>JAYESA010000016.1:94564540-94684540 GCA_036927795.1 Iris macrosiphon | reverse complement strand
TCTCGCCTTCATGTGCGCGAGCTTTTATCATGTACGTAGGGTGTTGTGGTTGGATCCAATGATATTAGTGGGGGAGGGGAGTAGGAGTTGGTTATGTGATCAAAGTCAAACAGTATTCATGTGTATGTCGGTTATGCAACTCACGCATAACGGAGTTATCTTAGTGTTTTTCATATGCAACCTAAGCTGATCACATAACGAACTTGTGCTCAAGGCACTTAGCTAGTATTCATGTTTCTCACCTGTAGTTACTTTTCCAGTACTTGTATTGTTCTTCAGTTTACATTGCAGCTACTTACTGTGCTCCAGCATATATTTATTTTCTGTGCATCTTGATTACTTTTCTATTGCTCGTCATATACACCTTACCATGCATTTGGAGTTGCTTTCAGAGTTATGTACTTCGCTCCAGTCCTGACTGGGCATATTTTTCCAGAGGATCCTGAGGACTATTGCCCTACGTTCTACGGGCCGGGTGTTGACGACTGTTGTGACCCCGTGATCGAGGAGGAGTACGCCGAGGAGACGCCGATAGCACCCTAGTTAGCTAGGTGGGTTTCCTGGGTTATTCCCAGTGTTTTATTTTGGATGACTGTACTTATTCTTTTGTTGCTTGAGATATTGTAGCTATTATGGCCTTGGACTGTATTATTTTGGATTATCTTGCTTTTGGTTCTGTTTCTTTGTTTATATCATATCGTGCTTTATTTCTTTTCCTAGATTTTGTGATTGAGAGTTCTTATATATATATTGCGTGGTTGCCTCCTTTGGGAGAGGATTTTATATATATATTGCATGGTTTTGCCCTCCTTTTGGAGAGGTCATGCCGGATTTTTTCTGTGAGATATAGATAGATATGGTTGACCTAGAACGGACCTTTACAGCGTTCTACCGCCGATTCTGCGGCGTAGGCTGGACGTACCCACGGCTCATGCCCGATTTTCAGGTGCGGGTCGTGATACCCCCGTCGTCAAATGATGCTCAGGAGGCCATCCGAGAAGTTCGAGAATTGCTAGCTCATTTCGACTTGATGGATAACCGAGATATGCTAAAAAAACTCGGGACATGACAATTGCATCCCCTATGTGGAGAAATATGGTATATCTGCCCAAGTATAAGCCATAGTTTATGATTTTGTTTGATGGAAAGTCATCTCCTCGTCAAAACATGAATTATTTTGACTCAATGACGGGACATCTACCCCGGGACGATGCCCTCATTGTAGGATCATATAGCAACTCTAGGGGGGAGTGAATAGAGTAAATGCGTGTGTAGCAAAAAATAATTATCAATTAAAAATTCTAAGTTATAGGCTAACTTATAAACTACAATAATATATATTTGAAAGAGAATAAACAGAGTATAAGTAAGGTTTAGAATAAAAAACTCAAAGACAATTTTTTAATCCTGGTTTCCCTTGTAGAGGACTAGTCCAGGCACGAAAATCTTGCTCGGTGTTAATCTACTATTTGTGAAATAGGGTACACACGCGCCTTTGATCCGAAGAGCATGCCAACTTCTTACAACACGAGCTTTGATCCAAAGAACTCACGACTTCAGATAGGAATTAAAAAACAACTTTTTAAGCAAGCTTGTACAACTCGACTCAACTTCTAATCGAAACGACTGTAAACCCCCTAATTTTTTCAAGATTATTAAAACTGGCTTTTCGAAATTTTCTGGGATTTTTCTGTAATTAAATTCAGGGTTTTAATTATTAAATGATTTTTAAAGGATAATATATATATTAAAATATTTTGAAATAATATTTTTGGGTGTAAAATGAAAAACTGGACTTAGGGTAATTTTTTGGGAATTTTTTGGGCCCCGGACCTATTTTTAATCACCTGAAAACTAATATTCAATTATTTATTTATTTTTTTAGTTTATTATTTATTTATTTATTTTTAAAACCGAGCCCAGCCCACCTAACTCGGCCCAGCCTAATCGGGCCCAGCCCAAAACCGACCCACCCGTGGTTAGCGGGTCGGGTCGGGTCGGTCAGACCCGAACCCGCCCGCGAGCCCGACCCGCTTCCCCAGCCCTCTCCCCCGCGACTTCCGCCCGGCCGCCCGCTTCTTCCGCCGCCCCGCCCGGCCGCTCGGCCGCCCACTCCGCTCGCCCCGGGCCCCGCGGCCACGATGCACACGTCGCCCGCCTTCCCCGGCTACCCCAGCTTCCTCCTTCCCCTATAAAGCCTCCCCCGACCCAGCCTCTCCGGCAGATCCACCCCTCCCCGCCACTCGACGCCGCCGCCGCGTCCCTCGTCGACCTCCACCACCCTCCTCCCGCCGCTGCCCAGCCACCGACGGCCCCTCTCCTCCTCCTTCTTCCCCAGCAGCTCCGACCTCCCCCACCGCAGTGCCGCTCCGCCCAGCCACATGCGCGCCGCCGCGCCGCCTCCGCCCGCCCCAGCGCTCCACTGAGCCGCCTCCGCGACCCACAGCCGCTCAGCCTCCCTCCGGAGAAGCCTGGCCGACGTCCTGAACCCTAACCCTAGTTCTCTTGTGTCGGACACGTGTCGGACACGAAACTTTTCGGGTTTTTCAAACCCTGTTCAGGTACGCGTATCTCCCTGCTCGTTTACCCGTTTTTGATTCCGTCAGTTGCGTTGCGTAGCCTGCATGACCCCCTCGGTGCCCGTGCAACCCGTTCGGGGCATCGCGTCCTGTGGCGATCGCGAACCGCGATCCAAAAATAGGAAAAATAATGCCCCAATTCACCCCGGAACTGGGTACGCTCCGCCAAACGGGATGACTTGGTCGCGTGCGGTCTTCACAGATACATGCGCGTCATTGATACGGACGTGCGGGATTTTACAGAAGTTGATTCGGATGTGCGTGCACACCGGAATCAGTGCGTATCCGCGGACAACGTCCCGTATCCGACTTTTCTGAGTCACGACCTAACTTTGTGTACACACGTTGGATCGAAACAAAACTTGCGACATCGGACTCGTAGCAATACGCTAGTCCTGTGACCCAAGTTTGGTTCAATTCTGAGAACGTTAACGAAATCGCGTGTCGTGGGCCCCACAGGCCCCACTTGACGGGCGATTTTGTGATCGGCTCATCGGAATCCAATTCTGAAAGTTCCGTTGGGTTCGTATCATCGTTCCTGACCTGTTGACGCTAAGTTTGGTGAATTTGGAGACCTTTGTCCCTGACACATTTTTCGGTGCAAAGCGGGCCCACATGTGGACCCCGTTTTGACCCAAAATTGTCGTTTTTGCCCTTGTCTCCAAATTGGACTCATGGACAGGCATTTCTAGCTGATTAATATTTTCTGGATCTGATGGTGATGTTTGTTACAACAACCGAAGTACCGTATGCAATTCCAGCTGAAGTCAGAGCCACAATTGGAACCGGAACCGCAGGCAAGTGTACCTTGCCAAACCCTGCAGCTTGCTACTATTTCCTTGGCTTACTTATACATCAGTAGGCAATTAAACCTTGCCAACTCGCAGTGATTTCGGTTATAGTACCTTCCTGAGTTCTTTTGTTTATATATATAATCTTGATATAAACTGCTCAACCCAGGACACCTGACACTATTCATGTGATAGAATTTTCCTGAGATAGACATGGTGATTCCGTATAGGATACATATTCATGACATATACAGTTTACATGCTTAGATTCTATCCTGACTCATTGTATTAGTTCGATCTTGCGTGACTTGTACCTGAGATATTCTGGAACTGTGACGTGAGATTACATGGGGTGGGGAGAGTATTACCATATCAAGGCTGATTATAATATAAATAATGTCATCTAGAGGTGTCTTAGTCTCTGATACAGAGCTTTGGCGCAAGTTCTGGCCCTTCGAGAAAATACTGCTATGGTTTCTTCAACACTGATCCTGTAGTAGCCTTAGCCTGAGTATGACTAAAACTCTCAACTTGCATATCACTTAGCTGGTTATATAGTTTACCCTATGGTTTCATTTATTGCTGCACTGCATTTATTTTGGCTTGTATTTTCTGTACCTTGTTATGTCCCCTGAGGACCTGGAATGGACTATGTCCCCAGGTATAGCCGAAGAGATCTACCCCGAGGTGTACGGAATAGGAGCACTTCTCGGAACAGAACAGGAACCTGAGGACGAGATCGTGGCAGAAGACTTCTCCTGAGTACCGGCTTCATATACTCAGTATTTCTATTTCCAGTTGATTTATTTCCTGTCTATTTGCATTCGATGTACCAGATATATTCTCGGGTTGTTCCCCGAGACACTCTTGTTGATATATGCTAGTTTAATTTCTCTTGCATTTATTCTGGCTTTGATTTGTGATTATCTATTGTGGATAAAATTAGAATAGTCTGTGACTTGTAACATTTATTCTATTCATTGTTAGACTACAGCTTAAGCATGCCCTGATGGATCCATTAAATTGGGTTGTCCATCGGTGCGTGCTGCTGGCCATTGCCACGTGACCAGTCCCTCGACATTTTGGGACTGGGGCGTGACAACGACACTTGGGCACTTAGAAGAAAAGAGAGTTGTCTTGAGATCTAAGAAGGATAAAAATCTTTATAGGAATAGAGAAGATGAAGAATGATTGAGTTAATATTGGAAATAGAAAATTCTTCTCTATTTATAGGAATTTTGTAGACAGAGTTTTGGCCGAGTTCGAATGTATAACGTTCAAAATTTTAAACGTTGGGAGCTTGGTCTTCTGGAGATGAGTCTGACTAGAAAATCGGTTTTTGAGTACCCGAGTTTGTTCCGAGTTTGGGCAGAACTCGTACCGAGTTTGGTTTGTCTTTTTTAGACTGTTTTGACTTGAGTTTGAGTTTAGGCTCTCCAAACAAATTTCTGGTTGGGTAGGCTTATGTTTGTGTGGACTTTGGATACAGGTTCAATTTAGATGCCAAAATTTTATTTCGACTCACATAAGTCCTTAGACTCAATAAAATAAAAAATACATAACAAAACATAAAAGAAACCCAAAACATAATCATCTGTAGTCTTAGCTTGTGGCAAAGTGATGCACCGTCTTCTTCTTAGATCCATTAAAGTTGCAATGTATCAACTCGTAGTTTGGATTGATTATTAAAATCAGTTTGACCATTACCAGATGGGCCAACAATCTTCTCTATTTTGATAATTGACAAAACTGCGAATGATACGATAACTAAGATTATTAATGATCAATAACTACCCCGTAACAATAGCTTGTAATGGTTGTTATGTGCGTATCATCGATGTCTCCTTTGTTGTTGTCTCCTCTGTTGTTATTTGATCAAAATGGTAACTCTTTCCCGTAATGTTGGAGACAAGGGAAACAAAAGAAAGTGAAGTAGATACAACACAATATTAAGAGAGCATTAAAATAGCTTACAACATACATTATTACCTACGTTTATCAAAATAAAGCATTAATAATATCACATCAAAAGTCTCATAACTAAAATAGCATAACTGGAATAACATCTCATAAAGAAAAACATGAACACTAAATGCTAAGCTAATGATCTCTACACTACTACTGATCATCATCACCGATCTCTGCCGAACGGTTGGGATCAAAAAAAGCAGCAGCATGATCAAAGTATCACTGAGCGTCATGATCATCAATGAGATAGACTGAGATGGATCGGTCATGAACCATGGGAATCGGTCCGCTGATAGGGTACAGAGAGAAGCTGTAACGCATATCCAGAACAGAGTTGGATATAGCTTGAGCCTGGAGAGTGGTACAATGATCCATAGCATGATAGCGATCATCCTCTAATCTGTGATAATCGTCTTCCAGTCGGAAGCGATCCTAGAGCATAGTGTAGAGATACTCAAGAGTAATGGGTAGAGCAGCTGAGATAGTAGCATCATGAGGTAGTATAGATGGGCCAGTACTAGAGGTAGCATCAACAGGTGGAGCAGGTGGGAGAGCAGGGTCAGTCCTACGGGCAGTAAAGAGGTAGGAGGGATATTCTAGATAAGGACAGTCATCCAACATATTGTCAAAGTATTAAAATATGATAGGTAAGTACGTAGCGTACAATAAATTCTTCATGTTCTTACGTACCCGAACCATAGTCTGAATAATAGTCTTCGAAAAACTAAATTGAATCCCAAAGTGGAGATGGTAGATAACACACAGTTCTAAGTTTATGATATCATCAGTGGAGGGTTGTTTGGAAATGATCACAGAGAAAATAATACGATATAAGTCATAAAACTATTTGTTAAGGTGTTTGGCTTTAAGCTTACCCTGGAAACGAGGGACAGAAGTGCAAAAGGAATCCTTAAAGGAGTATAGAGTCGTGCCTTCGGGAAACATAAATTTGGTGATGTCGACAAGGGGTTCACCGTTATTTGGAATATAAAATATTTCTTCCAACTCGTCAGCATCAAACTTAATGTTTATCCCACCAACACGCGAATGAATAAAATTATCTTCAAAGATTAGATTGCAGTAAAATATTTTGATAGCATTGATATAGATTGGAAATATAGAAATAACTAATTTATCCAATCCTAAAGTGCGTAAAATAGGAAGATACACAGAAAATATGGTAAAATTAATAGGATTTCCAGGACAGACATTTCTAGTAACAAAATCATCAAACAATTTTACAGGTTGCTCCAAAGATAAAAATATGAAGCCATCATAATCACCCTTATCGGACATTGATGGACTGAACAAGGAATGAGATATATCTTCCTGAACATTGGAAGATGATGCTTCTCCAGTAACTTTTCTTTTTTTAAATATATTAGGCGTCATTTAAAAAAGAAGAGAGAAGAGATGATTAAACCTGATAATAGATAGAGAATGTGAAGGAGAACCTTGAGAAACACCAATATTCAAGATTTGGAGAGATGAGAGGTCTTGATGAGAGCGAACCACAAAGCTAGGGTTTAAAAACCTAGGGTTCTAAGGAGTAAGAAGATGGAAGAGAGGCTACTATTTTCGTCAAATTAGGTTATGATGAAAAGTAGCCAACATATAAGGAGTTGGGTTTTATTTAGAATTTTGAAACAGAGGTAACCGAGTTCGGCCCGAGTTTAGTCCGAACTCTGTCCGAATTTGGTTCCTTTGAACCATAATTCAATTTGAAACTCAATTATATATGTGTAGGTCAATTTTCTAAGTCTAGAGTTTAGGGTTTTGGCTTCACTACTATAATTTATTGAAATTTATTTATTACTCTATATTCTATATTGTATTCATCATCTCGGTTTAGCTATAGGGGCCAGATCCCAGCTAGAGACGGTCCAAAGATACTTAAGTACAATGTCGCTTAAGGCTATTTACACCTCTTTGACAGAAGGGCTCTTTCGACTTGTATCCAAAATAATTTGTACATTTATAGAAATATAGAGTGGTAAATAAAATAAACAAGTTATGTAGTATCGGAGTCCAAAATACCTAATTCTCAACGAATAAAATTGAAGTGATCTTCAGCTAAGGGTTTAGTGAAAATATCAAAAAGTTGATGTTCTGTGCCAATAAATTCTAAACAGATATTACCATTCAGTTGATGATCTCTTAAAAAGTGGTGTCTATTCTCAATATATTTAGTACGTGAATGACATATTAGGTTCTTAGTGAGATTTATAGTGCTAGTGTTATCACAACAGAAAAAATATTTTTAAAGGATAAATTATAGTCTTCTAAAGTTTGTCTCATCCATAAAATTTGTGCACAATAATATCCTGCGGCGATATACTCAGCCTCAGTAGTTGATAGTGCAACAGAATTTTATTTTTTAGAAAACCAAGAGACCAGGAACTTTTCTAAGATATGACACGTACCGCTAGTACTCTTACGATCAACCTTGCATCCAGCAAAATCAGCATCCGAATAACTAATAAGGTCAAAGGATGCAGTTTTGGGATACCATAAGCCCACTGTCTGAGTACCTTTATGGTATCTAAGGATACGCTTAACTGCACATACATGTGATTTCTTAGGATTAGCCTATATCTAGCACATAGGCATACAGAAAATATAATATCTGGACGCCTAGCAGTTAAGTATAAAAAACTACCAATCATACCTCGATACTTACGTATATTTGTAGGCTTGTCATTTTATCAAGATCAAGTTTGGTTGATGTTTCCATTGGAGTTCCAATAGATTTTGCGTTGTCCATATCGAACTTCTTTAGCACATCTTTTGTGTACTTTTCTTGATTGATGAATATTTACTGAGAATTCTGCTTGATTTATAATCCAAGGAAGAAAGTAAGTTCTTCCATCATGCTCATTTCGAATTCCTTTTGCATACACTTAGCAAACTCATTATAAAGTATCTCATTAGGAGATCCAAAAATAATATCATCTACGCAAAATTTGTACCCAATAAGATATTGTCATCATGAGATTTTATAAATAAGATAGTATAAACTTTCCCTTTAGAAAAACTATTTTCAAGTAGGAAGGAGCTAAGATGCTCATACCAAGCACGAGGGGCTTGTTTGAGTCCATATAGAGCCTTTCTAAGCTTGAAAACATGATTAGAAAATTTAAAATCTTCAAAACTAGGGGGTTATTCAACAAAAACTTTCTCTTTTATAACACCATTTAAAAAAGCACTTTTGACATCCATTTAAAATAATTTAAAATTATGAAAATTTACAAAAGCACAAAGCATGCAGATAGATTCTATTCTCGCGATAGGAGCATAGGTCTCATCGTAGTCAATACCTTCTTCTTGATTGTAGCCTTGAGCTACGAGACGTATATATATATAATAACAATATGTGTACATAAATATATACATAATACATTATATACCCAAAGTGTAATACGTATATATACATATATTTTTAATAAGCATATATATGTATAATACATATATATATATATATATATATATATATATATATATATATATATATATATATATATATATAATAACAAAATGGTATATGTATTTATACATAATATAACATATAGCTAAATACGTATACATATAATATATAACATATATTATATGTATAAATATAACTACTATACATAAATATAAACATGAATATGTATATACACAGAATATATATATATATATATATATATATATATATATATATATTTATTACTTGTATAAATCTAATGTATATACACATAATAAATATACCTATTCTATGTATATACACAAATATATAAATACCACTAACTATACGTACGCAAACATTGATATACATACTCGTATAATACACTAGGTGACTGTACCTCAGTCGTCCAGGGGGTGGGGGTGGCCGCCGTGTGCGTCGTCGCCGGCGAGGGGGGGTGAGGCGGAGCTCCGACAGGGAGGAAAACTCGATAGCAGCAGCAACTACAGCAGTCGCAGTGTGCAGTAACTACTCCGCTCGGCTAGGGCGGTGGCCAGGGGCGAGCTCCGGCGGGGGACTGTGGTGGAAAGGCTGGGGGTGGCGTCGGTGAGGGTGGTGGCTACTGTGGGGCAGTGGTGGCTACGGTGGGGGAGGTCGGGGGTCGACTCGAGTAGGGGTGGAGATGTTGTTGCTGGTAGTGTTGGGGGTGAGGGTGGCTGCTGGCGGCGGAGCAGTGGCAGGTGGTGGCGGCAAGGGGTGATGGTGAGGAGGGCGGTCGAAAGGGGAGTGAGTTCTGGGGTGGCCGGAGGTGGTGGTGGCCGGAGGGAGCTGAGGGGATGGGTCGGGTGAGGCTGAGTGGTGAGGGTGGTGTTGGTGTTTAGTATTTTGCTAGGGTTTTTCTTTGTGTAGTTGGTTTCTGGTGTGGGTTTTGGAGAGAGGATATAGGTAGTATTTGTAGGAGAGAGAGGGGGGGCTCCTTGGGATTAGGGCCGGCTAGGGTAGTTCCCTAGGTTTGAGGGATGCCTCCTCATGATGAACATGTGGCTAGGATTTAAGGGATTTAAAATGTAGGGTTGAGATGTTGCTTCAAAAATTTGTGTAGAGTACAACAAAATGGGAGAAAACTTATAGTGGATCGGTCAAGGAAGGGGGTTTCATTCTTCATGTGGTTGGACCAATGAGAGGGGGACACCTCATTGCTTATTTGTAAAGTTCCTGAACAATTGAGAAATTGTACAATAATTAAAACTCTGTGTATAAATTCTAATTTGCACCAAATTAACCCTAATCTCTCTATTTAAGCTAAGTAAACTCAAATTTGGTCGAGGGGGTTTACAATCTACCCAACTTATAAGAATTTCGTCCTCGAAATTAAAAAAATACATAGTAAGCTATAACTCATCAAGAAATGCTACGGGCATACCTAGGACTGGTGGAGTCTATTGACATACTGGAAACACTCCTGAGCCTGATGTTGGGTCGATCCACACCTAAAACACTGTCCTAACCTTTTTCTGCAATCTTTTTCGACATGTCTCTTCTTTCTGCAAAAGTGACATGTCGGTAGCTCTCTCTGTTGATACGGCATATTCCCCTGTTGCGTCTGCAATCCTGAATGACGGGTCGGTCCTCCTATTCCTGGTTGTGCCTTAGCTGGTATAGCAACACTGGAATGCCTTGATCCTCTGTCAATAGCCTCTTGGATCCTAGCCTCTGACAGAACCTTCTCGTAAGAGATCCTCGCCTGGGTGGTAGTGTACCTCTGTAGCTTATACGTCAGACCATGATGGAACCTCCAGGCGTTCTCCAAATCTGCCATCAAGCTCCGTCTCAAAGTCTTGGTCTGATGCCACTGCGCCTGCATCATCGCCTGGAAGAACTGGTATATTTGTGGCTGTCCCTCCGATAGTGGCATCTTGGGTGGAAATGGTGGAGGTGATGGTAGTGGTACCTCCGGCTGCATCATCGGCGTCTCCTCGGATGTCGGCCTCTCGGACTGTGACATCGGCGTAGCCCTCAATGTGTTACGACCCGCACCCGGTTTAGGGGCACGAGAGCGTGGGTACGTCTAGCCTACGCCGCAGCATCGGCGGTAGAACGCTGTCTAGGTCAAGTACTATCTAAACAATCTCACGCTAGTATCCAACTCCATAAGGAGACGTGGATAACATAAAATAAATCTAGAAATACTCAATCACAACTACAGCACGATAGGAAAATGAAGAAATAAAAGAATACAACACAAGTCTAATGACACAATAATCATACCTGCAATCATTACTTCCAATCCCCAAGTGTCAGAACAAGTCCACTAAGGTCACAGTCTGGAAAAATATTTCCAGTCAGGAAGGAGCAAAGTACATCTCTAAATAGCAGTTCTATATAAATGACATAAGCTATGTAGCAGTTCTAGATGGAAACATACCAGATGCATGTATAGGTACAAGAAATATACAATGAAAGAAATACTGGAAAATACTGTAAGTAAATGCAGGAAAAGAAGCAATATGTCAATGAGCAAGAGTTCTATGACTAAGTGTGTGAATACTAGCTTCAACATGTGATCGGCTTGGGAACTTGATCAGGCTGGTTACATGTGATTAGCTATGGTTCATATAAAGTCAGGCTAACCGTTGGTTAGCTATGGTGCATGTAGAGATCAGGCTAATCACACGTAACAGCTATGGAGCATATAAATGGTCAGGCCGCACCCGACGTGAGATGTGGGGTGAGCTATGGTGCATATAAAGTTGGGTATGATCACATATCTACACTAAAGTACTCCCCAAACCCCCGACTGGTATAGTAGATCCAATCATGGTACGCTATGGCACAGGATTCCCTAGGAAGGTAGCAAATCTCCCCGGGAATTAGTGTCTGTACATGCACAAGATATCAAGGAAACAAGTCTCGTACAAGCTACACCATGAATAAGGAATAACATCTCATGACAAGATCCGTGTATACCAATCCGTGTAACCATCGTGTCAAGATCATGGATATTTACACTAGTTACAGTGAACATAGGAGATATCATAAATTAGAAACTAATCAGAGAATGTACTCGCCTTGGGTCCTTAGCTGGTAAAACCAATGTCCTGTCCCAGAGTATCGTCTGGAGGAACCAACAGTCCTAAAAATATATCAAATACAACATTTGCATCAGGCGCTATACTAACACATCACAATACATGAACTCAGGGGCTCTGTCAGGTATGGCACTAGTCAACTAGGTCATCTAGTAGGGATACGTATATAATACACATTACACTTATTAATACTTATTATATTTATACATGCACCAATTTAAATGTATTTACAATATATATATATATATATATATTTATATACTAGTTGAACCATACGTATACTCATATATATGCAAAAATACTGTTTAAAATATACATATATTTTGTCAACATCATTATTAGAATATACTAATATTAAATTACCAATTCAGATTTATACTAAATATATATATGCAGATGCCAAATAAATTCATATATTAAAAATACGTTTTATTACACATATGCTACATGAAATCTTACCAATTAAATATATGTATAATTATACCAAAAATATACATACATATATACATATATATATATATACCAAATAATTATATACATATACTAAAAATATATACATAGATACTAAATTAATTACATATACTAGAATACGTATTTACGTATATAAATCATTTCGAAATTATTTTGAACAATAATTTCAAATAAAAGTTTATTTATAAAAACTAGAATTTATGTAAAAGCTATCATATAATTTTATATCCATGGAAAAAAATTGGTCACCAGCCCAATTAAACGAGTAGATCTTATTTTTATTATTGAAACTATAATTTTTTAATTAATTATAGAAACCCCAAAATTATTTTATTTACATACTTTAAATCCTTATATATTTATTACTAAACTAAATTTAAACAAATTAAATGTTATTAAACTAATTACATAAATTACTAACTAATTGATTATGAATTAATTAACTGATTACAAATTTATTAACTAATTAATCTAATTATAATTTAAACTAATTATATTTAACTAATATAGATACTGAACTAATTATATTACTAACTGTTTACATATAAATTAACCAAATTGATTAAATACTAACTACTGATTATATAATACTACTGATTATAATTAATCTAATGACTAACTAATACACAGACAGAAATACAAAGGGGAAAGAGGGAAAGGGAGAGAGGGGCTCACGGGGTTCTCGTTTCCGGCGTCGGCGGATGAGGTCCGCCGGGCAGGGCGGTCGACGTTGAGGGGAAGCGGCCACGGCTCGTCGCGAGGCGGTGGCGGGCTGCTCGAACTCGGCGAGGAGGGGATCTGCGGCGGCTTCGGCAGATCTGCGGCGGCGTGGGACTCGAGAGCGGCGGGCGCTCTGATCAAGACGGCGGCGCTCTGATCAAGACGGCGGCGCTCTGATCAAGACGGCGGGCTCTCGTTCCAGCGGCGGCGGCGGCTCGAGAGTAGCGGCTTCGAGGCGGCGGACTCGACTCAGCGGCGGACTCGACGACGTCGGCTCCGGCGGCGATCTAGTCGAGAGACTCCAGGTGGTGGTGGCAGGCGGCCAGATCGAGGAGGCGGCGGTTCTGGTCGGCCACGGCGCTCGGCGAGGCTAGATCTAGGGTTAGGGTTCTGCGGGTGTCAGGGGGTCGTGTCCGGGTCTGCCGGACACGGGGATGATGCTCTGTGGGCGTGTCCGGGTGTTGGACACGGAGTGGGTGTTTGCTGTGGTGTGGGGGTTATGTCCGGGTGTGTCGGACACGGAAATCAGGTTGTAATATTGTAACCGAACCCAGAAAATGAATGGATACTGTGGGACACCCGGGGTCGGACCCGAGGCCATCACGGCTGACACGGTGATGTTGGACACACGGACACGAGCGCAAAAAAATGGTGGTGGCTTTGGCTTTGGGAATTGTGGGGGCTAGCCAATAAATTGAAGATTAGGGTTTCTTGGGAATTGTGAGAATGAGAACTTAAATAGGGAGAGATGGTGTGGGATAAAGGGTTGCGGGTTGGCCCAATAATGAATGGCCCAGAATTAATTAAACGGGTTTCGGGTTTCTCACGTGGGGAAAAATGAGGGTGTGAAGGCTAGTTAATAGGAAATGGCAATTTGTAAAAAATAAAAATAAAGATTATAATTTCAGAAAATATTTTTAGGAAAGCTAGCTAATTTCCAATTAGCTACTAATTAATACATTTTGCAAAATCTTAGAAAGTATGACATTTATTTATTTACTATCCCAATAAATAAAAATTTATTTTATTTTATGAACTAGTCCTTTAAATAACTATTTAGTTAAAACAATAATTTTATGATTCAAGCCAACAAATATTTGAAACTAGAAATATATATTATTATTTATTTATTTATTTTGTAATACATCGTCATTTAGGAAAAATGATTTTTATAAAGATTTTTAAATTACCTTCTAAAATCAAACATCGTTCAAAATCAATTAAAAATTTTCAAGAAGAAATATTTTATAAAACTTGATATTTTAAAATAAATTAAAATCTGACATACTTGGAAATTGGAAATCGGAGGTTACAAGTCTATCCACCTTAGAAAAATTTCGTCATCGAAATTTTAGGGATGACTAGGATAGAAAAATTTGTTGTTCATAATGATGAATATATGATTGAAGAAAATATTTCTATGAGGAAAATATTTACCAAACAGAAGGAAACATGAAGAAAAAGAAAATATGGTTTAAGACAGGAATAACTTGAAGGAATCATGGCTCGGCCTTGAATCCTCTAGAAGGTTTAGGTTTGGGAAGTAGACACGATCATAAAAACAGATAATTTGAATAATGCACGTTACCTTTTCAAAGTAACTAAACCAAGGAAGACCCAGTATAATGAATGATATAGACATGAAAGTTATAGTTAATTCGAAAGATACGGTCGACAATTTGATTTAAGAAACTTAAATACATCCTTCAGGATGTAATCAAGAGACATCTAATCGCCTTTCTTAATTTCTAGGAAAAATAGTCTTTACTACCATCTGAAAATAATCCTTCCTTTTTATCCTCGTTCATTTTACTTTTCTCAATCTTGTGATTCATCATTAACTAATATCTATAAAAGTTTCAAATCCCACAAACTTTATTAGATTAGATCTTAGAATTTCTGAATCAAAATTTATTACCTGTCCAAAATCCTTATCATCAAATTCGAGTTTGTTTATCTTAACATCAACTATACCTCGATTATTTTCTTCAATTTCAAATGTTACTGTCATGGTCAAGATTTAATTTAAATCACAACCTCAATATACCATGATCTTCATTTCATTCCATATTTCTTTATCCGTATGTATAATGTTTCCGAATTTTGAACTAATATATTTTTTTTTTCATCCTCTGAATTTATTATCCCAATGTAAAAAATTTTACTACTCAAATCCTCAATATTTTAATTGAATTCCAGTCGTATCATAATCCCTCAAATTTGAGTAAATAACTAAATACAAAATTTTACTATCCAATCGTTTTAATTGAAATCCAATCAATGCATATTTATAAAACTTAAAAATCTGCATCCCAAAATTTAAATTTAAAACACAAATCCATCAATCACCTTACTCCTCTAACTCAAATTCAATTGATGCTCATTCAAAATCTAATCCTATCCCGAGAATTGAATTCGACACTATTTCATTAACGATTTTATTTCCTCCTTTCTCTTTTTTTTTTTTCCTCAAAACACCTAACGATACGATGCTTCCAGAATCTTCAATGCAATATTCATAATATATAAAATTTCTAGATAAAATGATAATCTCTCAAATCTCTCAAATTTTTAATAATCAATTCAATCATATCAAGACCTCCTTAAAATTAATAAATCCTCAAATTTTTGGCTCTGTGAATTTCTTAATTCTCCCTTTAAGTTAATGTTTGTCCTCGAATTTCAATCATACCTCGATTTTCATAAAATCAATGATCCATCAACTCCGTTATAACAACCCCTAAATTCTTTATTTAATTTAATGCTCATCCACAAATTTAATCCTCTTGTCTCTTTTTGTTAGTCATAACCTCGTCATAGATCTTTGCTATGGTCAAAACCCAATGATCATGGTTTAAAAAAAAAACTCTACCTACAGCCATGCAATTTAAGAAAATATAGGTCATGTGTCTTTTGTCATGGTATTTCAGTCTCTGTTAGGGGGGTACTACTAGTTATATTCTAACAAAAAATCATGCATGTGAACCACAGTACTAGGAAAATCAACCAATCAATCGAAAGGCGAAAGAAAAGGAACATTAGGAAGGAAGAAGGATCATGTTAACATATTACTTGTAGTATCTGCTATCAACCACTTAACTCTAGCACATTCACTAACTAATTCCTATTCATGTACACTGGCACTCATATTAACTAATCATATATTAATATTCATATCTCTCATCTACCAAAAATTAATCCTCAAAATAATCATCAAGGTTTAACTTCCCGATCAACTTAAAATAAAATGCATATACCTCCTCAAAATTAGATACTTCACATCGAAATAAAATTTAATCACTTCTAAAATCTTTGTAGCCTTAACTATGTTTAGTGAATCAAATTTAAATCCTCAATATTTTAACAACATAAAATCTCAACTCCTTAAAAATTCTGAAAATTTAAAATTCATTTCCACCTTTTAATTTATAACTCCTCAATGTACATATCAGTGCTCACGGTCTCTGATACTCAAGGTGCACTCAATACCTATATTGTCTAGAACTGTGTACTAAATTTGTACTGCCCGAATCACTTGCACTATTACCTCCAATGATCAAAGTTATCATCAACTGTGTTTTCCTTCATGATTTCAATTATGTCAATTGGTATATCATCTAATTATCAACACACAGAGTGCTTACTGTTATTAACGTCATCCTTGACTAATCCTCGATATAGAATCGTTAGCACTTCTTGGTATTATATCACTAGCTGCATTAATGGATTATCTCTTCAAGCTCATTAGACTCATGATCACCTGTATCCTCTATAACACTCATGTTTCTTTACTCTCATGGGTATGTATATGGTTCCTCATCTCGATGGTTGTATATGTATTTTCTTCTATCCTTTAAAGCCTATTAAACTAATCCGCGATACGCTTCACAACTTCCATTACTAATCCTGATATTTCTCTACTTATGACATCTCATTAAACCCTTTATACATATACATTTCTTTACTTTTAACATTTCCGATATCAATCATCCAATTGGGCATCATGCTCCATAAATCCTTAACACAATTCCCGGATACTTAATCGTTTACATAGATCACTCAATTACATAATTATGATTATCCAGGACGGGTAATTTGCTCTGATACTAACTCTGAGAACTATCACTGATACTCTATACTCTCCTTAACTCTCAGTCTCTAATGACACTACTCCTAGAATCATTGGTACAAGGTACTATACTAAGGGCTAACTCTAGATTAAAGCCTACTGCTCACATGTCCAACTAAGAAACACTTACAACTTACTAGCAACACAGTCAATACTAATACAAGACACAACAAAATTACAAGCCACTAATTATCATACTTAACAAGAAATCCTCAAGGAATAGGAGCTCAAGGACTGAATTGAGGACAGAAGGTATCTTTACTGCTAGTAAAGAAAGAAGCGGTGGAACAAAGTCCTGGAATAACAGAAATAGATAAGTCTTGCGATGATATTTTAAGAACCAATTTAGGATACAACCTGATAATCATACACGTCTGTCTGAAATCATGACACTCAGAATCCTCGCCACGCCAGTAAGCATAGATGCGATAAACGATAGGTTTCGTAACTAAGGTATGCACTCCATAGTCATGTCGTCTAGAATCTTCGCCACGCCAACCGGTATGGCTACGAAAGACTCTAAGCTTCATAACTATAGTATGTACATCCAAGTCAGGTTCCTACGTTCTCGTCACCACAGCTAATATGGCTGCGATAAATTCTAGGTTCCATAACCAAAGTAGACGTTTTACCTTCCTCACTGTCCTCATCAATATATGTCATCAGATGATACCATAAATCCTAGTCCGTAAAAATTCATCTCAATTTGAAATCAACTCAACAACGATACCAGGAATTAAAGTTAACAACTGGTCAACAAGAATCAAACTCAACAATGATACCAAGATTTTAATTTAAAAACTGCTCAACAAGAATCAAGTTCAGTAACAACAAGCGAGAGCGGACGGAAACAAGGAAAAGATTTAAATTGGAAATTATAATAAGATTCTCAAGGGGTCGTCCCAGGAATCTCTCAAGAGTTTGTGATTGAGTACCCTCTCTCATCCTAGTATCCTATGTCCTATATCCTATAGCAGGCACGTAGTAGTACAACTATGACGTCGCACTACCACGACATCGCACAACTTGCGAAGTCTGACCTGCATGGACCACCACTAAAACGTGTCACGACCCGCACCCGGTTTAGGGGCACGAGAGCGTGGGTACGTCCAGCCTACGCCGCAGCATCGGCGGTAGAACGCTGTCTAGGTCAAGTACTATCTAAACAATCTCACACTAGTATCCAACTCCATAAGGAGACGTGGATAACATAAAATAAATCTAGAAATACTCAATCACAACTACAGCACGATAGGAAAATAAAGAAATAAAAGAATACAACACAAGTCTAATGACACAATAATCATACCTGCAATCATTACTTCCAATCCCCAAGTGTCAGAACAAGTCCACTAAGGTCACAGTCTGGAAAAATATTTCCAGTCAGGAAGGAGCAAAGTACATCTCTAAATAGCAGTTCTATATAAATGACATAAGCTATGTAGCAGTTCTAGATGGAAATATACCAGATGCATGTATAGGTACGAGAAATATACAATGAAAGAAATACTGGAAAATACTGTAAGTAAATGCAGGAAAAGAAGCAATATGTCAATGAGCAAGAGTTCTATGACTAAGTGTGTGAATACTAGCTTCAACATGTGATCGGCTTGGGAACTTGATCAGGCTGGTTACATGTGATTAGCTATGGTTCATATAAAGTCAGGCTAACCGTTGGTTAGCTATGGTGCATGTAGAGATCAGGCTAATCACACGTAACAGCTATGGAGCATATAAATGGTCAGGCCGCACCCGACGTGAGATGTGGGGTGAGCTATGGTGCATATAAAGTTGGGTATGATCACATATCTACACTAAAGTACTCCCCAAACCCCCGACTGGTATAGTAGATCCAATCATGGTACGCTATGGCACAGGATTTCCTAGGAAGGTAGCAAATCTTCCCGGGAATTAGTGTCTGTACATGCACAAGATATCAAGGAAACAAGTCTCGTACAAGCTACACCATGAATAAGGAATAACATCTCATGACGAGATCCGTGTATACCAATCCGTGTAACCATCGTGTCAAGATCATGGATATTTACACTAGTTACAGTGAACATAGGAGATATCATAAATTAGAAACTAATCAGAGAATGTACTCGCCTTGGGTCCTTAGCTGGTAAAACCAATGTCCTGTCCCAGAGTATCGTCTGGAGGAACCAACAGTCCTAAAAATATATCAAATACAACATTTGCATCAGGCGCTATACTAACACATCACAATACATGAACTCAGGGGCTCTGTCAGGTATGGCACTAGTCAACTAGGTCATCTAGTAGGGATACGTATATAATACACATTACACTTATTAATACTTATTATATTTATACATGCACCAATTTAAATGTATTTACAATATATATATATATATATATATATATATATATTTATATACTAGTTGAACCATACGTATACTCATATATATGCAAAAATACTGTTTAAAATATACATATATTTTGTCAACATCATTATTAGAATATACTAATATTAAATTACCAATTCAGATTTATACTAAATATATATATGCAGATGCCAAATAAATTCATATATTAAAAATACGTTTTATTACACATATGCTACATGAAATCTTACCAATTAAATATATGTATAATTATACCAAAAATATACATACATATATACATATATATATATATACCAAATAATTATATACATATACTAAAAATATATACATAGATACTAAATTAATTACATATACTAGAATACGTATTTACGTATATAAATCATTTCGAAATTATTTTGAACAATAATTTCAAATAAAAGTTTATTTATAAAAACTAGAATTTATGTAAAAGCTATCATATAATTTTATATCCATGGAAAAAAATTGGTCACCAGCCCAATTAAACGAGTAGATCTTATTTTTATTATTGAAACTATAATTTTTTAATTAATTATAGAAACCCCAAAATTATTTTATTTACATACTTTAAATCCTTATATATTTATTACTAAACTAAATTTAAACAAATTAAATGTTATTAAACTAATTACATAAATTACTAACTAATTGATTATGAATTAATTAACTGATTACAAATTTATTAACTAATTAATCTAATTATAATTTAAACTAATTATATTTAACTAATATAGATACTGAACTAATTATATTACTAACTGTTTACATATAAATTAACCAAATTGATTAAATACTAACTACTGATTATATAATACTACTGATTATAATTAATCTAATGACTAACTAATACACAGACAGAAATACAAAGGGGAAAGAGGGAAAGGGAGAGAGGGGCTCACGGGGTTCTCGTTTCCGGCGTCGGCGGATGAGGTCCGCCGGGCAGGGCGTTCGACGTTGAGGGGAAGCGGCCACGGCTCGTCGCGAGGCGGTGGCGGGCTGCTCGAACTCGGCGAGGAGGGGATCTGCGGCGGCTTCGGCAGATCTGCGGCGGCGTGGGACTCGAGAGCGGCGGGCGCTCTGATCAAGACGGCGGCGCTCTGATCAAGATGGCGGCGCTCTGATCAAGACGGCGGGCTCTCGTTCCAGCGGCGGCGGCGGCTCGAGAGTAGCGGCTTCGAGGCGGCGGACTCGACTCAGCGGCGGACTCGACGACGTCGGCTCCGGCGGCGATCTAGTCGAGAGACTCCAGGTGGTGGTGGCAGGCGGCCAGATCGAGGAGGCGGCGGTTCTGGTCGGCCACGGCGCTCGGCGAGGCTAGATCTAGGGTTAGGGTTCTGCGGGTGTCAGGGGGTCGTGTCCGGGTCTGCCGGACACGGGGATGATGCTCTGTGGGCGTGTCCGGGTGTTGGACACGGAGTGGGTGTTTGCTGTGGTGTGGGGGTTGTGTCCGGGTGTGTCGGACACGGAAATCAGGTTGTAATATTGTAACCGAACCCAGAAAATGAATGGATACTGTGGGACACCCGGGGTCGGACCCGAGGCCATCACGGCTGACACGGTGATGCTGGACACACGGACACGAGCACACAAAAATGGTGGTGGCTTTGGCTTTGGGAATTGTGGGGGCTAGCCAATAAATTGAAGATTAGGGTTTCTTGGGAATTGTGAGAATGAGAACTTAAATAGGGAGAGATGGTGTGGGATAAAGGGTTGCGGGTTGGCCCAATAATGAATGGCCCAGAATTAATTAAACGGGTTTCGGGTTTCTCACGTGGGGAAAAATGAGGGTGTGAAGGCTAGTTAATAGGAAATGGCAATTTGTAAAAAATAAAAATAAAGATTATAATTTCAGAAAATATTTTTAGGAAAGCTAGCTAATTTCCAATTAGCTACTAATTAATACATTTTGCAAAATCTTAGAAAGTATGACATTTATTTATTTACTATCCCAATAAATAAAAAATTATTTTATTTTATGAACTAGTCCTTTAAATAACTATTTAGTTAAAACAATAATTTTATGATTCAAGCCAACAAATATTTGAAACTAGAAATATATATTATTATTTATTTATTTATTTTGTAATACATCGTCATTTAGGAAAAATAATTTTTATAAAGATTTTTAAATTACCTTCTAAAATCAAACATCGTTCAAAATCAATTAAAAATTTTCAAGGAGAAATATTTTATAAAACTTGATATTTTAAAATAAATTAAAATCTAATTATTTTGGAAATTGGAAATCGGAGGTTACAAGTCTCCTGAGCCTGATGTTGGGTCGATCCACACCTAAAACACTGTCCTAACCTTTTTCTGCAATCTTTTTGGACATGTCTCTTCTTTCTGCAAAAGTGACATGTCGGTAGCTCTCTCTGTTGATACGGCATATTCCCCTGTTGCGTCTGCAATCCTGAATGACGGGTCGGTCCTCCTATTCCTGGTTGTGCCTTAGCTGGTATAGCAACACTGGAATGCCTTGATCCTCTGTCAATAGCCTCTTGGATCCTAGCCTCTGACAGAACCTTCTCGTAAGAGATCCTCGCCTGGGTGGTAGTGTACCTCTGTAGCTTATACGTCAGACCATGATGGAACCTCCAGGCGTTCTCCAAATCTGCCATCAAGCTCCGTCTCAAAGTCTTGGTCTGATGCCACTGCGCCTGCATCATCGCCTGGAAGAACTGGTATATTTGTGGCTGTCCCTCCGATAGTGGCATCTTGGGTGGAAATGGTGGAGGTGATGGTAGTGGTACCTCCGGCTGCATCATCGGCGTCTCCTCGGATGTCGGCCTCTCGGACTGTGATATCGGCGTAGCCCTCAATGTCTGTCCCTCGAAGTGCTGCATCGGGACAGTTTGAGAAGTCTGGCCCTCCAACTGCTGCGTCCTGTCGTCGGGAGAGGTCTGGTGCCAATGTATCATCGGGGCCTGGGGGATCACTGGTGCCTGTAGCTGAGGCTGCTCTCCGGGTGGTCCCCGGGGCGTCTCCTCCCTCAGTGCGGTAGCGGATGGTACTATGGCACCGTATGCCTCGCGGTCGCTACTCAAGTTCATCTTGCTGTAAGAGATAAAACTTCATTAAAAGAGTACGGAATCAATCAAACAGGATGCAGCCATTTAAAAAAAATACGAAAAAGGTTCAAAGGCGTAATCAAGTGGATGAGATCTAGTGATTTTTATCCTATTGCAGGCTCGCTGGGCATGTTACCATACAAAAAGCGATAAACATGACCTGCATGGGCCACCACTAAAACCATGTCATGCCCCAGTCCCAAAGTACACGGGATCAGGCTACGTGGCATTGGCCAGCTGACACGTCTCCGAGGATATCCCAATTTAATGAATCCTAGCGAAGCGTGCTACGCTGTCCTAAAACTAACAAGCCTAATACTATCATCCAACATGCAGTATCTAATCTCATCCACAATACAACAAGAAATACTGAAATAAATACTGGGAAGTAAGTACAGAGTTTGAAATGTCATAGTACAAACCAGATATGTCCGATGGGAACAAACCCACTGCAAATGATGAATAAGAGTACTGAAGATAAAGAGAGTACGACTAGAGCATCAGCTATTTAGATATGGAGGCTCCAGTCCTAGGCGGAAGGCCTACCAGGTAATCAAGGAAACTCTGACGGAAGCACCTCTAGCTCTTCCTCGAGAGCGTACCTCGTCTCCAATCCAGGTCCGTACACAGTAGGATAATATGCCTCGTCCAAATCTGGAAGAAAACCAGGTCCTTAGAAGGACGTAACAAGATACAAAAATGTATGCCATATATAATACTGAATACAATAAAGGGGGTGTGCTAACCATCTTAGTGAATACAATGTGAGGACAACCTTAGTACGTATGGGTAGGTGTAGACATAACGTCCACACTCCGAAATGCATGGTATCTGTCCATGTAACATCCATCATTCTGAAGAATGAGGTATCTGCAAATGTATATACGTCCGTATTGCTCCGAAGAACGCGGTATCTGAATAAAGGAAGTTATCGGATTCGTGGCTCCTCTGGATACTACGGAGTCCAATGTGTGTACCCCATACGCCTATCAGTTGTCCTCCCCGTCCAATACGGATATACAAGTCGAATACACGACGTGAATATTCCGTAACTATATGCCAAGTCTCATCTAACTAGATCACCCTAAATTACGTACTAAACCGTGATGCATGTCGTACGCACCGATAGCTAGTCGGGTACACAGACCCGTATCCCAACATGAATTTGCCATCATGGTGCGCGTACAAGTGTCACGGTCTAGGAAGATATTAGAATATCCTCGCAATAGTAGGTGAGTCTAATAGCGACTAGGTCAAGTACACTACTCATCGACGCATTCGTCGACTGCACCCGAGTCAATCTCGGACGCGCACAGTTATATGTATATTGCAACAAGATATCATACAACAGTTTATAATTTAAATTAAATAGTAAATCAAGCAAGGTATACTTGCCTGAGTCCTCTAGCTGCGAATGCCAATATCCTGCTCCTGAAGTCTCGCCTGTACGGTCCAACGATCCTATATATAATATAATAATACCATCATCAGTCACTACAATAGTACGATCATGACGCACTACGTTGCAGTAATGAACTGACGCAGGGTCACGACTGTCCATCTAGTTGGATCACGTGTGCACGTAGCTAAACGTACACGTGTTGTCCTCAAGTTCCGTGTACACCCATCATAGTTCCTAACATATGAGAATACGCTAAATAGCATTTAATACAAGAATACGTATTTTACCTTTATTGTTTAATTGACTAGGATAACATAGTACATAGATGGTGGCGGCAGGGGGTGATGGTGAGGTCGGAGGGGGATTGAGTTCTGGGGTGGCCGGAGGCGGTGGTGGCCAGAGGGAGCTGAGGGGATGGGTCGGGTGAGGCTGAGTGGTGAGGGTGGTGTTAGTGTTTAGTATTTTGCTAGGGTTTTTTTTGTGTAGTTGGTTTTTGGTGTGGGTTTTGGAGAGAGGATATAGGTAGTATTTGTAGGAGAGAAAGGGGGGCTCCTTGGGATTAGGGCCGGCTGGGGTAGTTACCTAGGTTTGAGGGATACCTCCTCATAATGAACATGTGGCTAGGATTTAAGGGATTTAAAATGTAGGGTTGAGATGTTGCTACAAAAAGTTGTGTAGTGTACAACAAAATGGGGAAAAACTCATAGTAGACCGGTTAAGGGAGGGGGTTTCATTCTTCATGTGGTTGGACCAATGAGAGGGGGATACCTCATTGCTTATTTGCATAAAAGTCCCTGAACAATCGAGAAATTGTACAATAATTAAAACTCTGTGTATAAATTCTAATTTGCACCAAATTAACCCTAATCTCTCTATCTAAGCTAAGTAAACTCAAATTTGGTCGAGAGGGTTTACACTGCCTCTCAATAAATTGTCCCAATTGGCAATACTCCATCGCATACTCGTCCACCATCAAGTTCTTTTAGACGAGGTTCTGGAATTGACTCTCCAAAGTACTCTAAGCCACATCCAGGAAGAACTTCTCTTTAAAAAGCTCCTTGAAAGCTTTCCAAGTAAGTCCCGGTGATGATATCCTGGGATCTGTCCTGAACCATGTCAGCTCAATATTAAATATCATACTACCCATTGCCTCTACCTGCAAGCTCTCAGGAATCTGCGCCAATCGCAGGTCCCTCTCAATGTCCTCTATCTAGTCGTCTGCGTACAAGATTCCTTTCATGTCCTTAAAGTCCTTAGGCCCTATCCTCTTGAAGTCAATGATGTCCCTGGCCTCGGCTGCTATGGGTCGAGCTGAGGCAGTATCGTCTATGGCTGGACCAATACGACTCTCTTAATTGCTGCGAGCGCAATCTGGTGAGCATTCTTAATGCTCTATCGCATAACCTCTGACTGTCGCTGTTGTGCCTCCGTCATCTGCTAAAAGAGCACAAACATCTGTCTGATCGACTGTGGGTGACGGGAATAGAAGATCCCCTATAACTACCGGTGCTGTCCTCTGTACCGGAGGTGGAGCACATCCTAAAGCTGCTGCAGAAATGCCCACCTAGATTGGTGAAGTGGACCTCTAAAATATAGCTGCTGGAACAACGTCTGATAGTACTACCCTCATAGGTGATGAAGTGACTGACCTCGCTGACATTACGCTTGAGTGCTGGGAACGCGTCTTCGACGGCATCCTGAAGACAGACTCTAAATAAGAAATTAATATTGAGCAAGATACGATATCATCAAAGAAGGAAAAAAATTTCAAGGAATGCGATATTTAGAATGAAGATGGCAAGATTCAATTATGTTAGAAATATTTTCTAGTTGTGATTGAGTATACGCTCTCATCCTAGTATCCTATATCAAATCCTATCGCAGGCTCGCAGTAGTACAACTAAGTCGTTGCACTACCACGATATCGCACTATTGTGAAGCCTGACCTGCATGGGCTACCACTAAAAATGTGTCACGATCCGCACCTGGTATAGGGGAACGAGTACATGGGTACGTCCAGCCTACGCCACAGTATCGGCGGTAGAACGCTGTCTCAATCTTCTATACTATCTAATATCTCACACAAGATAAAAAATATTGTCATGCCATCTCAACTCTAAATGATACTCAATCACATATAAAACTAAAAGAAGATTTTAAGCACGATATAGAATAGAAAGAAAAGAAATACAAGTCTCAATACATCACAGGTCCAACTCAACACAACTCAAGATCTCAAAATAATAATACAATCCATGATATAATTAGAAAGAACTACTACAAGATATGCAAATCTAAATAGCCTCAGTATCTGGCACTACATCCTCAGGTGATACTCTATTTGTTGGTCCGTAGTAAGTGGGACACATCCTCTCTAACCATTCATCTGAAAAATATATTCAGTCGTAATTGGAGCAAAGTACAACCCAATAGCAGTTCCAGTTAATTGATAATGACTATAAATAGAAATAGAGAATATAATACAAGACGAGAAACAATTAATAATATCATACTATGGTAGAAGAAATAGGTAAACAAGAATAATATGGTATACACTGATCACGATGAAAGAGAATAAGATAATAGAATAAGACAATAAACTAGAATATGGTAAAGAACTATAACTATACTAAGTGATTGAAATACTAGTTAGATATGTGATCGGCTTGGGTGAACAATGTCTAATTAATGTTGAATAAACATTGTCTAAGTTAAATATTGAACATTGTCTAGGATTTGATCACATATCTAGCTAACACTTCCTCTTTCTTTCGACTAGTACAATGGATCCAACCATCACACGTTACGATGCAAGATACTCAAAGCATTGTAAACATTAAACCTTGATCATTGAACATTGAACATTGTCTAATATTAAATATTGTCTATTTAACCATATGAGAACATGAGGAATAATAAAACAATATATAACATCCCATGACTGATCCATGTGTATACTAGTCCGTGTACCAATATGTCAAGGATCATGTAGAACATTTATAAATACTTGCATTATAGTAATTATCAATTAATAAAAACTATCAGAGAATATACTCGTATGTGGTCCAGAGCAATGCATGTCAAACTGTGTCTAAACTGGTGTCACACAGACCTATATATAGAATATTATATTAATACAAGGTGTTGGAATAAAATAAAGTTAAACTATTTTAATTCTAGGTCATAAAGCCATTTCTAAGTCAAAATAGTCAAACTAGGTCAACTATAGGTCAAATTAGTCAAACTTGGTCAAACTAGCTATGTCTAGGTCGTATGAGTCCATCTCTAGGATATTAGGTCCATGCACTTTGTAATTAGGCCACACTAGCTAAACTAAGATACTAGGATACACCAAAAGCACCGTATCGCAGGATACGCAAGGTTTTAGATATAAAAATACTAATATATATATATATATATATATATATATATATATATATATATATATATATATATATATATATATATATATATATATAAGACAATACATATAGTAGCTACGCTAACTAATACAAGGAGGATACCTTGGCTTTGAACCAATGCGTATCTCACTACCTACACACCCATCTTGATACTCAAACTCAATATCTTGAGTATCGACCCATTATCTTGACATTACCTTGGTTTCCCAAGGTAATTAAAATCCTAATACATATAGCTAAGATATAGCTAACCCTCATATACTAAACTATACTAACATAACTAAACTATTAAAATTATTAACTATTAACATATGATACATATCAATTATATACCTACTAACTTATCATATAATACATACTAATACATAGATACATATACCTACAAAATAACTTACTACCGATACCCACATACTACATAGATATATATAGTTAAGAGTCTAACTAATACACCTATCTATCTAACTATTAACTATCCTCTAGAAACTAACTAACCCACTAACTTTACCAATACATATATACAAATACTACATACTACCTTACCATGAACTTATATACATATATACATATAGTTATTAGTCTAATAAGTATATATATGTATATCTACATATTAGATAATAATCTATCTATATATATAGCTACATATCAATGCACTTGACTACTATACTATTAATGAAACTAATTGGACTTAATAATAACTAACTAATCACTTACCTTAACTAACTGCTGAACCACCTTACCTAACTGTTGAGCCCCTGACCTTGCTGAATTGGATGTACTGACCTCGACTCGCTGTTGGTGAAGGTTGTTGCTGCATCCACTCGCTGCTGCTCGTACTGTTGCTGCTTCTGCGCACATGCTATTGCGCACTATTACTGTTGCTGCGCACTGTTGTTGCGCACACGCTGCTCGCTGAGCTACTGTCCCCCCTCGCTGCATACACACATGCTTACTCACTCAAACACTCAACACACTAAGACATACACACACGTCTTTGCTCTCACACACACTCACAAATACACAGCTACTTAGATATCAATACATATATATATGTACACACTCTCATCGATATATATATATATATATATATATATATATATATATATATATATATATATATATATATATATATATATATATATACAAACATACACATATACACATAGATGTCTACATATACATATACATATACATATACATATATACATATCCATACATATGTATCTATATCTATCTATATATACATCCACACACATACACCTATGCATACACACATACATAACCATATACATACATACCTTTATAGATATACTTACACATATATGCATATGCTATATAGATACATAGATATCAATATATATACACACTCTCATCTACACATATATAGCTATACTCCCTCATACACACATACAACCATATAGATATACTCTCTCATACATATATACAACCATACACATACATAGATATATCCATATATACATATACACATATAGATATCACTATATATATATATATATATATATATATATATATATATATATATATATATATACATAACCATTCAATATAATGTAGATACATACGTAGATATATCATATCTAATATATATACACAAGTCAATAAATTGAGGAATGCAATGCAACAAACATGTGGAGTGCACCACACCCGTATCACACTCATTCTATGATACGCTTGCGATACAGCTCCACCACACAACCAAACGTATCTCGAAGGACACGAGCAAGTCTAAAATAATAAATATGAATAATACAAAGAGTTAATTATATATCTACGTGTCCGTGTCAAAATATGACATGCACAAACTTCCGTATCGGAGAAAAACCCCCAAAAATAATTGTTATCTCCAAATTGACGGGATACGGCCTACACGTATCCAATTATGGACACGACACTAGCCAAAAATAATCAAACACAAGTTAATTTGGTTTAATTGACCAAATGACAAACACAACATATGCCAATCTCAGAATTTCCCCAAAATTGACACAAAAATACACATAACTTTCTCCATAGGCCTCATATGAACCTAATTACAATTCCTATGGGTAGCCTATGCTTATGGGATAGTTTCTTATGGTTAAATCACAGATTTAGAGTCTAACTAAAGGGAAAAAAACTAAATTATATCTATTGGGAGATGGATTCCCAATAAAATTCCTAAATTGGATAAAATGAGCCTTCAACTTGTAGATCCATGCTCCTCTTTATAGATCCTTATTTTTTCCTTGTAGATCATTGCTCCACTAGCCTCCAATGATGATTAGGGAAAGAAATTGGGTAAATTTTGGTAGGAATTTGATGTGGGGATGAAGGAATTTGGTTGAGAGAAATTCTAAATCTAGATTTAGAATAAAAAATAAAGAGAGAAAGTTTTTACCCCCTTTAAATATGTCTCATTTACCCCCTCCCTCAAGCTACTATGTAAAGCCTAAAATACCCCATGGGGCCTCTCATGAAGAAATTAATTAAGGAGGAAAGATTCTAGTCTAATGGGTTTCACTAATTAATTCATCCTACTAATGAATGAGCTTAATCTTGGGCTCAATCTAAACTAAAATAAATATTGGGTCCATGGGTCTAAACTAACTAGTTGGTCCACTACACAAGTCCTAAATAAATCTAATACTAACAATAAATAAATAATACAACAATAATATTTACACATGCACAATATTTAATATAATAATCCTAAAAATAAAATACTACCAAAATATAATAAAATAGCAACATTTTTAGCGACGTCAAAGTAAAACGTCGCTAATATTAAAGGTTTCAACGGCTCCAAAAATAAACGTCGCTATAAGTCGTTGTTTGGCGACATAGCGACGTTTAGCGACTATAATTCATTTTTTTAAAAGAATATTCGCTATAAGCTTATTTAAGGTCGTTAAACGTCGCTGAGTTTTATGATTTAGCAACGTATTTAGCGACGTTAATATTTTTCGATATTTAGCGATATTTTTAGCGAGATCTATAACGTCGCAAAATATTTTTATTAGTGACGTCATAAGTTGACGTCGCTAAAATTTTAATATAGGTTTTGATTCCTCCCTACTGTCGAAATCTTTCCCCAATTTTTTAAAAACTCCCCCCTCTTCCCCCCCTCTCCGGCGAACTGCACCCTCCGACGTCCTCTACAGCGGCCTACTCTGGCGTCCCCTTCCTCCTTCTCCTCTAGGTAAACCTTAACCCTCTCTCTTTCTCTCTCTCTCTCTCTCTCTTATAGGATACGGTATGACACTGACACATACACGACACACATACGTGACAGACACTGACACAGATATGACACACACACACGTGACAGACACGACATGACACTAACCCTAACTCGATCTCTCTCTCTCTCTCTCTCTCTCTCAGAGATGCACATAACACAGACACGACACATACACACTGACACAAACATGACACAGACTGTCACAGAGGGTGTAAACCCTAACCCTAATTCGATCTCTCTCTCTCTCTCTCTCTCTCTCTCTTTCTCTCTCTCACAGATGCATACGATGTGACACTTTCATAGACACGACACACACACATACACTGATACAAACATGACACAGACTGTCACAGAGGGTGTAAACCCTAACCCGATCCTCAAGAGACGACACATTACTACAAAGTTCTACTTAAGTAGGTTTAGTGCATGTTTGGGCCTTCCCATTGGAAGGATTGTCTTGTATGTAACTTTGGACCATGTTTTGGGGCCTTGCCCGTTTGAGGGGTCTAGGACAATCGTCAAGCTTGCCCCCCTAATATTGGTCGACCCTGGCTTTGGCCAAGTAGATTGATAAATTTGTCATGGTCAAGATATTCGTCCTTAACACCCTAACCCTAACCCTAACTTATGTTTTATTTATTTTGATTGAGTTAGGGGTATTTGTGATTAACCACAATAAGGAAGGTTCAGCTGGTTCTTTTTTGCGGATCGGTTAGTTCGGTTTTAAACTCTTAAATTCTTGTTAAAGTTTATAACTTGAATTAATTAACAATCAACTTGGATTGTTACATTTGGGCCAATTTGTTTAATGACCTAAGTCTTGTAAAATTTAGGTTTAGAAGGATTCATATTAAAATTTGACAACAAAAATAACTTAAGTCTTCGTAGTAATTTGATTTATAGGCCGATACTTACAATGGAACCTCCATAATCACCAATGCAAGGATCGTCTCTTGAGGATCCTCTACCTTATCGGAACCCAGCTCCACAATATATGCATCTTTGGTGGCAATTTCTTGACTTAAGGAGCCTTCTCTGACTTGGTGTATAAGGCTTCAAATAGCAGGTATTGTCAGTACAAACACTTGATGTAAAGGGATGAGGTTGATAAAATATTCAAGAGCATTGTTTATCAAGTTAGAGCAGTTCTTACCTTCCTCCAGAAAATAATACTGTATTTAACGATGAGTATATATGCAAGGATTAGGAGTATCAGTGCATATACTATATTTAACGATGAGTATATACTTGAATGATGTCTATTCATTTTTACAGAAGTATCTAAAAATGGATATAAATTACTATCTGCATCATCGTTTATGGATGTACAACCGTCATCCTGATGATATGTGCAGTGTGCGGGATGAATTCATTGAGGGTGTACAACAGTTCCTGCAGTTTGCCAAGATGTTCCCTCAGTACATGGACGGTACCAAAATTAAGTGTCCGTGTATGAGATGTCGTAAATTGAAATATCATCCAGAAGTGGAAGTGACATATCATTTGTACTCGAAGGGTTTCACGACGAATTACTATCAGTGGACCATGCACGAAGAACTTGTGTCTTTAGCATCACTGTCGGAGCCTTATGTGGAGCCGTATATGGATGTCTACGACCACACTGTTTACGATGACGGGTGGGTGAATATGGTTTTTGATACGGCGGAGCCTAGTTTCGATCCGAATAATCATGATGCAGCTGAGAAGGCACCAAATACCGATGCTGCAAAGTTTATGGAGTTGTTGGAGAATGCAAGGACTCTATTATATCCTGATTGTGAAGATCATTCACCGTTGGAGGTGGTTACAAGATTGTTGAGCATCAAGTCCAATTTTAACATGTCGCAAAAATGCTATAACCGACTGATAGATTTGATTATAGAGATCTTACCAGAGGGTGCAAAGTTGCCTAAAGACTTCTACCGATCTAAGAGGATGGTGAGATCACTCTAGATGGGATACGAAAAAATTGATGCATGTCGCAACATGTGCATGTTGTACTACAAAGATGACAAGGATGAAGATACGTGCAGATTCTGTGGTACTGATCGCTACAAGGCCACTGGAAGAGAAAAGTCTCTTGGTGCAAAGAAGCCTACCGATTCGATGCACTACTTGCCTTTTACGCCGCGTTTGTAGAGGTTGTTTATGGTGAAGGAGACTGCTGAAAATATGAGTTGGCACAGGCAAAAATAGATCGAAGGAGTATTGGATCATCTATCCGATGGAGAAGCATAGAAGCACTATGATCGAGAGTATCCAGATATTGCTTCAGATCCGCGTAATGTCAGATTGGGGCTCTCCTCCGACGGTTTTACCCTATTCAGACTTTTGGGCTCCCAGTATTCGTGTTGGCCTGTGATCGTCACTCCGTATAATCTACCACCTTGGATGTGCATGAATACTCCGTATATGTTCCTAACCGTTATTATCTCGGGTCTGAACAATCCGAAGTAGAACTTCGATGTATATTTACAATATTTGATAGATGAGTTGAATCAGCTGCGGGAAATAGGTGCCAACACGTACAATATTTTCATAAAGCAGAATTTTTTGATGAGGGCAGCACTTATGTGGACCATCAACGAATTTTCGACCTATGGAATATTATCTGGATGGAGCACTTATGGTCGTCTCTTATGTCCGTATTGCATGGACCGCACTAAGGCTTTCCGTTTGAAACACGGAGGCAAACCGTGCTTCTTCGATTGTCATCGACAATTTCTGCTGAAGGATCATCCGTACCGGAGATTACAAACTTTTGCTCCACATATTTCAAGCCTCATGTTGCTACTAATAGAACGAGAGCTCCGAGAAACGACGACGGATATCAGGAATCTAATGATGCAATACTGAAAGTATTCAATGCATCCAGAAAGCCTTCGGGAAAATAAAGAAGAGATATTTGAATGACGACGAGCTAAGGGCTACTCAGTTGTATATATTACTCAATTATGACGAGTATAAAGTAGAGAAGCTAGAGGGGTAGGTAATTAATACGTCCACGTTCACGTTATCTCAATGTAATAGTATAAACTACTATTATGCTACTAATCAGTGGTTGCTACGTTATTTTTCAGCACATATAATGATGAGCTAAGGTCGGTTAGACCCTACATAACAGACAAAGAAGTAGAACAAGAAATGAGACGCCATTTTCCTTTTTGGTTGAGCGCATATGTAAAGAGCTTGGTAATTACTTTTTCTGTATGCACTTGCACAATAAACAACTTACTATCACTACTTTGGTATTTAGGTCGATCGTCTAATAACACCCGAGACTGGATCTATTAGAACTCTAGCCAAGGGACCAATTACTGCCGTCAAAATATGGCCAAGTTACTGTATGAATGGGCTTAGATTCAAGTCAACAAATACTCCGATCAGAGACAGCTTTCTGGATCTTGATTCCACGAAAAATAGTTATTTGTGTATCAAATCTTCGAACTACATAGACGTCGATCCAGGCAATAATTTCTTTGGCATCATACGAGAGATTGTGGAGTTGACATATAATTATGGCACAGAACTGGCTAAGATCGTTCTATTCAAGTGTGAATGGTTTGATCCGATTCAAGATCAAGGTTAAAAAATTGACAATTATGATCTTGTGAATATAAACTACAAGCGTAGATATCAAGGCTACGAACCATTTGTCCTATCAAGTCAGGATCAGCTCATGTACTTCTTAATTTATCCTAGACAGGGGACAACGAGGTCGAATTGGTGGACAATATGCAAGACTAAAGCTAGAAATACCTTTGACATTGACGAAATAGCTTATCGGGAGGACGAGCTACCACTTGTAACAAATATTATGGATGTGGACTCAACAGAAGTTACTCATTACACGACTAATAATGTAGAAGATGTAAAATTATCCGAAGAGGAAGACGAAGATAAAGTAGATGAAAGTAAAGATGTTATTTTCTGAAGGTGAACAAGATAAATTTTCTGAAGATGATTAAAAATAAAATATTTTGCTTGTAGAATGTACTATATTTTGACTTTAGAATGTACTATTTTAACGAAGATATGTATTATATTTTGACTGTAGAATGTACTATCCATTTAGACTTGTGACACCACTAGTTATTTACAGTGCAATTCTATGAATGCTGTGAGATATACATAACATTTTGACTGTAGAATGTACTATATATTTGTATATTTCTTTATTCATCATATATTGTTATCAGGTTAGACAGGATGACATAGAGGTTTCAACAGGTCTTGTCACGACCCGCACCCGGTGTAAGGGTACAAGTCGGAAACAACGCCCAGCCTACGCCGCAGAATCGGCGGTAGAACGCTATCTAGATAATCTATCTAACAATATACTGAACCACCAAAATGATAATATACTCAATTGCAGATCTAAGATGGAAAGCATGAATCAAAAAAAGAATAGAATAGTCACAATACAACTCATGAGTCTAAAATAATACATCAATGAGTCTGAAAAAATACAGAATAAGCTGGAGACAAATCCAGTACAAAGAATACTACGAAGCTACAACTCCTGGGCCAACTGTCTCAGTTGGGATAAGTCCCTCCTAAGCCAGGGTCTCAGAATCTAAACCCATAACATCCTGGGGTCCATAATAGGTAGGGTACCACTCCTCAGTGTCATCTGGAAAAATATATCCAGTCAGGAAAGGAGCAGAGTACATCTCTAATAGCAGTTCTAATCAATGATAAAAACTATGTAACAGTAAATAGTTGTGGATAATCAAGATGCATAATAGATACATAGATATATATAAAATAAGGAAATATTGAAAATAAATACAATAATGAATAATATGCCAATGAAACAAGATACTAATGACTAAGTGTGTGAGTATTAGCTTAACATGTGATCGGCTTGGGCAAGATGCAATGCGGCCTGGCTAATCATACGTGCGGTATATGATCAATACTATTCAGTAATCAGTACTAGATATAATAGGGATATTGATCATATATATATACTAATACTCTCCACCCCAACTGGTATAATAGATCCAACCACGGTATGCTCTGGCACGAGATTCCCCAAGAAGATAGCGACTCTTTCCGAGAATCAGTGTCTGTACATGTACAAGATAACCAATGAAACAATACTTGCACCATATACACCATATACCAAGGAATAACATCTCATGACGAGATCCGGATATACCAATCCATGTAACCATAGTGTCAAGATAACATGGATATCTACACTAGATACAAAGAACATAGAGGATATGATAAATGAGAAACTATCAGAGAATGTACTCGCCTGAAGTCCAATGAATAGTCTCACAGAAGTCTGACACGATGCCTCGAAGACCTAGATATGGAATATAACATCAATACAAGGTCCCAAAAAGAGAATAAGTTAAACTAGTCAACTTATAGGTCAATAAGTCAATTCTAAGTCAAAAGTCAACTATGGTCAACTCTAAGTCAACTATGGTCAACTATGGTCAAACCAAGGTCAACTATATATTTCTAGGTTGCACAAGTCTAACATAAAAATCTTGAGTCAAGATACTAAAATCTAAGTCATAAGAACCTCATCTTAAAATATTAGGATACCGTATCTCCGGATACGTGGATCCAAGGTAAAACATCAATAATATAAATCAAACAATATTTATAATCAATATAGAATCATAATTTACACATCAAATAGGTACCGTGGTTTTGACCCAACTTGGTATCCCAACAAAATCACAATCTTGATATCCAAACCCCGTATCTTGAGTATCCCCACTTATCTTGGTTTCCTCAAGGTAATACCCAATACCTTGGTAACATAATTACCCATATATATAACATATAAATATATACTAATATTATATATATAAGGAAATTAGCAATAATAATATATTATCTTAATACCTTGGTAACATAATTACCCATATTGAGATAATATATTATTATTGCTAATTTCTTTATATATATATATATATATATATATATAATATTAGTATATATTTATATGTTATATATATGGGTAATTATGTTACCAAGGTATTGGGTATTACCTTGAGGAAACCAAGATAAGTGGGTATACTCAAGATACGGGGTTTGGGTATCAAGATTATGATTTTGTTGGGATACCAAGTTGGTTCAAAACCACGGTACCTATTTGATGTGTAAATTATGATTCTATATTGATTATAAATATTATTTGATTTATATTATTGATGTTTTACCTTGGATCCACGTATCCGGAGATACGATATCCTAATATTTTAAGATGAGGTTCTTATGACTTAGATTTTAGTATCTTGACTCAAGATTTTTGTGTTAGACTTATAAAATCTAAAAATAGATAGTTGACCTTGGTTTGACCATAGTTGACCATAGTTGACTTAGAGTTGACCATTGTTGACTTTTGACTTAGAATTAATTTATTGACCTAGAAGTTGACTAGTTTAACTTATTCTCTTTTCGGGACCTTATATTGATGTTATATTCCATATCTAGGTCTTCGAGGCATCGTGTCAGACTTTTGTGAGACTATTTATTGGACTTCAGGCGAGTACATTCTCTGATAGTTTTTTATTTATGATATCCTCTATGTTCTTTGTATCTAGTGTAGATATCCATATTCTCTTAATACTATGGTTACACGGATTGGTATATTCGGATCTCGTCATGAGATGTTATTCCTTGTTATATGGTGTATATGGTGTAAGTATTGTTTCATTGGTTATATTGTACATGTACAGATACTGATTCTCATGAAGAGTCGTTTTCTTCTTGGGGAATCTCGTGCCATAGCATACCGTGGTTGGATCTATTATACCAGTCGGGGGTGGGAAGTATTAGTATAGATATGTGATCAATATTCCTATTGTATCAAGTACTGATTACTGAATAGTGTTGATCATACACCGCACATATGATTAGCCAGGCCGTATTGCATCTTGCCCAAGCCGATCACATGTTAAGCTAGTACTCATACACTTAGTCATTAGTATCTTGTTTTATTGGCATATTATTCATTATTGTATTTATTTCCAGTATTTTCTTATTGTATATATATCTCTTGTATCTATCGTGCTTCTTGATTATCCACAGCTATTTACTGTACATAATTTTTATCATTGATTAGAACTGTTGTTAGAGATGTACTCTACTCCTTTCCTGACTGGATATATTTTTCCAGATGACACTGAGGAGTGGTACCCTACCTATTATGGACCCCAGGATGTTGTGGGTTTAGATTCTGAGACCCTGGCTCAGGAGGAACTTATCTCAACTGAGACAGCTGACCCATGAGTTATAGCTTTGTAGTATTCTTTGTACTGGATTTGTCTCCAACTTATTCTGTATTTCTTCAGACTCATTGATGTATTATTTTAGACTCATAAGTTGTATTGTGACTATTTTATTCTTTATCTGATTTGTGCTTTCCATCTTAGATCTGTGATTGAGTATATTATCATTTTGGTGGTTCAGTATATTGTTAGATAGATTATCTAGACAACGTTCTATCGCCGATTCTACGGCGTAGGCTGGGCGTTATTTTCGACTTGTACCCTTATACCGGGTGCGGATCGTGACCCATTTTTGGTGGTGGCCCATGCAGGTCAAGCTTCACAAAGTATGTGATGTCGTGGTAGTACGACAATTTAGTTGTACTACTGCGAGCCTGCGATAGGATATAGGAAATAGGCTGAGATACTCAATCACATCTACGAAAATTCTTTTGATTCAACTATTCTCCCTTGATATTGATACTTGATCTCTTAATCTGTCCTTTCCTTGAAAGTCTTACATCTTGTGCCATATTGATTCTTTCTTTCGCTTTGTCTCAGGATGCTGCCTAAGACTAGATCGCAGCAGGGGAGAGCAGTTTCTGAGAGGTCTACGACATCCCAAGGGCCTGCACCAGTCACTTCTCCGGTAATTAGAGTGTCAGCTGCTTTCGAAGGTCCACCACCTACTCAGAGGACTATGCTAGCTGTATCTGAGGGGCTTCCACCTCCACCTTCTATGCCAGCAGAGGCGTCACAGATGTTTACACTGTTTTGTGAGATGCTCGAGGCACAAAGGGCTCACTCAGAGGCACATCAGAGGCAGACCGACGTTCTATGGTAGGGCATCGAGAGTGCTCATCAGCTTGCTCGTGCTGTAGTTGAGAGAGGAGTTCTGGTCCAGCAGCAGGATGTTCCTCAGGTTGCTCAGGTTCGGCCCGACAACATTCAGGACTTTAAGAAACTAGAGCCTAGGGTTTTCAAGGGGACGGAGGGCATCGTCTATGCTGATGATTGGCTTGAGGACATTGAGCGTCTTATGAGGGTGTCCCGTCTTTCTGAGGATATGAAGGTTGAGGCGGTAGGACTTCAACTATTCGACGTCGCTCGTACTTGGTTCAGGAATGAGCCGGTTCTGGTTGACGCAGGACAATCTTGGGAGGTATTCAAGGACCTTTTCAAGAAAAAGTTTTTCGCCCGGGCAGACAGGCTAGACTTGGGGAGATAGTTTGGGAGTCTCATTCAGGGGAGCATGTCTGTGGAGGAGTACGCTGCAGAGTTCGGCTGGTTGAGTCGATTTGCAGAGTATCTGGTGAGAGAGCCGGAGGTTCGAGCTATTCGTTTTCGTGAGGGTCTAAACTGGGAAGTGAAGATTCTTATTCCGTCTTTTTATGAGACATACTCGGAGATACTTGCGGAGTCACGCAAGGTTGAGCGGGAGTTGGGTTTGAAGCCCAAGAGCGACCGTGATTCTTTTCTGGGGGCCAACGACATTGCAATATCTGCCAAACGTCCTCATTTCCAGTCCAGACCTTTTCAGCAGCCACAGCAGAACCAGACTCCAGCTAGAGCATCTTTTCACCAGGCACCTCAGCAACAGAGACAGTTACAACAAGCTCCATACAACTACTGCAAGAACCCCGGCCATATCTGGGAAGTTTGCAGGAGGAGGTTCGGAGTTTGTTTTATTGTGGTACTGAAGGGCATCAATCAAGGGAGTATCCTCGTCGTGTAGTTCAGGGAGCAGGTCTAGCTCCGAGGGCACAGACGAGACCACCTACAACACAGCCGAGGGGACCGCTTTTGACACAACAGCAGCGTTTTGTCCAGCATCAGCAGCAGAGAGGTGCTCGGCAGGGACGAACATTTTCTATGACCGTTGAGGAGGATGAATCCACCGGAGATGTCATCGCAGGTTCTATTCTTCTTGATTCTATTCCAGCTTTAGCTTTGTTTGATAGTGGTGCTTTTCATAGTTTTGTATCTGTTTCTTTTGCTCTGAAGCATGGTTTGGTACTTGAGTCTTTGCTTAGGACTTGCAAGATCATGATCGGGGGAGGCATTATCCTGGTTAATGATATTTGCAAGGATCAGAAAGTTACTTTGGGAGGCCGAAAGTTGAGTGCGTGTCTACTTGTAATGCCACTTCCGAGCTACGATTTTGTACTCGGGATGGATTGGTTGAGTAGGCACCATGCTAGCATAGATTGTAGAGGAGGTAGAGTTTTGTTTGGTCCGCCAGGAGAGCCAGAGGTTAATTTTGCTAGAGGAGCTGCAGAGCAGGGAGAAGGCATTGTTTGTGGAGCTATGGTGGAAGACAAGGAGTTGCCGCATTCGTTGATAGTCGAGTTCTTGGATGTGTTTCCTGAGGAATTGCCAGGATTGCCGCCAGATCGAGATATTAAATTTTCTATAGACTTAGTGCCAGGTGCAGAACCAATTTTACAGCATATCTATAGAGTAAACAACAGCGAGCTGGTCGAGTTGAAGAAGCAGGTGGACGAATTACAGGATAAGGGATTTATCAGATCGAGTTCTTCACCATGGGAACCCCGGTATTGTTTGTACCGAAGAAGGATGGAACGGTGCGCGTGTGCATTGATTACAGGGCTTTGAATAATCTCACTATCAAGAATAAGTATCCTTTGCCACGGATTGATGATCTATTTGATCAGTTGAGTGGAGCCAAGGTATTTTCTAAGATAGATTTGAGATCAGGCTACCATCAGGTGAAGGTGAAGCCGGAGGACATACCGAAGACTGCTTTTAGAACTCGGTATGGTCAGTACAAGTTTATGGTGATGTCATTTGGTTTGACTAATGCACCAGCGGTATTTATGAACTTGATGAACAAGTTGTTCCACCAGTACCTTGAGAAGTTTGTGGTGGTGTTCATTGACGACATACTCATATACTCGAGGACACCGGAGGAGCATGAGGAGCATTTGAGGATTGTGTTGGATGTGCTGAGGAAGGAGAAGCTGTATGGGAAGTTATCCAAGTGTGAGTTTTTCCTGGACAAGGTGGAATTCTTGGGGCATGTTGTGACTGGTGATGGTATTTTTGTGGATCTAAAGAAGATTTCAGCAGTGGAATCTTGGAAGACTCCGAGTTCGGTAGCAGAGATCAGGAGTTTCTTGGGATTGGCAGGCTACTACAGGAAGTTTGTGCAAGATTTTTCGAGGATTGCCGAGCCGATGACCAGACTCATAAGGAAGGATGTAGAGTTTGTTTGGACGGAGGGTTGCCAGGTTGCTTTTGAGGAGTTGAAGAAGAGGTTGACGTCTGCTCCTATTTTGACGTTGCCATCAGGGTCTGGAGGTTTCACTATTTATAGTGATGCATCAGGAAAAGGTTTGGGTTGTGTTCTCCAGCAGCATGGGAAAGTGATTGCCTATGCATCCAGGCAATTATGTCTTCATGAAAAGAACTATCCAACCCATGATTTGGAGTTGGCAGCAGTCATATTTGCTCTGAAGTTGTGGAAACATTATTTGTACGGAGAGCGTGTGGAGATCTTCACGGACCACAAAAGCTTGAAGTACATTTTCACGCAGAAGGAGTTGAATATGAGGCAATATCGGTGGTTGGAACTGATGAAGAATTTTGATATCTCTTTGCAATATCATCCTGGAAAAGCTAATGTAGTTGTCGATGCTTTGAGCAGGTATTCGGTAGCCATGTTCTTGACACAGGATAGATATTTATTGGAGGACTTGGAGAGCTTGGGCATTGAGGTAATTATTCCTGGTGGTGCTATACAGATATGGGGATTGCAGATATATTCAAATTTGATGGACAGGATCAAGGCAGCACAGTATGAGGATATATCCCTGAGGAGTATCAGAGCTCAGGTGAGAGCAGGATTGGAGGATGATTTCACAATTACTGAGGATGGATCTTTGAGGCATGGAGTTAGATTGTGTGTGCCTAGTAGGGAGCTACGTAAGAAGATATTACAGGAAGCGCATCACTCTCAGTATTCCATGCATCCAGGTGCTAACAAGATGTATAAGGATATGTGAGAGAGTGTATGGTGGTATGATATGAAGAGGGAAGTGGCACAGTTTGTATCCAAATGTTTAGTGTACAGCAGGTGAAAGCCGAGAGTCAGAGGCCAGGAGGTTTACTTCAGCCATTACCCATTCTAGAGTGGAAGTGGAAACACATTACTATGGATTTTGTATCCGAACTTCCACGATCTCCAAGAGAAAAAGACGCGATTTGGGTCATCGTTGATAGGTTGACCAAGTTGGCCCACTTTTTACCTTTCAAAGTGGGTTTGTCTACAGAGAAGCTGGCAGAGATGTATGTGAGACATATTGTTAGGATACATGGAGTTCTCGTCAGTATAGTCTCAGATTGGGATAGTCATTTCACTTCTCATTTCTAGAGGAGTTTGCAGGAGAGTTTGGGCACTCAGCTCAAGTTCAGTACTACATATCATCCCCAGACAGATGGGCAGTCAGAGAGGACTATTCAGACTCTTGAGGATATGTTGTGCACTTGTGTACTAGATTTGGGGGTTCTTGGGAGGACCATCTCCATTTGGTAGAGTTTGCTTACAACAACAGTTATCAGGCCAGTATAGAGATGTCACCTTTTGAAGCTCTGTACGGTCGAAGGTGTCGTACTCCTTTGTCTTGGGACGATGTTGGAGAGAGAGTTTTGCTTGGGCTAGAGATGGTTGTGGATGCAGCAGAGAAGGTTCAGTTGATCAGAGACAGACTTCGAGTGGCGCATGACAGACATCGACATTGGGCCGATAACCATCGGGGACCTTTAGAGTTCGAGGAATAGTTTAGATTTTTGTTTTGTGTTTGTTCTTGGTTGTTTGTTATAGATTAAGTTCTTAAGGTGGTGTTTTGTTCTAGGTGGGTGGTTTGGTATTTCTGAGGATTTCTCCGATACGAGGCACGATTCACTTTGGTGGAGGCGGAAATCTTAGTCCGCGATTCATCGGACCTTTCACTATTCTAGAAAGGGTCGGTGCAGTTGCTTATAGAATAGACTTGCCAATTGCATTAGAGGGAGTGCACAATGTGTTTTATGTATCACAGTTGAGACGATACGTGGCAGATCCTAGTCATGTATTGGATCACTCGGAGATAGAGGTGGGCCCTACTCTTAGCTATCCAGAGCCGCCAGTTGAGATTCTGTATCGGAGAGAGAAGGTGCTGAGAAACCAGACTATTCCTTTGGTGCACGTCGCATGGAGGCATCACTCTCCGGGGGAGTCTACCTGGGAGAGAGAGGATGAAATGCGGGAGCGTTATCTATATTTGTTTGTACCATGAGGTATATTATTTCCTAGTTATGTTCTGTTCATTGTTATGTTCTTCCATAATTAGTTATGATTCTTTAGTTCTGTTCTGGTATTTTCTGAGGGTAGTTTTCGTCTTTGAATTTCGAGGACAAAATTATTTTAAGGAGGGTAGACTTGTCACTACCACATTTTCTAAGAAAGGGTATTTTAGTAATTTCCTATTTAGTTAATTATTGTGCTTGATAAATAATTATTTGTTGTATTATTTAATTATTGTTAGATGTTATTTATTTAATTTGGACTTGTATTAGTGGACCTAACTAGTTTAGTTTGGACCCATGGACCAACATGAATTAATTAGTTAGACTTAGCCCATTTAGAAAGCCCATTGTTAAGGAGATGGATTAAATTAATTAAATTATTGGACTAGAAGCTTCCTTCCTTAATTATTTCTTCATGAGAGGCCCCAAGGGGTATATTGGACATTACATGATTACTTGAGGGAGAGGAATATGGTCCGGCCTATATAAGTAGAGGGGAAAAATTCTCTCTCCTCTTTTTCATTCCAAATCTAGATCTAGAATTTCCCACTACCAAATTTTCTTCATTTCCATTTCATTTCCCTACCAAATTCATTCCAATTCCTTCCCAAATCACCATTACAGACTTGAGAAGCAAGGATCTAGAAGGAGGAAGTAAGGATCTACAAAGAGGAGCAATGATCTACAATTTGGAGGTAATTCTATCTCAATTGGAGCTTTCATTGGGAATCCATCTCCCAATAGTTATAATTCAATTTTTTTTCTTAAAATAGCTTCTAAATCTGAGAATTAATCATGGAAAATCAATCCATATGCATGTACTACCCATAGAATTTGGTTTTGTGTTCATAGGAGGCCTATTGAGAAAGTTATGGTGCTTTTGTGTCAATTTTGGGGGAATTCCGAGAATGATATTTGTTGTGTGTGTCAATTGATCCTATAGATCAATTTGGCACGTATTTATGTGTTTGGGGCTAGTGTCGTATCCACAATTGAGTACGTGTAGGTCGTATCCCAACGATTTGGTGATACGTGTTGTTTTGGGAGATTTTCCTTCGACACGGGACTTTGTACATGTCGTATTTTGACACGGACACGTAGATCTATATTTGATACTTTGTTTTGCTCATAAATATTTTATGTGACTTGTGTGTGTCCTTTGGGGTGAAATTGGTTGTGTGGTGGACTCGTGTCACATGCGTATCCTAGATCTAGTGGGATACGGTGTGATACTCTCCATAAGTTGTGTATTTATGTGTAGAACTAATTATTGCGCTTTTAATTCTTGTGTTAATTGTGCATCTATATATAGATATTATATATGTATTATGTATATTTATTATAGTGTTTATTGTATCATAGATCTATGTATTATAGAATATATATATATGTAGCTTTCTTCTACATGCATTTATATATATATATTATAATATATTGTATGGATATATATGTATATGTTTTATAATTATATATGTGTGTTATTGGGTAATTATTTTATATGAAATTGTTATAAGATTATTTAAATATATGTATAAAGATAATTATAATATATTTATGTATGTGTGCATGTCCTAATATGTATATTATTATAGAGGGGTAATTATAGTTATTTGATATATATATATATATATATATATATATATATATATATATATATATATTTATTATGAGTTGTTATAGGTCTCGAGGTATACAGAGTGCTCCTCCGGTACTTCCAAATGTTGGTTCTGGATCCTCGTCGCCTAGTACTCCAGTATATCGACCAGTCACATCTCCGACTGCGACAATGTTACGTGGCATCACTCTTAGGATGAGTAGTTCTAGGCCTAATAGTACTCCCTCATCCAGCATTCCTCCTGCTGACGGAACCATGGAGACAGATGAGCATATGGAGGAGGTCGAGCCGACGTAGTCCCAGCATCAGCTAGATCCTCTATGCGCACCTTCGGAGGAGACGAGGATAGAGATTTGGGCCAACGGTATAAATTAAGTCAATTAGATGGTTTAGTATCTTATATATCGTATATTTCTTTATTCATCATATATTAACTTTTTTGATAAAAATAATTATCTCTGTATAGATATCGTCCATCGTCGGTATAGAGACGCTTGGGCCTCTTTCTGAGGAACAACTATGGTGGCCCTTGGATTAACTACTCTGAAGCTCCGGAGGAGAGGAAGGCATTCTAGTTTGTGCACTTCAAGATAAAAGTATATTATATCAATCATCTAATTTATGCATATTATATAACTTACTAAATTATTTATTGTAGCAAACGTATTTCTATTCTCTGTACCGGGCCGAGTTGATCGAGCAGATATTTTCTGCCATTGCCGCCAAGCTGATCCGTGATGCTCTGGATGACCAGAAGGCTCATGATCGCATTGGAAAACTGATCCAAGGTTGGATCACACCTGAGCAGTGGACTGCGATGAGGGCTAGATTCGACGATCTGAGGTACAAGAAAAGGTCAGAGAAGGCCAATGCAGCTAGGAAGAAGGCAGCAAAGTAGTGTGGTAGCTCGATTCTGACGACAAAATATTTCCATCGTTTGGTATATTTTTTATTTCAGATATATTATTTTAATGTAAGTACGATAAAATGGTAGTAGGATAAAATATTTAATTTTAGTACTAAATAATATATTTTTAACAGGTACAGAGGGGTGAGGATGCAAACATGGTGACCGTCTTCCTGGCCATCCATCAAAAGAGCGGGATTCTCATTGATGAGAGGGTCTCACAGACCTATGTAAGTATTACTTTACTTTGTGTTAATTTTAATATAACTTAGGCAATTATCGAGTATCCAAATTTTTTTAGGCTGAGTATCTTAGGCTGCGTGAGCGGACGACTGCTAGTGCACCTACAGTGGGAGAGGCTGGTACTTCCTCACAGCCCTCTCCAGCTACGTCAGCGGATGAGTTATGGGTGACTGCCACTGGTGTTCTCCAGAGTGGTACGTACTACGGTACGGGATCCTATGGTGCCCTTGTTGCGACGCAGTCATCTAGGGCCTCCCCGGCAAGTGCGTATTCCCCACAGCCCTCGCAGTCGTTGGCCCGAGTCCAGGAGACTATTGATTATCAGATTGCGTCTCTCCATAATGAGTTACTGCGAAGGATGGAGGAGCATCCCCTGTCCCAGCCACATGCGGATGATGCGACGCTCATCGCACGATTTGATATGCTCGAGCGCAGCATCATGGAGCTCTGGGATATGACAACTGATCTTAGAGCGTCGACAGAGCGCAGCATGACGGAGCTGCAGGCATCACAGCTGTCCTTAGGCGAGAGGCTGACGATGATGCAGGATTCAATGGTTTATAGTAGTACAAGGCTGTTATTTACCATAGATTGATACAACCATCGACTCACAGAGTTGGAGCAGATACGTTCTCCTCGTGCGCCTTCATCGACATAGACTCCACTGACGTTACTGCTTTTTCCATCAGCATCGGTGTCGATTTCACGGGAGCAGTATGATCTGTTCTTATCCCTGATGCGCGCCGGTTGTCATCCTCCTACAGATCCGCAATAGTCCTAGTTAGGACCCTTTATTGATTATTTGTGTTTCAGACTTATGATATTTGGTCATTTATGAATATTCATTATTTTTTAGGCATTCAGACATTATTTCTTGTATTCTTTAGGAGGAGGCTTTCAGACTCAGTTGTGTAGATATTTGTAATCTCAATGTTTCATTTTCTTCAAATTTTATTATATTATTCATATTAAATATATGTTAATTTACCAATGTTGAGTGTTCAACCGAAGGGGGTCGGCGAACCCAGCAAATTCAACGGAGGGTTGCTCCGGGTCTATTTGTACAAATTATGAATTCATAAACTGTAGGAATAGTAGTTTGAAAATAATTCAATATTCATTTTTTTATTTTTTTACTGTATCTTTAGCGACATTTTTAGCGATATTTTGCGACGTATAGCAACGTTTATATACGTCGCTAAATACATCACTGAATACCTCGCTGAAAATGTCATTATCCACGTCGCTAAACACGTCGCTGCCCGTCGCAAATATACTGATATGGCAGTATTGCCAGGTCAATATAACGTCGCTAAATGAGTCGCACAACGTTGCTAAAAAGAAAAAAAATAGCGACATATAGCGACAAACTACACGTCGCTAATTTAGCAATGTTGCGTCGCTATACGTCGCTAATATATCGACGTATTTACGTCGTTAGAAAATATCGGAATAGCGACATTTTGTGAAGTTTTTTCGGTCAGCGACTAGCTTAAAGGCGAATTCAACGTAACATCGCTACAGACGTTGCTAAAATTATCTAGCGATATTTCGTGACGTCGCTAATTTGACTAATTCTGGTAGTAAAAATATCCATGTCAATTACCAAATTACCCTTAATTGAAAAAGTGAGGGTGACATCGTTGTTCAAACCGCATCTCCCATTGTGCGTCTAGGCATTGGGCCCACGGTTCCACTTCAAAGAGTTTTGGTGGATCCTCGTCATTTTTCTCAGGGTCAGCTGACACCATATTGGTAGACAATGTTTGCTTGAGCATCTCTCTAATATTGATGTCGAAGTCCCAAGAGGAAGACTCTGAAGAGTGAGAGTGTAAATTATCTTCTTCATCCGATCCTTCGGGGATTGTGGAAGGCATAATGTACCCTAAGCTATGCTTGGTCTTATGGTAGTAATCCTCGAATTTGCCTGCCAGAACGGTGAGACGCAAGGAAAGTCGTTGACCTTTGTCGTAATTCAGACCTCGGTTGCTTTTAAGATCATAACCCATCTTCTGGATGAGGTGTTTGGCTTGCCAATTAAACCGGTAGAGTTACACTTTGCCGGTATCGGGTTGGGGCTTTTGTTCCTCCGAGATGAAGGAGCAGGGGCATTCAACCCTGCCGAAGATGATGGGTTTGTCTCCTCTCCTTCTTGCTGGAACCGTGAAGTAGGGACCTTGGCTTGGTAGGATCTGGTTTACTGCATAGGTAGTAGTTATCTGTGTCTGCAATTGCAGGCCTAGACCGTACTCCATGGAATACATTATATTTATGTGTGCAACTTCAGAGTAGTTCAAAGATAGCCCTTTATTCACAAAATAATATATCTTTTCTTCAAGATTACATCATCAAGAGAAGGGACGTTGGCGTGATTAACTACGTACTCCTCCAGCTCGTCTTTTTCGAGATATACCTCCAGTGTGAGCGACGACTTTGATGGTTTCCTGTCCAACTTTACTACCAGAGGTTCGAATATTGTAGGAGGCGGCGGAGCATCCTTCGGAGGTTGACTCGGCCTGTGAAGGCAAATGACTAGAGGTTCGTGTTGGCACAATATTTATGTTAAGTTTTTGAATATGGCTAATCGATTAAGTTTAGTATTATGGTAATCGATCAATCACTATAGTATCTTCTACTTAATCTCAGCATCGTCCAGATATATAATATTTGCTTATATATATTTTTTTGTTCCTCTAACATGTACTTGTAGAAAGCAATAAGTAAAATCAGCAATGGACATATGCTATATGACGATGAGCCAAAGACGGTATTATACCAGACGATTTTGTCCAATCGTCTACGACTTATCTGGAGCCTCGCACCCGGAGGTTCCGCTGTCCGATCAGCGGACGAGGGTCAAGGGGCAGCGCCCCTCATAGGGGTTCGTGGGCGAAGTTCCGAAAAGGTATTCAGATTCCATAATCTGGTTATATTTGGACAACTGTCGTCAAGGAAAAAAGCCTCTTCAAGTCAGCAGATATTTTAGAAGTTTGGCGTCATCAGTTCTCTCGGTTTTCATATGTAATCTTATATTTTATTTGAGTCTAGGATTGATGTAAGATGAGTCACACTGGCAAAACCAAGTACCTATACCCAGATGCCTAGTCCACTCAAATAAACCAAAGAACCTATCTACCAATCATGCCGCATTCATTAACAAAGTCTACCATACTTAAAAACTGAACTCGGGCCGGATTCATGTCGAACTCGGACCGAACTTGGTTACCCTTTTGGTATAAAATCAACCAGTTCAATAAGCTCCTGATTTTCTGGCCTAACGGTTGAAAATTTGAATTAAACCCCATCTGAATTCTGGCCGAATTTTGTTTGCCAATACACTATAAATAGGATTGAATTTTTATATTCTTACATACTCAACCATTCTCAATCTTTCTATCCTATAGTGAGTAAACTCTCAGAGCCTAAACTTTCTTATCTCCAAGATTAACTCCCAACCACTACCAGAAAAAGTCAAATTAGCGACGTCTAAAAACGTCGCTAAAAAACCAAATATCGTCGCTAATTTGGTTTAGCGACGTAATTAGCGATATTTTAAAGTTGTCAGAAAAAACCAAGTCGCAAAAAAAAAGTCGCTAAACGTTGCTATATCGACGTTTTTAGCGACTTTAATGTGTCGTAAAATTTAGCGACGTTTAGCGATGCTGAGTCACTAAATAGCGACGTTTATTAAAGTCGCTAAACGTCGCTGATTAGCGACGTTACACCGAAGTCTTTAATGACCTGGCTATTCTGCCATGTCAGCAATTGGCGACGTATAGTGACATTTTTAGCGACGTCATAAGCGACGTATTTAGCGACTTGTTACAGCATCGCTAATTAGCGACGTATTTAGCGACGTAACATAACGTCGCTAAACGTCGCTAAAAACGTCGCTAATTTAAAAAAAAATATATTTCTGGATTTACCAGCCCCCTTGGGTTCATTATCAGGTATATGATGGTAGTAGAAATAATTGAATAAAGAACACAGTAGCAGCACCAAGGGAAAAAATTCTAGTACACTGGGTAAATACAGGCCAAGTATCAGTCATCAGTTGTAAACAAAAATATGAATAATATAAACAAATTTGAAGAAAAGAAAGCATCCAGCAAATCTCATCGTAAACGTAAAGAATATGTCAAATTTATATCCATACAATCGCATCCTAAATAATAATAAAAATAACTATACTACTGCGGATCTGCAGGAGGCTGACCACCAGCGCGCTTGAAGGATAAGAACTCCTCATACTCGTCCCGTGGAATCAACACCGATGTCGATGGAGAAGGCAGTGACGTCGGTGGAGGCCGTGCCTGCTCCAAGTCTGTGAGTCGCTAGTTGTAAGAATCCAGGGTAGATAACAGCCTCGTACTGCTATGAACCATTGAATCCTGCATCATCGTCACCTTCTCGCCCATCGATAGCTGTGACGCCTGCAGCTCCATGATGTTGCGGTCATTGGAGGCTCCAATATCATTTGTCAATTCCCGTAGCTCCGTCATGCTGCGGTCGAGCATATCCAATCGCGCGATGAGCATCGGATCGTCCGCCTGCGGCTGGGACCGGGGCTGCTCCTCCATACTTCGCAGCAACTCGTCACGGAGAGATGCAATCTGATGGTCAACGGCCTCCTGGACTCTGGCCGACGACTGCGAGGGCTGCGACTACGAGGGGTGTGTGGAATGCGCAGCTGTCGGGGAGGCGCTAGATGACTGCGTCGCAACCAGGGCGCCATAGGAGCCCGTACCGTAGTACGTACCCCTCTGGAGACCACCAGCTGCGGTCACCCACAGGTCATCCGCCGACGGAGATGGAGCGGGCTGCGACGAAGTACCAGCCTCTCCAGGTATAGGTGCACACGAACCATAGTCTAAAGTTGTAGAACCATAGCAGTCGCCCGCTCACGCAGCCTAAGATAATCGGCCTAGAAATGGTTTGGAAACTCGATAATTGCCTAAGTTATATTAAAACTAACACAAAGTAAAGTAATATTTACATAGGTCTGTGAGGCCCTCTCATCAATGAGATTTCCGTCCTTGCGATGGGTGGCCAAGAAGACGGTCACCATGTTTGCATCCTCACCCCTCTATACCTGTTAAAAATATATTATTTATTACTAAACTTAAATATTTTTTCCAAGTACTATTTTATGGTACTTATATTAAAATAATATATTTTAAAAGAAAAAACATACCAAATGACGAAAATGTTCTGTCATCGGAATCGAGCCACCACACCACTTGACAGCATTCTGCCTAGCCGCCTTGGCCTTCTTAGACCTTTCCTTGTAGCTCGGATCATCGAATCTAGCCCTCATCGCAGTCCACTGCTTAGGCGTGATCCAACCTTGGATCGGTTTTCCAGCACGATCACGAGCCTTTTGGTCATCCAGAGCATCTCGGATAAGCTTGGCGGCAACGGTAGGAAAGAGCCGCTCGATCAACTCGGCCCGGTACGGAGGATAAAAATACGTTTGCTACAATAAATAATTTATTAAGTTAGCATCACGAATAAGTTCTATAATATACATAAATGAGAGGATTTATTTAATATACTTTTACCTGGAATTACGCAAACCAGAATGCCTTCCTCTCCTCCGGAGCCTCAGAGTAGTTGATCCAAGGACCACCGTAGTTGTTCCTCAGAAATTGGCCCAGGCGTCTCTGAACCGACGATGGACGATATCTATACAGAGATAATAATTTAGATTACTGAAAAAGTCAATATACGATGAATAAAGAGAAACACAAATATATACTAAACCATCTAATTGACTTATATAGTGCATCCCTCGAAGCCCAGGCCCACACACACAAATATAAAATAGATTAGATCTTATGTTAAGCCTTGGCTTACAAGAGTTGCCAATGGCATCTTTTGCTACATAGTGCATCCCTCGAAGCCCAGGCCCAAAGCTCATCTAGAGCAACTAGTTATCCATATAGTTGTTGTATTTACTAGTTATCAATATAGTTGTTCTATAAATACAGAGGCATCATCTAGACAGGAGAATTCAGGAATTGAGGTATCATAAGCTAAATCTAGAATTTCCACAACTAATTTCTGTTGCATTGTTCTATAAATATACAGAGGCACCATCTAGACCGAAGAATTCAGTAAAAGAGGAATCATAAGCTAAATCTAGAATAATTCTTGAATTCCACAACTAATTCCTGCTGCACCCATTACTAAAGTAGGAACTGTGCAAACTCTAATGGTTTCTTCTCCTTGATCCCCTGAAGAACCTAATAATTGAATCAGGATCCAGATCTCCAGAAGCAGATAATTCTTGCAATTCAATAAAGCTAGGCTGTACTGTAGGGAATTTACAAGGTACTAAAGTAACTGTACATCACGAAGGGTCTCTACTTCTTATAGAGGCAGAGGGGGATCATCATAGTAAGTAAAATATGGAGGATATAGTAGCAAGGCCTGCGGGGGGAGATAGACATGGATGCTCAGTGCATACAAGTGCAATGCTCCTCTGCACAAGACAAACTAGGAAGAAACATCCATAGTGAAGATAGAATATTGTATGTATTTCAGTGTGTGTGTGTGTGTGTGTGTCAGTGTGTGTGTGTGCGTGTGTCGTGCCTGTGTCAGTGTCAGTGTCAGTGTCTGTGTGAGTGTGTGTGTGTGTATCTGCGTCTGTGTGTGTGTGTATCGTGTGTGCTTGTCAGTGTCTGTCTGCGTGTGTCGTATCTGTGTGCGTGTGTCATGTCTGTATGCGTGTGTCGTGTTTGTCCAATCATCAGTTGTGTCAGTGTTACATGAGAGAGAGAGAGAGAGAGATTACCTAGAGCTCGAGGAGGAGGAGGGGGGTGCCGGAGTAGCCGCAGCCGTGGAGAGCCGGTCGTCGGAGAGGGGGGGCGGGGGAAATCGAAAACTTTCAAATTTTTTGACAGATAGGAGAAAAGAATCTGATCCCTAATTAACCAAAATTTAGCGACGTTTACCGACGTATAATAAAAATGTCGCTAAATTAAAATTTAGCGATGGCAAAGACGTCGCTAAACACGTTGCTAAATATTTTTGACATATACGTCGCTAATTACGACGCTAAACGTCGCTAAATCAGATATATTAGCGACGTTTAGCGACCTTAATTGAACTTATAGTGACTAATCTTTTAAAATCTTAATAAAAGTCGCTAAACGTCGCTAACTGTCGCCATTTAGCAACGTCTAGCAACGTTTTTAATAGAGTCGCTGATTTAGCGACGTTTATACCACGAGTCGCTAAAATACGTCGCTAATCTCGCTTTTTCTAGTAGCGAACCTTCTAGTGCCAAATGTGGTCTCGGTCTAGAAGTTTACAGAGTTGTAAAGAGCTTGGTTCATCAAGCCCCTCTTCTGTGTGAAGTCTGTGTGCCCTTCGTATCAAACGCACACGTGTGAAGTTGCAAGCCTTCAGATCAAAACTCATGGTGTAAAAAAGTCTACAAGCCTTCAGATCAAAGCTTATGATTCACTATTGGTGATTATAGTGGATAAAACTTTGCGCTTGAGTTCTTGGAACTGGATTAGTCCTCTCAGAGGAAAACTAGTATACATCGCAGTATTTGTGTTTGCTTTCTCTCTCTACTTTGTTTTTTTACTTTACTCTTCATATACACTGTTAGTTAGCAACTACCTTCATTCTGATAATCTTAAATTGGATAGATTATTCTGCTGCACTCTATTCACCCCCTCCCTTCTAGAGTTGCCTCACGGTCTTTCAGTTCGAACGTAGTAGATGGTGTTGGATCTTCCTACGGTGATCGATCCGTCCTACGAAGGTGGATAACCAGAGGTTCGGGTGCATTCCTATATAGTTTTACGATGAGGGGAGAGGTTGTGTCGGGAGCGCGTGCCTTTAGACAGACTCTCAAGGGATCTTTTGGTGTTATCCCAGCCTCTGCCCCATCCTCGACGTTATTGCCACCTTCATCTTGGTAGACCTATTTGTAAAAGATTGAATCAGAGTAATAGGCTTTGATCCCTTTGAACGGATCGACATCAGCAAACTCTATTTTGACCGTGATGTGTTCGTCGACGTACTTCAGACACTAGTGCAGGCTGCACGATCATGTATTCATGTATCCATGGGCATCCGAGCAAGACATTATAGGATATATCTACGTCAATGACATAGCAAGTGACCTCTGTTTTCAAGTGGCCGATCTGGCATGTCAGGCGAATCTTGCCCAGAGGGTAGCTCCTTCCTGCGTTGAAGCCAGTGATGGCAGTATTAATGGTTGCCAGGCGATGCATCAGAATACCCAAGGTTTGAAGCAGACTACGCAATATGATGTTAATTGACGAACCATGATCGATGTGCGTCTGGTCCACCTTAATAGCACCAATGTACCTTGTGTAATACAGGGGACGATCATGCCGGTTATTTTTTAGTAATATATCATGTTGCGAGAATGTAATATTGGGTATTGCCTCCATGATATTATTGCAGTAGGGGCAAGCAGCCAGATCCTCAGTTGGCGGTTTGACCTATGCCAGGTAGATATCGGTATTCTGCAATATCTCACTTAGAGCTGACAGAGTGTCTCTGAAGAGCTGTATAAGCTCGAATAGTGACAACTTTGCTGGAGTGTTAGCTAGTTGGGCTAAGATGTCAAATTTGTAGGGTTTTTCTAACCCCAGAGTTGTATCCTTGTGCAGCATTTTATCGAGCAAACTTCTTTTTGCTTGGACTTGTCTACTGGCGGAGATTGGGATTGACCCGGATCAGAGGAGGTCGGTATGATAGTCTGGAGTACACCATCGTTAGGGGTATTGTACTCGTGCTGGTACGTCAAGCCTGACCTCGTTGTTCCTTTTATAGCTTCCTCAGATGGAATGGAAATCGTATAGCACGAGTTGGACTTTTTGCCCTTGGACTTGGTGATGGAAGATGATACTTGCTGTATTACATCTAGAGAAAGGTCTTGATGAATCCCCATAACCCTACCACGTGATATGGTGAGAGGTATCAGCCCGACCATTTGGTCATGACCTGGCAGAAGATTGACGACCTCCATCATTTTTTGGGTTATTGGGATTACACCGTCCTGGGCTTCTGTCGCCGAAAAGTTGTCGAACTGGAGCAATACCATGCTAGTGGCAACTGTCTTGTCATCGATATCCAAGGTGAGGGCCTTGGTGTCGAGCAGACATTGGGTGTACTACTTCAGCATGTAGCAGTCCCATGTCGCATGATGGACGAAACGATGGTAATTGCAGCACTTTAGATTATTTACCTCGGCTGCCTCAACAGAGCATTTGACGTCGGGGAGACGAAGCTTACCACCCTTTATCAGCACGTTGAATATGGGCATGACATCATCATATTTAAAAGAGTAAGTCTCCTTGGGCTTTGGAACCTCAGCCGACTTTTGCTCAGGCTTCTTGGTTAAGTTGGACACCAAGGCCTTCTTCACTTTTCTATCACGGCTGTTGTTGCCGTTGTTGTTGGTGTTGGGATATTTTCCCCTTTCATCGGCGACAGGGATCTGTATTTCCAAAATCCGGGCATCCTTGACCTTCTTCTCAGTACTGACAGTGCTTATGATGAATATCGTCCAGTCTTTAAACTGACCATCGCCCATCCAGAGGCTGACTGCTGGAAGTAAGTTTCTGTGGCACTTGTCTATCAGTGTCGACTCGGAATTGCCTGGGGATAACCTCAGCGCTGCTTGTCAAAAATGTTCGATATAATTTTGGGCGAGTTCCCTTTCCCCTTGGGTAACATCCATCAGGGAGGACATCGTCATGTCATTTCCTCCGTCATAGAATCTTTTAACAAAAAGACTTTGAGGTCGTCAAATGACGAGATGCAGTTATCTTGTAGGCTGCAGAACTAGTCGAATGTTATACCGGACAATGCCCCCACAAAGAGCTTGGTGAGGAGTGTCGTTACGTTGAGGTAGGTGCCTTATTGTAGTCTCAAAATAACTCATGTATTGATGGGAGGAAGTCTTTCGGTCGAATAGGTTCAAGTTAAAAGGCTTGTACTAGGGTAGCTACGACATATCTCTCCACTCGCGGGGGTATGATTGTCGTATCCCGAGCTCGCGTAGTGACTTCCAGCTGCCTATGGAATCTAGGCGAGCCCTGACTTCTCGGACTTCCCTTATTGCTTCTCTAGTCTCATCTTTGGATGAAAGGACAGATCAGCTAGGCAGAGGGTGATTACCGCCTATGGGCAGAGCGATTGCGTCAGAGTATGCGTTGGTCCCAGAGTCCAAGCTTGCTTGTCCAAAAGCTGTCACTACCACATTTCCAAATAAGGACATTTATGTAATTTCACTATTTTGAATAATTATGCATTTAATTAATCTGCTGAGTTATATAAGCTATTTATATATTGCTAGTGATATTTGGTTTTAGGTCAAACCCTAGAACTCATTAGGACAAACCCTAATGAGTAAACCCTAATTTGTAAACCTAATTCTAGAGAAACCCTAGAATTCAATTTTAGGTTTGGACCTCCAACCCTAGAATGACTAAACCTAAATTAATTGAGTTCTTCATAACCTAACAGGGGGGGGGGGTTCAATCTAAAACTATGCATATGAATCCCTAACCTAGTTTAATATAAAAGGGAGCCACCCACAACTCTTTTCTCCTTCATGAAGAAAGAAACCCTAGCCTCCATCAAGAAAGCCATCTCCCCCACCCCAAATTCGGAATTAAAATCCTAGGATTCCATCTTCCTTCTCCAAAGCAAGAGAAGCAAGGGGTCGGGTCAAGAATACTTGGAGAAGGAGAACTTCCATTGAAGAAACCATCTCCCTAGGTAAAACCCTATTTTAATCCAATTATATTCTGTTTTCCTTGTTTTTGGCCATTAGGAAACCTACCTTGATGTTTAGGTTTTGATTTCTGAGACTCTACATGAAGACCTAGGTGAACTTGGGTTTTGGTGACCTACAGATGTTTCCCCAAAATTCTGGAACCCAAACCCTAGGGATTTCGTGTAGTCTCGATTACCTCTCTTACGTGTAAGTATAGATTTTGTTTTAGGGGTTTGATTTGGGTTTTTCAGGAAGTTTTAGTAGGGATTCATTTTCTGCACACCAAATGTTTGGTGATATGCCCTTAAGGTTTTACCCATCTAATGTATTCTTATATTTGCATATTTTGACATACAACTATATTCATAATGTAATTCTGGAGTTGTCAGCTATGTGTTGGATTTTTCCCTGTACAGTTGATGGTTTGAGATGTGCAATGCAGTCGGGTTTGGGACTGTTCTGTGGCTGTGCTGTGTGCACTGTGGGGGATCTTCCCTGTGCAGTCGAGCTGTGGGTTGTGGATTCCTGTGTACAGTTGGGCTTTGGAGTAAACTGTGCACAGTCGGGTATCAGAGGGTGTGTGGCTGTGTGTTTGGGAGAAATTCATGTACATGTGTTTATGTGTGTCTCAATATCAGTATCAGATTTACTGTGGGGGGGGGACTGTGTGTATCAGCGAACAAGTCAACTAGCTGGGTGTTCCAGAATCTAGGATATATGATGGTGCAGTGAGTTCCTATATGTCAGTGTGCCAAAACCTGTGTGAGTGTATGTGTATATAATTGTGTAGTGAGAAGCCTGTATCTTAGTCAGTTAGAAATTACCTATGCACTGAGTGAACCTTTGTGTAAATGTTTACCGGTGTGTAGGTGAACTGTGTGTTTATGTATCATTGTGTTGTGTGTGTGTGTATAGGATTAAGATCAGTGAGTATTCTATATGAATTCTGTGTACCAGTGAGTGAATATATATATGTGTGGGGGGGAAAGTCTGGGAGCAGTTCAGTGTGTGTGTGCATATGTTTTTGGCTGTGTATCAATAGATAGGTTAGGCAGTGCTGTGTATCTCAGTGATTACCTATATTATCAGTGAGTTAACCAGGTATGCAGTGTATCAGATTATATCAGGTGTGTGTAAGGTTTTATGTTCAGTATTTGAGTTATGAACTGTGTGTATGTATCAGTATGCTGTGAGTGCAGATGTGCAAATTAGAGTCCTGTGTCTTAGTTCAGGGAGTTTATGTATCAGTCCAGGGTATGAGGAGTTTAGTGCATCAGTGAATTGGGTTCATAGTTTTCCATATCTCAGTATTTTGTAAATTGTCTGTGTGTGTTAGTCTCAGTTTTGACACTGTGTTAAGTGGCTGTGTGTTAAACTTCTGTGTGTATATGTTACAGTGTTTGAACCTAAGTGTCTCAGTGTATATGAATATGTGTCTAGGTATTAGCTAAGTGCCTGGGTGTAAAGGGTAGTTCAGATTTCAGGGTGTGTGTAGGATTGATGTCTGTGTATCAGTTCATGAACCTGTGTGTTCTCAGTGTGCAGAGAGGTTCCTGTCCAGTGTGTGTTGGGCATTTGGGGTTTTAATATCAGTGTTAGGAAGTAATGTATCAGTTAAATCCTGTGTGTTAGCAGTGTGAGTGAGTTGGTAATTTTAGTGTAGATGTGCAATAACAGCTTGGGTTGGATTTGGAACCTGGGGGTTGTTGCAGTGCACCAAATGCACTGTACTGGAGTTAAGTACTCAAGACAGTAGTTGAGATGGGGGCCTGTGAGTGCAGTGAGGTATCAGTATGCAGTAGCTGTGTGTGTGTGTAGGTATGTGTAACTGTGCAGTACACCCAGGTTTGGGGAAGGGAACTAGGTTCAGCACAGGGGACTGATAAGTAGTAAACCTAGAGTACACATGTGTACTAGAGTATTATGTCTGATACTCATAAGTATCAGTAACTCAGTTGATACATTGAGTCAATAGATATAGAAATTAGTATCAACTAGTGATTCCAGTATCAGTAGAGTGATTAATTGGTTAGTGTGTTATATATTTTGGTGTCAGTTAGTTAGTCAGCATGCCTCTATAGATCTATTAGTAAGTATATATATAGTAACTGTGATAGTATAAGCTAAGTATTAATTAAAATGGTATAGATGTTAATTAAGTGTACGATCATTAGTTTCAAACCTAAGTTAGTAATTAAGTTGTACTAGCTAGTGTAGGTGTTAGTGAAGTGTTACCTAGAAACCTAGGTAATAACCTAGTGTAGACTGAGCCATGACCTAGAAGCCTCATATTTTAATTAGCTAAACATGTTATTTCCTTTAATTCAGTATTTTGATATTGATATTCCATAACTAGGTCATTGTGATTTCATCTTGGGCATCGATCCTCGCGCTTTCCTCAGGACCACAAGCGAGTACATTCTCTGACAGTTTTCATTGTTGATTATTTCTATAATACAGTTGTATTACATACTTGATTCCGACACTATGGATACACGGGTTAGCACCCTAGATCCCCATCATGAGGAGTCGTGATTGGAATCCATCGTGCTAGCTGGGGGATGGGGAACTATTAGTAGATTATGTGATCATCTTCAAACCTTTACATGCATCATAGCTCACCCCACTTCTCACGTCGGGTGCGGCCTGACCATTTACATGCATCATAGCTGTTATATATGATTAACCTGACCACTATATGCATCATAGCTAACCATATGGTTAGCCTGACCTACAAGAATTATAGTTAATCATATATAACCAGCCTGATCAAGTCCCAAGCCGATCACATAATAAACTTATAATTCAAACACTTAGCTAGATGTCTATTTTATTCAGATTCACTTGTTCTAGCATTCACTGTCTATTGTTCATTGCTAGATGCTTTATTGCCTATTTCCATTTTTTCCAGTACTTTATATTTCCAGCATTTATTTCTATCTTGTATTTCTTACACTATTTATAGTCTTTGTCAATTTAATGAAACTGCTGTTAGTGCTTGTGCTTCGCTCCAATCCTGACTGGATAACATTTTTCAGAGGACCTGGAGGATCTTTGCCCCACTCATTACGGCCCAGGATTAGAGGAAGATTTCACTCCAGAAACCCCAGAGGAGTTGCCTATCCTAGAGGAGACCTTACCTGCCAATTCTTAGATTATTTTTCTGCATTTATTGTTCTAGACTGAGACTGAGTTGTATTTATTATTCTGTGATTTTGTGAGGTCATCTAGACCCAAGATTTGAGTTGGACTTATTGTGGTTGGTTTATATTAGAACACTTTTCTATTCTCATCGTGCCATTATTTTTTATTAGCTTGTGATTGAGTATATCATAGAACTGTGGATTATTTATCATTGTCCTCCGTGCGGAGTTGAGACTATTGACAGGATATATTATATGTTGAGACCTAGACAGCGTTCTACCGTCGATGCTGCGGCGTAGGCTGGACGTACCCACGACTCATGCCCAAATTTTGGGTGTGGGTCGTGACAAAAGCCCTTGCTTGTTGGAAAGCAATTTTGCTTTAATTTCCAACATTGCCTGGGTCAGGGCTTGTATTGATGAACTTATAGTCTGCATCATGACCTCAAGAGCATCGAGGCATTGTCGATCGCTGGGGCCTTCATGATCGTCCCCTGCCATGTATACAGTCCTTACTTAGGAAGAGATGGATGGGGCAGTAGACGCCATATTTTTTGTCTCATATTCTTTTCGGGAGTAACCATCAAGTAGAGTCGCTTCCTCCTTGGATTTAGAGAGAATACTACCCCCAGCATAGGAGGCTACGACATCTTGACGATGGTGGCCACCCCCAGGGACATCGAAGTATATTCTTTGGGAATTACCGCCTTCTTGGAATGCTAGATTGTTGTATAGGTCAGGGGGATCACTATCCCCAGCTTGTACAACCCCCAGGGGTCCTGAGAAAGAACTACCCCCAGCAGCAGATAGCTTTTTCTTCGAACGGGTACCTTGGAAAACACCTTTCGTATGTCCCGCAGTCGGTTCTCCTAGTAGTCGCCTTCTAAATGTGCTAGTTGAGAGTGACTGATTGGAGGTGATAGGCTTCCTTCCTCGCACAGTGGAAGGGTCCTTTCAAGTAGAGTAACATGAGATGAATGGTAGGTCCTCCTCCTCTGGTGTTTGTACCTGATTTCTGGGTTATTGTCGGCTAGGTGCCTTCAGATGCAGTTATTGGAATGCCGACTGCCTATTCATGGGTACTGCCACTTTGTTGCAGTAGCAATTGATGATAATTTTGGCGCTGTAATATCTTAGGGAGGACACTCCACGTGCCGTAGTTGTCTCCCGCGTCTTGTGCTTGTGATTAATCATGTCATGAAAGTCAGGCGAGGACTGATTCACCTTTGCACACTTTTTATGAGCACGGTTAGACCGCGAACACGGGTGTGTGGGTGTTGCCCTTGCTTCCTGAGCTAGGCTTCGTACAAGAACTTTTTCCAGATCGTCAGTGGAAGACTTTTAATATTGGCCCTGTCCATTTGCCGCTGCAGGCTGGATGCATGGGACTGTCTTATATAGATTTCCATCAGGGACTCGCATAACGGTTAGCGGTGCCCGCTGACGGCCAGCCAAATGGACAGTTGCTTGAGCTTGACGAGGTCTTACTGCCCTAGACTTCTTCGACTTAGCACGTGCAAGCACATAGTACGAAGAGTCCAAGTTTTGATTTTCTTCAAAGTGGCGCATAGAAGCACGACCGGATGAGATTCTGTTAAAGATAGATCTTCTGGGGGGTGTTAGAGACGCATACGACTAAGCTGGAAGCCGTATACTGCTTTCTTCTCTACATCCATCATTGTGGCCGTATGGGCTGTGCATCAACCCCAAAACTCTTGGCATCGTATTATTTTTTTGCCAGAGTTCTGGTGTTGAGCATTCTCCTTTTCAGGCAAGGAGGCCGCATGAGCAGGGATAGCCTGAGTGGACACATGTTGTGCATCTTCAGTATCAGAGAGAGAGACAGGGGGTGCATGCTCCACAGTTGGGTGAGGCGCTGCGGCCTTTGCTACCACGTCCTGCGGGTCTTCTTGGGCTTTGCTAGCTTGACGAAGGACTAGAGCTTCCCTCCGAGAGCATCTCCTCGAAAGACTGATGGTCATTGTGAACTACCAGCATCCTTTGAGCTGATTCGAGCTTGGCTGCGTCGGATTGCGTCACAACTTTATCATCAGAGAAGAAAGAAGTCCTCAGCAGAGTCGCCATCTTGTTCGTATTAAATAATTTCTTGTAAACTTTGTATTTAAGGAACGAAAAAGAGTACAAAGAATCATAAACAGAATTATCTAAGTACAATATTTTAATCTGGGGTGTGACGATGGAGATTCAGAAGTTCTGCGACTCTTTTACTCCGTTGACAATCCGATGCAGGGTGAAAAAACTTATGTTCTCTCTTTGCTCATCTCTGTATGTTCTCTCTCTGTGTTGGCGGTCCCTATGTGTCAGTCCTCCTTATTTGGGCAGGCCACCCGGGTATATATAGTCATCTTTGGGCACACATATGTTGGGCCGTATGGATGCTAGGGGGTGCCACGTGTGCCTCTTTAACCGGGTACAGCTGTGACTGTGAACGGGCCAAGCTATTATATGGGAGCTTATTGGGATTTTCTGTTGCTGAAGATCTGGATGGTTTCTCGTCCTTTATGGGCGTGACTTGGTCAGCTTGACACATGGCCCACACTTGGTTGGAGAGAATCACTTATGTTGTAACTACAAAATTTGGTCTTCATGGAGTTTGAAACACATGTGGCCAGAGACGCATGGGACGTACGGAGTCTGGGATGTATGGGACCAGAGACACATGGAACACATATAGTCTAGGATGCATGGGGCCAGAGACGCATGGAACGCATAGAGTCTTGGATGCATGGGGCCAGAGATGCATGCAACGCATCTAGTCTGGGACGCATGGGACCAGAGACGCATAGAACGAATGGGGTCTGGGACACATGGGGCCAGAGACGCATGGAACGCATGAAGTCTAGGACTCATGGGGCCAGAGATGTATGAAATGCATAGAGTCTGGGATGCATGAAGTCCTTGTTGTGCTGTACACGTGGCGCTGCACATCCATCAAGAGTGAAGTTCTGTGATGACGTGAGACTTCTGTCGTTTAGTATGTTAACGTCTTTTAAGGCATTCAGAAAATATGCTTTGTCAGGATTCTGTGTCAGAGGTAATCCCGTTACTAGGATGCCATGTCAGGTCCATCTGCAGCAAAGCTACTTTGGCTTATTGGGATGCATGGATGTCGCCTTATTGGGCCGCAGGATGATTCTACGACCCAATCTTTTCTGAGCTTTACTTTGGTGCGCATGGTTATTGGATGCATGGATGCATATTTTTCATGCTTCTACAACCTTTAGCTGAAGATCGCTTCAATTTTATTCGTCAAGAATTAGAAATTTTGGACTCCGATACTACATAACTTGTTTATCTTATTTACTACTCTGCATCTTTATAAATGTAACAATTATTTTGGGTACACACCGAAAGGGCCCTTCTGTCAAAGAGGCATAAATAGTCTTGAGCGATACGGTATTTAAGTGTCTTCGGATCACCTCTAGCTAGGATCCGGCCCATACGGCTAACCCGAGATGATCGATACTTTATGGAACAAAGAGTGCTAATTAATTTCAATAATTTGTTGTATTGAATCAAAAACCCTAAAATTTAGACTTAAAAAATTGAACTACATAAACTTATATAAAGAATTGAGTCTCAAAATGAATTAAGGTTCAAAGGAACCAAATTCGGATAGAGTTCAGACCGAATTTTTTCAGAATTCAAAATGGGACCCAACTCCATATATTTTCACTACTTATCATCAAAACCCTTACAACTGACAACAACAGCCCCTCTTTTCATCTTCTTCCTCCTTAGAGCCCTAATTTTCAAACCCTAGCCTTTTGATTCTCCCTCCTTAAGGCTTCTCACTTGTCCAAACTTTTGATCGGGATATCTCTCAAAGATCTTCACCACATTCTAGATTTCTTTTCAAGTATAATCATCATTTCCTCTCAAATTCTCTTTCTTTTAATGGCTCCTAAGTTATTTAAGATAAGAAAAATTGTTGGAGAAGCATCATCTTATAATTTTCAGGAAGAAATATTCTATTCTCTGTTCAGTCCATCAATGTCCGATGAGGGTGATTATGACAAGTTTTTATTTTCATCTCTTGAGCAATCCATAGAATAGTTTGATGACTTTGTTGACAGGACTATTTGTTCTAAATATCCTATTAATTTTACTTTATTTCCTACATACATACCTACCTTACATACTTTGGGACAAGATGAATTATTTGTTTCTAGATATTCAATTTATGTTAATGCTGTCCGGATATTTTATTGCAACCTGATCTATGAAGATGATTTTATTCATTCTCGTGTCGGTGGGATAAATATTGAGTTTGATGCTGACAATTTAGGAGAAATACTTCAAATCCTAAATAAAGGTAAATCCCTTATCGACATCACCAAGTTCAGATTTTTCGAAGGCATGACTCTAAACTCCTTTAAGGATTCCTTCTGTAGTCCAAACCCTCGTCTCCCTGGTAAGCTTAAAGTTAAACACCTGAACAAATAATTTTATGACTTATATCTTATCGTTTTCTCTATGATCATTCCCAAGCAATCCTCATTTAATGACATCACCAACCTAGAGCTTTGGGCTTTCTATCATCTCCACTCTGGGATTCCTTTTAGCTTTCAAAAGATTATCATTCAAACTATGGTTTGGGTTCGTAAGAACAAACAGAATTTACTGTATGCTATGTATTTACCAATCATATTTCAACGATTTGATATTTCCTTATGTGATTGTCCTTATCTAGAAGAGCCCTCCTACCTCTTTTCTAGTTGTAGGACAGACCCTACTCATCCACCTGTCCCACCTATTCCACATTCAGTTACTACTCCCACAGCTGCTCCTACTGGTGCTGGCCCATCTGCACCACATATACCTCATGCTGCTACCACCTCAGCTGTTCAACATATTACTCTTGAGTACCTTCACACTATGCTCCAGGATCTCTTCCATATAGAAGATGATCGTCGCAGATTAGAGGATGAGCGCTATCGTGCTATGGATCACCGCACCACACTCCAAGCCCAAGCTACATCCAATTCATTGATGGATATGCGTTACAGCTTCTCTCTTTACACTGGCGGACCGATTCTTATGGTTCGTGATCCATCCATCTCTTGCTATTGTATTGATGATCACGATGCCCAAAGATACTTTGATCCTGCTAATGCTTTTTATGATTCCAATCGTTTGGCAGAGACAAGTGATGATGATCAGTAGTAGTGTAGAGATCATTAGCTTAGCATTTAGTGATCATGTTCATCTTTATGAGATGTTATCTTTAGTTATTTTATCTTTAGTTATGAGACTCTTTATGAGATGTTATATTTTGTTATGGTGATGCTTTATTTGTACTTGGTTAACAGTAGCAAACCATTTATGCTCTTACTTATGAGTTATGATTCTGCTCTAAAGAATGTTTTTTTTCTATTTTTGATATTGTGTTTATAAGTGTCATATCTTGCTTCACTTTTCTTGTTTATATTGTCTACAACACTCCAACTATTACGGGGAAGGTTTTCCATTTTGATGAAGTGACAACGGGGGAGACACCGATAAGCACCATTTTAAGTCACCGATACGCACCATTATAAATTACAAGCTATCATAGCGGGGGAGTAACATTATTGAACTTTAAATTCTCAATTATCGTATCAATCGCAGTTTTGTCAATTATCAAAATGGAAGAGATTGTTGGCCCATCTGGTCATGGTCAAACCGATTTTAATAATCGATCTAAACTACGAGTCGATACGTTGCAACTATGATGGTTTTGTTCAGAAAATGTGTTTTTCAGAAGATGACTTCATCACAAGCTGTTATGACAAGAGATTGTGTTCGATTTCTTTTTATGTATTTTTTTATTTCTTGAGTCTAGGACTTATGTGAGTCGGAACGTATTTGGGATCTAGTTGAAACATAATCCAAAGTCCACTCAAACATAAGCCTACCCAAACCAGATTCACTCTTATGTTTGAGCCAAGACTCAAACCTACCCAAAAACCAGGTCAATTGAGCCTAACAGAGTCTGGATTTGAACCAAACGAACTCGGATAGAGTTCTAAACAAACTCGGATAGAGTTCTGAACGAACTCAGTGCGAGTTCTGTCCGAACTCGACCGAACTCGGTTACTCAAAACTAAATTCCAAGTCAGACTCATCTCTTGAAGACCAGGCCCACAACGTTCAAATTTTTGAAGATTATGCATCCGAATTCGGCCCGAACTCTGTCCATAAAATCCTATAAATAGAGAAGAATTTCTCCATTAGAAATCACTTATTCATTCTTCATCTTCTCTATTCTATACAGAGCTCCACTCTTCCCATTTCCAATACAACTCTTATTTTCTTCTAAGTGCCAAGTGTCGTTCCGATTAGAAGTTGAGTCGAGTTGTACAAGATTGGTTAAAAAGCTGCTTTCAATTCCTGTTTGAAGTCTTCGAGCTCTTCGGATCAAAAGCTCGTATTGTAAGAAGTTGGCGTGCTCTTCGGATCAAAAACGTATGAGTACCATATTTCACAAAAATTGGATTAACACCGAGCAAGAGTTCTCGGACCTGGACTAGTCCTCTACGAGAAAAACCAGAATAAAATTCTCTGTGTTTGAGTTTGCTCTTCTAAACTTTACTTATACTCTGCTTACATTTTTTTTCTAATACTTGTTACTGCAGTTTATAAGTAGGCCTTTAATTTAGATTTTTATTTAGTGATTATTTTTTGTAAACTCTATTCACCCCAAACCTCCTCTAGAGTTGGTCCAACAGATAGGACAGACTTTCTTGTAGCTCTAAAAGACTATCAAAATCTACAAGTTTTCTTGATAATTGTGATCTTGATAATTGTGATCTAGTTTATAGGGAAGATTATTTGGGTTGTGAAGTGGTCACACCATCATTCACATGATTACAAATTATTATTAAATGTTCACGACATCTCATTCAACACACCATACAAACACCAACATGTTTGTGGCTTAGTACTACCAAACTGATTTTACCTGATGTGAGTGATTAATCTTCATTTGATCATGGAATCGGTGTGTTAGCTAAGAAGTTTTCATGTTGGTAAAATATAGGCTTTAATAGATTGTCGTATATGTGGACATCTATTCTTGGTAGACTGATTTTTTTTCTTCTTCAGAAAGCTCAGAGAGCTAAGACAAGACTTTCAATGTCGGAACTGAAAATTGATCCTGTATTGAAGTTATAAGGATTATTTACTATTAGGATCTCGTGTAATATTAAAATTTTATGTTTAAATTTTTATATTATCTATAATATAATTTGGGTATCGTCCTAATGGTTTATTTGGATTGATCGTCCAAAATAGAGTTTTAAACATAAATTTTGTATATACGAGATCCTAAAACTAAACAGAAATATGTAAAAGTTGTGTGACTTGAATTATTTAATTTTGTCATGACCAATCAAGAATGAGACTTGTTATACTGTTGTTTACTTCTATTTCGATCTCAGCAACCACACAATCCTTCCGACAACTATTTCGATCATAGAACCTACTAGACATACAATCTACAACCGACTAAAAAGGCTCAGGTCAAGCATGTTGCGAGTTTAGGTGCTGATACGGAAGCTACTAATTAATGTTGCGATCACATTCATTTCAAAGACTTTAACGTTGGTTGGTGTCTTGAATTTATATTTCCTGGAAGAGTAAGACTAAGGTGGTGTAGTTTTCACTAATGGGATTGCCGGGTGGTTTGGGCATCTAGATTTTCTGGAGTAGCCTACAAGTTTGACAAGACTGATTTTATGGAACTCGACGTGTTGCCTATTTAATTATGACGGGACTTCAAATGGATGAATTTTACCCAAACTCTAGGCAACCACTAGGGTTTCAGTCACTTTCAGCTGATTCTAGTAGTAGATAGGAAATGTCATGCTGCAGTTGTTCATATATACTTGTTTTCTAGACACATTTAGGATTAAGAATAAGACAGAAGATTACTTATCTCCGTTACCGAGCTAAACTGGCTTTGTGGTCAGTTAGAAAAGGTATAACATTTCTGGCTAGACGGACTCTCGAAATAAAATCGCGGAAGAGGTATGGAACAATAGGCCCAAATGACATATAATGAAGCGTACACATATTTTCGTACGTATCGTCGGGTATCTAAAAAAAAAATACTGATCTCCTTCATGTAACCTATATCTCAATCTCTTCTACTTTCTCTCATCAGGGAGTAAGAGCTGTCGGCAGACTATAAGCCCGTGTACAAGTTACGAACCAGAAATTCGAATTTGGACGGACTGGAATGGATTATGATTGACTGACTAACAGAAACAAATAAAATCATATATATATATATATATATATATATATATATATATATATATATATATATATATATATAAAATCTATATATATATATATATATATATATATATATATATATATATATATATAAAATCATATATATATATATATATATATATATATATATATATATATATATATATATATATATATGCACGTGTGTTGTACGTAAAATAAATTTAAATATAAAAATTTACGATATTATTAAAATATAAAAATAAAGAAATATAAATTATGGTAGAATATTTTAAATTTTATTGAAATATAGAAAAGAAAAAAAAATGTACGATATTATTGAAATTTAGAAATTTAAATTATGTTATAATATTTTAAATATAATTTGAATTAATTTTAGTTATGATTTATTATAAATATGCTTTAAAATTTTGGATATGTGTTTAGTAAGATAATATCATTTAGTTAGTTTAAATATAATTTAATTTTTAAATATTTTAGAATTTTAGGTTTTAATTTTTTTTTTCTTAAATACTTGAGAAAATAACTAAGGTTAAGATATTTAAAAAAAAATTAAGTTTTTAAATTAATTTGTTGATGATATACATACAACTTAATTTGGAGTCAATTTTAAGCTGCTTATATATATATATATATATATATATATATATATATATATATATATATATATATATATATATAATTTTATTTATTTATATTTTGCCTCAAAAGATTATGCATTGGTAGGATCCTAATATATTTTTCCTCATGTCAAATTCTCCTTCCACGTGCAAATATATATATATATATATATATATATATATATATATATATATATATATATATATATATATATAATTTTATTTATTTATTTCTGGCCTCAAAAGATTATGCATTCGTAGGATCCTAATATATTTTTCCTAATGTCGAATTCTCCTTCCATGTGCAAATATATATATATATATATATATATATATATATATATATATATATATATAATTTTATTTATTTATTTCTGGCCTCAAAAGATTATGCATTCGTATGATCCTAATATATTTTTCCTCATGTCGAATTCCCCTTCCATGTGCAAAGAACTAGACTCATGCAACCCGTATAAAAAATTTTAATATGGGACAGTAGGTCCAAATGACATACAACGTAGCGTGCACATAGTTCCGTACGTATCGTCGGGCATCTAAAAAAAATACTGATCTCCTTCGTGTAACCTATATCTCAATCTCTTCTACTTTCTCTCATCAAGGAGTAAGAGCTGTCGGCAGACTGTAAGCCCGTGTACAAGGTAGAAACCAGAAATTCAAATTTGGATGGACTGGAATGGATTAAGATTGATTGACTCACAGAAAAAAAATCATATATATATATATATGTGTGTGTGTGTGTGTGTGTGTGTGTGTGTGTGTGCACGTGGGTTGTACGTAAAATAAATTTAAATATAAAAATTTACGACATTATTAAAATATAAAAATATAGAAATATAAATTATGTTAGAATATTTTAAATGTTATTGAAATATAAAAAAGAAAAAATGTACGATATTATTGAAATATAGAAATTTAAATTCGGTTATAATATTTTAAATAAAATTTGAATTAAATTTATTTATGATTTGTTATAAATATGCTTTTAAAATTTTGGATATGTCTTTTGTTAGATAATATCATTTAGTTAGTTTAAATATAATTTAAATTTTAAGATATTTTAGGATTTACATATGTCAAGGAAAATTTTAGGTTTTCAATTTTTTTTTTAACTATGTGAGAAAACAACTACGATTAAGATATTTAATAATATTTTTAGTTTTTAAATTAATTGGTTGATGATATACATATAACTTAATTTGTAGTCGATTTTAAGCTACATTATATATATATATATATATATATATATATATATATATATATATATATATATATATATATATATATATATATATTTTTTTTTTTTTCTTTTTTTTTCTCATGTCGAATTTCCTTCCATGTGCGCATATATATATATATATATATATATATATATATATATATATATATATATAATTTTATTTATTTATTTATTTATTTTTGGCCTTAAAAGATTATGCATTCGTAGGATCCTAATATATTTTTCCTCATGTCGAATTCTCCTTCCATGTGCAAATATATATATATATATATATTGTGCATTCGTAGGATCCTAATATATTTTTTCCTTATGTCGAATTCTCCTTCCATGTACAAATATATATATATATATATATATATATATATATATATATTTATTTATGGTCTCAAAAGATTATGCATTCGTAGGATCCTAATATATTTTTTTCTCATGTCGAATTCTCCTTCCATGTGCAAAGAACTAGATTCATGCAACCCGTCTAAAAAAAATTAAATGTGTTTTAAAATTGCAGGGTCGTACTAACTTGGAATCAAGTTCCTCTGAAACCGTGTTTAAGTTTTTCTACCTATAAAATCCAGGAAATGAGGATGGTAGGTTATATATTAATAATGTTGTCCCGACAAATGCATGGTTAAAATTAATTTTATTTACGGACGACATAGTCATATCTTCGTTACTCTAGTAGGTGAGAAGTGGCCTTAATTAGTAGAATTTGAAAATTGGGATGGACAAATGTGGGCCTTCACATGGCTGTTGGGAGAAGACTTTGGAAGAGGGCAGATGGGAATTGGATTTTTGGAGGAGTCTTTTGAGTGAGACTAGGGCCATAACATGCAAAGTCTCTTCCACTTGTAGGAGAAAAGTGCTGCTATGATAAAGATGTTTCTTGTGTCTCCCTCCTCATGAAGGCCTCCTTAGCAATTGTTGAAATAATGGCTATGAGATATTTTTAGAATACAGATTAGAACGGTCATGAGAGACCCTATTTTCAGTGATTTTAAATAACGACTTTTAAATCAGTCAACCCGTGCTTGATAATACATTAACGAACAGTTTTAAAATTTTTTTGACAATAAGAATTATCTTTATGTATATATATAAACAAAAGTTCTCCCAATGTTCCATTTATGAAGTTGAAGTCTGCTTGATTTATAATTCTTGGATATGTCTTTATGGATGTGTATCATACAGTGTTCGAGTTCAACAATAACAAAATAGAATTTACGAATGTTGCATGAATAGAAAAATGGTGTGCATCGCCTCCACTACTTAATATATATTGGAAGTGTATATAGAAATGTAATACTTGTTGGGAGCGGTTTATGGCTCCAACGATAGGCGTACTCGATACCGGCTGTTGAGAGACATTGACAATCAGCCACACGTTCGTGGGTTCAAATGGAGAGGATATAAGCACAACAAACGACATCACAAAATAAGTTATAAACTTCTACACGGACCTCTTCAACAGCTCTACCCAGACCTCCATTTTTAAAAAGATAGTATGCAATCGGCTTGTCGCTGAGAAAGGTAACAGTGAGTTCCGTAAGTCGATCTCGCTTCAGGAGATTAAAGCTTTAATCAAGCTCGAAAATCCAAATAGATCCTAGGGACCCGACGGTTTCTCTGCCAAGTTCTTCCAATTAAACTGGAAAGAACTCAAGGTTCCTGTTTGCTCGGCCATCAGGGAGTTTTTCAGAACTGGGATCCTCCTCAAAGAACTGAACCACACCTTCCTGACTCTTATCCCAAAGAAAGAGGATGTCATTTTATTCGTGAATGCATTGAGAATGGCAAAGTGGATGTCGATCACATCGGCACTGACGGATAGCTTGCTGACATACTCACCAAGGCACTGGGACGCATCAAGTTTATTGAGCTGAGAAGTAGACTCGGTGTCATGGAGGTGAAGTCAATGCAACAGGGTTAAGGGGGTGATTTGATGGAGTTAACCCTGTCTTCATCACGTCTCTAGTCCTCAGCCACATTCTCAGCCATGACTTGGTTTATGTGAATAAGCATGATTGTAGGAGCTTTTAGCTCCACTCCTTTTGCTTACTGTTGTTTCATTTGGCCTATAAATAGGCTCTGTTTAATAAAACAATGTAACATAATTCTTATTCTAAGCTTTCACTTCAGACTTCTTCCATTCTCCTGTGTGTTTTTTCCGTATTCACCACCAATACTTGGTATCAGAGCCAGAGTTGGTCGAGCTTTTGATCTGTTCATGCCCAAGTACATGTCGCGCTCTCCTGGAGGTAGTAACACCGGCACATCGTCTTCCACATCGCTGCCCATGGCAAGGCACACAGGCGACGAGACAGAGATGCACGTGGTCGAGAGGGTTGTCCGTTAAAATGACAGTTGGATGCATCCTCCACTGCTCACACGGACAACTACTCGGACTGGGCGCTGGTCGTGAAGGTGCAGCTGCAGGCGCAAGGCCTGTGGGATGTGGTGAATACTGGCGTCGCACTCGCCGCAATCCTTCGCGGAGTGCCGCCGGAGCTGGTGCGCACCTTGGCGGTGAAGGAGACGGCGAAGATGGCATGGGACACGCTCAAGACGATGTGCATCGGTGTAGAGCGCGTCCGGGAGGCGAAGGCGCAGACGCGCCGGACCGAGTTCGACAACCTGGCGTTCAAAGACGGCGAGGGGATCGAATCGTTCGCCATGCGGTTAGGCGCCATCGTCAACGACCTGGAGGTGTTAGGTGATCCGATCACCTAGCACAAGGCTGTGCTCAAGCTTCTTAGGTGTGTGCCTCGATGGCACAAGCAAATGACACTCGCCATCGAGTCATTGGTTGACACAAAAACCATGTCGCTCGAAGAACTCTGCGGTCGACTGCTCGTTGTGGAGGAGCGGAACGATCTGGAAGACTCCGACTCTGTCGGCGGTCGCCTGCTTCTCACCGAAGAGGAGTGGATGGCACGGCAGAAGCAAAGAGAAAGCAGCGGTGTACCGTCAGGGGGCGATTGTTTAGGATGATAAACGAGAAAAGATTTAATGAATGCGGAAAATGAGGTCTTGTACGAAGACCCGCCCTTCTTTTATGTTTACAAACAAGATTGTACAAATATGATCCTACACGAGGATGTCTAAGTACAATTTATTTAATCTGGGTGAATATTGCTATAGATGTCTGATCTGCAGTCGATCACTTTAGCCCTTGGACCACAAGATGTTGAAGAAGTGTCGTGGAAGACAGGTAGCAGCTTCGAAGGTTGCTAAAGAGGGTGGATGCCCGATGCCAAAGTCGTCGATCCCTTCTCTTTTCCTAAGCTCTGGATGCTTCTCTCTCTCTCCTTTTTTTCTCCGATTTGTCGACCTATTTCTGATCGTTCGACCTTGTTCTGATTCTTCGACCTTGTCCTCTGTTGATAGAGGTCTCTATTTATAGAGTTTTAGTGACAGTGATCACTCAATCGGTGTAAAAACCGAGTAGTGGAAAGTACAGCACCCTTTTACACAACGGTTAAAATAACCAATGCCTGCGTATAGATGATCTTTTGAATGAGCGTGTGACGCGGGTCTAACTAAGGGACAAAACGCGTATAGCTGCTACGAAGATCACGGCGTAGAAGCCACGTAGGTAGGTATCCCTCGTGTAGAAGAGGTTGGCATAGAAGCCAATGTCTGTCACCATGGCATAGAAGCCAAATAGTTATCAAACCGGCATAGAAGCCGAGTAGGCGTAGAAGCCGAGTGGTCATAGAGGCCGAGTAGGCGTAGAAGCCGAGCAGGCACAGAAGGCCGAATGGGCGTAGAAGCCGAGCAGGCACAGAAGGCCGAATGGGCGTAGAAGCCGAGCAGGCACCGAAGCTGAATAGGCGTAGAAGCCGCTGCGTAACGTGCCAGAGTGATGATGTGGACGTCTTAGCCGAAATTACGGCTCTTGGAGATAATCAGATCTCTCGCATTAAATGCAGAGATCTGCCCCCATCCTGTGCATTAAATGCAGATGCTTGTCTTTAAGATTTGCCATCATTCTGCGCATTAAATACAGATACGCGCATTGAATCCTGTGTGAAGAGTAACCGCTGTCGTGGCAGTCTGTTCGTCTTCTGCGGAGCGTAAGGAGCTCTTGTCTGCCTGTGTAAGACTAGTCAGCGTATCCCTTTGTGTACGTAAAGGCAGTTTACGCAAGGGAAATGGCAGTAAATGACAGCCTGGGTTGTAGTGCCGCGCCATCATTATACCCGTCGCCTGGGTAGTCGAGCAGTATCCTTTTGTCAAAAGTCGAGGCGTCAGGTTCATTGCAGGATCTGACAGGTTCATTGCGGAGAATACGAAGCGTCCCTCGTACACTTCAATGCTGCATTGAAAGATGATGAGTTTTACGCCATAAAGGCGATGAAGCATCCTGTTTACGCTGAAGTAGCCTGGACATACTGCCCTACGCGGATGGTCCTCGAGCCTATATTTCACGCTGTGTTTGGTGGAGAAGCTCTGTTTGCATGTTGAGGGCTCTGAAGTCCTCTGTTTACGCTGCTTTGCATCAATATGCTGCGTAGAGCTATCCAGCGTATTTTTTATGCTTCTACAAGACCCCCTTCAAAGCTTTTAAATTCTTCGTAATTTAAAATGCTTTGAATGAAGCATGAACCGCTCCTCGTAACTCGAAACGTTTCTGAATGGAGTTTTGAAACGGTCGAGGCTGACTTTATGGCAGATTTATTGGGGATCGGTGCTCTCTCTCGCCTATAAAAAGGCTGAGGAGTTCTCCTGTTCTTCCCACACTTCCTTCATCATACAGAGATGATGGCCGGAGTTCGTCGGGTCGACTTGAGGAAGAAGGAGATCATGCTCTTCCAGCATGTAAGGAGTCGAAAAAGATGACGTCTTCGAGCAAATGTCCACTGCAATGATAGATCATGGAAGGATATCATAGCCTCCTTTGCTCGGGATAATCAGCATCTTTGTATGGTGGTTCTTCGGGAGAGAAGAAGGGTCGTATTCGCCATGCCGCTTGCAAGCGGTACCTTCTCCCGTTACCTCCGTGGCGCGGGATGTAGGCAAGCAGATTTACTCTGCTTTCCTTCTGTTGGAGGATGGGTCTATGCCCAGTTTTGTATCCTCCCGCCACTGATCATCTTCTTGTTCATCGACTGTGGATGTCGATAAATTGCCATGGAAGAAGAGGAAGATCTTCATCAATGCGAGAACCTGGCAGAACAGATTCTGGATGCAATCTTCAAACGACGATGAGGAAGCCCTTTGTAGACAGAATTTTCCTCATGTAATCATGCTTTTAATTTTAATAAAATCGTCTTTCTTCTTCATATGATCATGTTGCCATACTTTGCTATGAAGTCTGAATATGTGTAGCTTCGACACGTCTGATTCTTTACGCCGACTCTGTTTAGAAAGAGTGCTAGGTCCTGTCCTGTCTTTTATGCATAACTAGGGATGCATAGAAAGCCGCTTTAGCATTCGAGTGTTCGAACTGTCTTGCTGTTTTAGGAGTGAGGAACCGTGTAGAATTCTGAACTGTTACTTCTGATAAACAGAATTTTTTTGTTCAGATATCATCTTCAAGAATGATTTCTCGAAAATCCCTTGGAACAGGGCGAGAAATGGCTGTCAAACTGATTTGCCATCTTGGTAGATGAAATATTCAGACTGGAGTCTGGATGAACTTCGAATCGACCCATGAAGAAGAGTAATTTTTCAATGTTGAACTTTGTATGCTTCGGATACTTGGGATATCTTGAGGTCAAGAAGGAGTATCTTCTGTGTGAACTCCTGTAATTGACCGCCTTGAGGATCGTTCAAATGTACGCGTACTTTGGCCTGCATATCTTTCAGATGTGCGGGAAGTCATGGAGCACGAAATCAAGAGTTGGCAGCCTTTGAGCATAAACTAAACACCATCGAGCGTGAAATCATAGACTTATAGTTCCTGAGCGTGAAGTCGCAGGTTTGTAGCCTCTCGAGCATAAAAGCTACCGAGCACAAAGGCATCCGGGCGTAAAATCTGTCTTGTAGCTGTCGAACGTAAAGCCATAGATTCGTAGCTGTCGAGCGTAGAAAGCTCTTTAGCGTAGAACTGTAGATTTGTTGCTTCCGAAAAGAAAATTTTTCGAGCATGAAGTCATGGATCCGTTGCCTCTGAGCGTAAACTATGCTCCACCGAGCGTGAGATCATCGATTTGGTATCTGCTGAGCGTGAAGTCGTAGGTTTGTAGCCTCTCGAGCATAAAAGCTACCGAGCACAAAGGCATCTGGGCGTAAAACCATAGACTTATAGCTTGCGAGCGTAAAACCGTAGATCTGTAGCTGTCGAGCGTAGAAAGCTCCTTAGCGTAGAAACCACGAACCTGCTTTGCGCAAAAAACTTTTCAAATTCGCTGACTGTCCGCCTTCTCTGAATAAATAGGCTGACGTAGGACCCAATCATAACCGAATATTAATCAGGGGATTTGGTCCGGGGTCCAAGGAGTCCATCCGAACTCTATATATATCCCAAGTTTCTGAGAGAAAATTTTTTCATCCTTCTTCTGCGAGAGAAAGCTTTCGACTGTTCGAGTTCTTCTCCGTTTCTTCTTCGAGTCTTCAAAGTTTCCAGCAATGGCCTCGAAGCAAGCTTCCTCCACTAAGGGAAAGAAGGTTGATTCTTCTTCTCGTTCCTCTGCTCAAGCGAGAGCGTCTCTGGTTGGACAAGGCAAACTTTATTCTGAGCGGAGCATCCCGCCGACGAGTAGTGCACCCGGCCTGGAAGGTAGAGCTTTTGGGATGAATGAGAACGACTGAAAATCTTTCGCACACGTTGAACGTGACCGCGCTAGGTCGTCTTTTGTGCTGATAGCCTCTTTGAGAAAGATGATGCACAGAGACGTTTCATCTTTTAAGCCTACATTCCTAATGTGTCAGCGTAAAAACTCTATTTTTTTACAGTCGAGCATCAAAGCTTTGACCGCCGAAAACTTGGTGTATACTATTAAAATTTGAGTTTTATGCTTGTGGATGAGAGTTCCGGCGTAACAACTCAATTTAATCAGTCTGGCGTAAAGCACAGACCGTATACTGTCGATCTTGAATTTTACGTTTAGGGAATGATTCCAGCATAAAATCTCAAGTTTCATAGTCTCGGCGTAGAGCACGGGCTGTTGATATATATATTTTTTTTGCGGATGCTGCAAGTCCCGAAATGTCTAGTTAGGAACTGACGTGTTTCTTTTGTACTTTTGCAGTTAACTTGCATGAGTCTCCGCTAGCTGAAGTGATGGGCTCTGCCGCCGGGATGCTGCACTCCAACTATTTGGAGGACCTGTCACACGTGATATTTCCTATCTCCGGGCCCCAGTATCCCGAAGGAAGGGCAATTCTGATATCGGCTCAGGGCGAGCGAATGCTGCTGAGCATGATCAACGGGGAGCCCCTAACGTATGTAGACGAGGAGCAATACCTGAAGCCGGCTTTTCTCTTCGGGGACATGATTGACAAGCAGCCCCAAACAAAGCCCAAGAGAGAACTCTGGGTTTTCCCTGCCGAGGGTTTGGTCTTGTATCTGCCCAATATGCCGAGAGACTATCCCATCTCGGCCTTCTTCCATGCTACGCATCCCAGGAAGATGTCGTGGACGCTGACCCCCGATCTTCACGGCAAGCCAGGGAAGATCTTTCATCTGAGAGGAGCTGATCAGGGGTCGTTTTTCAGCCGCCCTTCTGGCTCTGTGACGCTGTTCAGGAGGCTGTACCCGGGCAGTGTCCCGAGTGAAGACAGTTTGGTGATCCAGCCGGTCTAGTTACCGACTTTCTGTAATGATGGCGTGGGGGAGTATACCCTAAGGTGAACCCTCGGTGTGGCGGGTGGATCACCCCTTCAAACATTCGGTGGGCTCGCTTAGTTGATTGGGCCTTGAAGCATTTTCAGACCGAGTTGGAGAACATCGGTCTGTTTGCAGCTGTGAGTGCTACTAGTGTTGGGTTACCTCCTAACCCTAACCTGTTTCTGGCACTGATGGAGCGATATATTTCGCTCACCGGGACTTTCGCCACTCCACTGGGGGAGTTGGGATTGGCCCTGCATGAGATGGCAGAGATCTCAAGACTGCCAATGGGGGACACTCCATACGAAGAGTATGTTCCTACGAATCGGGAGCTGGGGGGTTCAGACCCTCGGGTAGTGGAGGTCTATCAGGAGCTGATGTGCCACTACCTCGCTTGTACCGCTTTTTATGATGAGCCCTCAGATTTGTCTCACATTAGCAAATGGACGACCTACCTCTTCTTTCACCGGTCCAGGACTGCTAAATCGGAGAAGGTATTGGAGGGCAAGGATCTGCCTGTGAATCCCCTGAGTGCGCTTAATGCTCAGGTAGTCGACGATCTCATAGTGGATACTGGTGCTCCGGACCGGTTCCTCGATGAAGGGACGGGAAAGTATCCTGAAGGCACTAAGGCCTATAGTTATTTGAGGCGCTGTCGCAGGCCTCTGTCCAGGGAGGCTCAACTGGCTGGCTTCCTCTCCATATGGCTGCGCCGAGTAGTAGTGCCTGGCGTCGCATCTGCGGACCGCATTCACCGCAACATGCTATGGCCTGCAGTGCGTCTGGTGTTCGGGGTAAGACTGTGCTTGCTCCCTGCCATGGTGTGCCGTATACAAGCTGGCCTGAGGGCCATGACTGACGGGCTGCTCGTCGATGAAATTCGGCGTGATAGCTTTTCCAGGATAGAATTACCATACCTGTATTTGATGGGGTGGTTAATTCTCCATAACCCCCGGGTGATGTCTCCCGGTTCCGGCAGTAGTTCGGGGGGGAGTTTCTTGTTGAACTACCAGAAGTCTTCCTGGAACGTGAACACAGTTATAGACTATCGACGGGCGCTAGGCTTCAGTCATAGTTGGAAGCTTTTCTGTACCGTCCCTTCTGTACATCGCAATCAATCGGAGATTAGGCTCAAGGATTCGGGTAAAGAGAAGACCATTCTTTCTTCCGAAGCTTTTAATTGGTTGGTCTGTATCAGACCATCCCATCTGCTGTACAGAAGCGAAGATCATTGCTTCTTGGAGCCCTACTTACCCAGTCAGTTCGCCCGGCAGTTTGGGTATGATCAGTAGCACGTGGGCAATGCCGTCACCAGCTTCAGGTCCAGAGGTGGACTCATTGATGGAGCGAGGGGATGGCGATATTTTATCATGGGCTGTACTGGGGCAATTTTTATTGTGCCTGTCATTACACTCTCCACGGAGCTGCGCATTCTGCATTTGTATGCCAGTTCTATGTGGCAACGAACACCTTCCATCATAATTTTGATATGCATGGAAGCTTTATGGTGCCCTCTTCCAAGCCTGGGGGAAGAGTTGAAGTCCCCTCGGTTTCTTCCGACGAGGGTGAGGAGTCTGTTACCCCGGATGAGCCTCTGGTGTCGGTCCCTAGGGTGAAGTACCTCCGCCTGCAGGGGCTTTGGTAGTTCCTGGGAAGCGAAGGGCTCCTGCTCCCAAGGAGACTTCCCCTCGTAAGAGGAAGAAGAAGATGGTAAGTCGTTCTCTCCGGATCCTGGCGTTGAGGCTCCTGGAGGTGAGCTTGCATCTCCCCGCGTTGGGGATGATTCTTTGATTGGAGGTTCCTCGCCTTTTAGAGAGGGACCTTCTACAGTTCCGGCTGGTGGTGCCGGAGAATCTCAGCTGGATGGCGATGTCGCGACTATTGCTTCAGGTAGTGGAGCGAGGTCGCCTTCAGGGCTGAGTATAATAAAGTTCCGTATACCTCTAACCGGATCGACATCGGGAGGGACTTCTGCCGCGCCTGCGAGCGCACCTAGCGCGATTCCAGCCTATGAGCCTCGGTTGGATTTTGAGGAGGACTTGGAAGACTATTTGTCGGCTTCTGTTAGCAGACCCCTTTCCCCAGGTATGACAGCTTGCCTAGCATCATTAAGAAATAATTTAGCAGTACAGGTTGCGGATGCGACATATATGCCGTCGGCTATGGGTAAATGTCGTCTTTTATGCCTCTTCTTTAGGGAAATTAATATTATGTTGATATTAACTTCCTTTTGCCTTCTCTTCAGGGGAAGATCTCTTCGGGGAGGGTGATGTAGATGCGCCCTTCGACTCTGTGTCAGGTCCTGGCGGCGACACGGAGGTACCCGATTTTGAAGAGGAGACTTCTTCGGGTGTCGGCTTGCCTGTCGACGAGGTTCCGATATCTCAAGAGGAGGACGAGCCTGTCACTGCGACAGTGCCTCTTTTGAGCACGCCGGTTACTTCGTCCGGTGTTGGCGATTCTTCTTTCATCGCACCTCCTGTTGAGGCGACGGCCGTGGCGATATCGTCTGTGGTTATTCCTGGAGGGGAAGTCGCCACGATCGCGGACACTCCCCGCGTTCATGCGGACCTAGTTGCGCTGACCGAGCAGTACACCGGTATCTTCTACACCACTTTGAGAACGCTAATGTCAATGGTGTTGGCGAAGAAGCTGGACTTTGCGTCGCTGAAGAGGTCCTCTCGGTTCTCGATAGAGGCGATCAGGGAATTCGGTGATACCGGGGTAGCTGACGCGCTGGAGGTGATGGTTAATGGTTTGGAGCAACCCATTAACGAATACCTGCAGCTAGCTCGAGGCAATATTGAAGCTCTGGTCCAGGCCAGATACGACTCCTTGACTGCGCATCTTGTTGAAAATAAGGAAGGTCTGAATAAATTTATCGAGACTAACCAGCAGGAGATGGACAAAGGAAAAGTCGTTTTGGAGGAGACTATCGCCCTTCAAACGAAGTGCCAGGCCGAACATGACGGCAATGTAGCGAGGGTCCACAAACTGGAGACAAAGCTTGCTCAGGCCAAGGAGTGGGCTTCTCAGTCGTCGGAAGGCCTGGATGTGGTGAATGGCCGACTGGTCGCAGCATAACAGAACTTGGCTAGTGCAGGAGTCGCTCGTGCTGGTTTCCTTCGGGCTAGAGCCGAACTGTCCCTCCTGATAGATGACGAGGCACGATTGGAGCGGGTCCGCGCTGATGTCTTGGATTCCGGGGCTGAGAGGATGGCCGTACTGGCCAAGCAGCTTCGCGACCTGACCGCTCCCCCTTCATGATGTACTTTTGCTTTTGCTTTTCAAATGTACTTTCGCTCTTTTTCTCTTGGGAATAATAGAGAGGTTTTTTTTTTTCATCTGACTTTGTGGACCCATCATTTCGGAATATAAATGACAAGTTTGGGTGAAAGTAATATCAGAGGTGGTATGGACGTGATATACTTTCGGTAAGCTTTAGCAGAGCATATTTATTTAGAGGTCATATGGACATGATAGAATATGATCCAACTAGTTTCGTTTTGGAAGTAGTTTCGTCAGAATGAGATTACCTTATTCCACTTGAGCAGAGAAGGTTTAAGCATAGTACCTTTTCAGGAATTTGCCATTGATAGGAGCCATTAGCAGGTCTCCATTAGGCTGGGCTAACCTGTAAGTGCCGTTTGAGAATGTTGTCTCGATCACGTAAGGGCCTTTCCATTTGGGCTGGAATTTGCCTTTACTCCTGTGAGTAAGAATCATCGGCCTTCTTACAGCCAAAACTAGCTCGCCGACTTTGAACACTCTTTCCTTTACTTTTTGTCACGCCCCAGTCCCAAAATGACGAGGGACCGGACGTGTGGCAATGGCCAACAGCACATACCGATGGACAAACCCAATTTAATGGATCCATCAGGCATGCGTAAGCTGTAATATAACAATAAGTAGGTCCAATGATACCAGTCACAGTCTATCCTAATCTCATCCACAACAGACAATCACAGATCAAATGCCAGAATAAATGTAAATAAAATAAACTAACAAAACTGAATAAAAGTGTCTCGGAGAACAATCCGAGAATAAGTCTGGTACATCAATGAAATAGACTGGAAATAAAATAACTATAAACTGAAATAAATGAGTATCTCTAGCCAATACTCAAGAGAAGTCATCTGGTACAATCTCGTCCTCAGATCCTGGTTCTGCTCCAAGGTAGGCACCTGCTCCTGCTAATGCTAATGCTCCGGTCCCGTATACCTCGGGATCGATCTCGTCAGCTAATCCTGGGGACATAATCCGGATCCAGGTCCTCAGGGGACATAGCAAGGTACAAGAAAGCTCATGCCAAAATAAATGCAGTGCAGCAATAAATGAAATAATAGGGTAAATAAATAACCAGCTAAGTGATATGCAAGTGAGAGTGTTAGTCATACTCGGGTTGAGACTACTACAGGATCAGTGTCGGAGAGACCCATAGCAGTATTTTCTCGAAGGGCCAGAACTGGTGCCATAGCTCTGTGTCAGAGACTAAGATACATCCAGATGTCAATATATATAATATAATCAGCCTTTGATATGGTAATACTCTCCCCACCCAATAAAATCTCACGTCTCATGTCCATGACACGCAGGATCAAAACTAATGCAACAAGTCAGGATATAATCTAAGCATGTAAACTGTGTATGTCATAAATCTGTATCCTATACAGAATCACCACGAATATCTCGGAAGATCCTGTCTCATGAACAGTGTCAAGTGTCCTGGGTATAATGTACTTGATAAGACAAGTACGAGGATGTAAAGGGTCACGAATGTCCATCTCTAGATGACAATACACAACACCGCATACGGTGTTGGCACCCGACTATAATCGGACGCTAAGTAAGTCACACGGTCCTAGGTTAAGCATGCACAACAATGTAAAAGAATCAAGAAAAATATGTAACAAGACTGCAAAGTTTGGCAAGGTACACTTGCCTGTGGTCTTGGTTCCAACTGTAGCTCTGGTCTCAGTGTGATCTGCAGGTACTACTCCGGTTGCTGAAATAAACATCACCATTAAGTTCAAAAAATATCAAATAGCTAGAAACGCCTGTCCTTACGTCCAATTTGGACACAGGGGCAAAAATGATATTTCCGGGTCAAAGCGGGGTCCACATGTGGGCCACTTTGCACCAAAAAGCGTGTCAGGATCAAAGGTCTCCAAATTCCTCAAACTCAGTGTCTACAAGTCAGGAACGATGATACGAACCCAACGGAACTTCCAGAATTGGATTCCGATGAGCCGATCACAAAATCGCCCGTCAAGTGGAGCCTGTGGGGCCCACGATACACGATTTTGTCAACGTTCTCAGAATCGAACCAAACTTGGGTCACAGGACCAGCGTATTGCTACGAGTCCGATGACATAAGTTTCGTCTCGATCCGACGTGTGTACACAAAGTTACAGCGTGTTCCCGAATGGACGGATACGGGACATTGTCGGCGGATACGCGTTGATTCCGGTGTGCACGCACATCCGAATCGACTTCTACGAAATCTCACACGTCCGTATCAACGTCGCACACGTTTTGGTAAGGACCGTGTGCGACCAAGTTGTCCCGTTTGGCGGGGCGCACTCAGTTCCGGGGTAAAACATGGCGTTGTTTTTCCTATTTTTGGATCGCGGTGTGCGATCACCACAGGACGCGATGCACCGAGCGGGTTGCACGGGCACCGAGAGGGTTATACAGTCTACGTCTCGCAACTGACGGAATCGAAAACGGAATTACGAGAAGAGAGAAACGGGTACCTGAACAGGGCTCAAAAAACTAAACTTCTCCGTGTCCGACACGTGTCAGACCCGAGTCCGAGGGCTGTGTCCGTGTCTGCCCTAGGGTTTAGGGCTTGGGGACACTGCCGGAGCTGCGGCGCTGCGGCTAGGGCCGGTGGAGGCCGGGGAGCGAAGACGGGTGTCGTCGGCGGCGGCGCTGAGCGGCACGGCGGGCCGGAGTCGGGCTCGGGGTCGGGTGCTGCCAAGGGAGAAGGAGGAGGAGGAAGGGGCAGAGGTACTGGAAGGATGATGGGGCCGAGAGGGGTCGTCGAGGCAGTGGGGGCGGAGGTGCGTGGCCGAGCGGAGTGGTGCGGGTGGTTGCGAAGGTGAGTTGGGGAGGGAGATAAGCAGCGGGAGGAGGAGGCGACGGGGAGGAGGCTGATGAGGTCGACGAGGAAGACAGGTGGTCGATCTCGATGTAGCGGTGGCTGAGCAGATGAACGCTCAGGGTCGACATCTCGGTTAACCGAAGATGGAAGGAGGACGGCCGGGCGAGAGCGGCTGTGGGTTGGCGGGGGCTAGGTGTCGACGAGGCTAAGGAGATCGAGGAGTCGAGGGTTCAGCGGGTGGCCGAGGAAGGAGACGACGCCGAAGCTGGAGGAAGGCGGCGGCGGCAGAGATTTTACTAGGGTTGCGGCACGGCTTTACAGATCCCGAGGTGCATTTATAGGTTGCGCCGCCGCGGAGTCGAGGCCGGATTAGGATTAGGGTTTGGTTAGGGTTTCGGGTCCGGGTCGGGTTCGATTCGGATCCGACCCGACCCGACCCGTTAGGAGATCGGTTTGGTTCGGGTCAGTTTGCTGCGGTTCGGTTTAAGTTGGTTTGGTTTGGTTCAGTTCGGTTTATTTGAAATAAACCCGGTTTATTTCTAGGTTTAAATTGGTTTATTTGTTAATAGTTTTTAGGGCTTTAAACGGGTTTCCGGAGTCCAATAAATTCACCGAAAATTACCCTATGTCCAGTTTTTCATTTTACACCATAAAATATTATTTTCATAATATTTTAATATTAATTAATAGCAATTAAAAATCATTTAATTAGAAAATATCTAGGTTTTAATTACAAAAAAATCCCGAAAATTCCAGAAAATTAAGAAAAAGCCAATATTAGAAATTCTTGAAAATCAGGGGGCTTATACTTTTTGATTAAAAGTTCTGGAAATACGTGCTTGGAAGAGCGCGATGTGCTGCTGAGCTTGGAGGCGTTTCTCGTCTAATCCTTCTAGCTCTTGAAGCCTTAACAGGTCATTCTTTTCTTGAGTTAACTCGTTAGCCACGGCTATCCTGAGTGACGGAATTTGAATCTCGATGGGGAGAACTGCTTCACTCCCGTAGACCAATGAGAATGGCGTGCAACCTGTCGGTGCTCGTACCGTGGTGCGGTATGCCCAGAGGCATTCTCTCAGCTTCTCATTCCAATCTCTCTTGTTCGAAGAGACAAACTTCTTCAAGAGTTTGATAATGGTTTTGTTGAAGGCTTCCGCCAACCCATTAGCAGCTGGATAATATACCGTGGAGGCCATATTTTGTATTCAATTTTTATCGCAGAATCGGTGGAACGTACGGCTGATGAACTGAGGCCCATTGTCATAGATTATCCTTCGGGGAACCCCGAAGCGGTAAATGACATGATGCTTGATGAAGCTGGTCACGTTAGATATTTTTACCTCAGCAAGAGGGATCGTCTCTACCCATTTGGAGAAGTAATCCGTGATGGCCAGTATGAACTGGTGACCGCTGGAAGAAGACGGGTGAATAGGACCGATGATATCCATACCCCATGCTTCAAAAGGCCAGGATGCAACCGTAGGATGTAGATGTTCGGACGGTTGATGTATGAAGTCTGCATGAACCTGACAGGCTCTGCATCATCTGGCATACTGGATTACGTCTGCGATCATAGTGGGCCAGTAATAGCCCATTCTCCTGATACGATCCTGTAGCTTAGGACCGGGTTGATGCACCCTGCACACCCCGTCGTGAGTTTCACGGATAATCCGCTGTGCTTCATCACCAGAGAGACATCGTAATAATAGCCCGTCATAAGACCAGAGATATAGGCATTGTGACGATGCGTCGAAATAGAAGCGTAATGATCATCTTTTGACAGATATTGCTTCTTTAGGATCTTCTGGCAAGATTTCGTATGCTACGAAATCTATAAAGGGACTTCTCCAGTCTCTCCTGGGCGGATCTGCTTCCACCGTGTAGCTATGTTCTATGTGAAAGTTATTTTTCACACAGAATAAATCTCTGATAAGAAGGATTACCGAATTCTGCCTTCTTATAGGAGTAGCTAAATCTGCGGCTAGACTTGATAGGGCATCAGCTTCCAGATTCTGAGATCGAGGTACATGCTCAAGGAAGAATACCTTGAATGTCATGGCTATCTCGACCGTTGCTCGGTGATAGGGGATGAGGTCGGGATTCCGGACTTCATATATTCCTCTGATCTGATTGACGATCAGCAGAGAATCACCGAAGGCTTCCAGGGATTCGACCCCCAGCTCTTTAGCGACTTGGAGCCCGATTAGTAGAGCGTTGTATTCCGCCACATTGTTAGAACATGGCTCGCTAAGAGAATATGCTCGGTAGATAACGAGTTTATCAGGAGTGACTAGGACGATCCCTACTCCTGAAACCACGTTTCCCCTGGGACCAGTCCTGGAGGCGCCATCGAAGAACAGTTGCCATGCATCGTCTTCCGTTGCAGAATTACACTCTGCAACTTCGTCGGGAATGTCCTCGTATAGTTTGGAGGCCTCCGGGATGGGATGAGCAGCTAGAAAGTCAGCCGATGCTTGGCCTTTGACGGACTTCTGAGGGACGTACACCATATCATATGGCGTTAATAACATCGTCCAAGTCGCGAGTCAGGAATTAAGAACACTTGGCTTGCTCATCAGTACCCGAAGAGGATTGATCCTAGAGATAATATGAATGGTTTGGCCCATGACATAGTGTCACATTTTCTGAATAGCGAACATCAGAGCCAAGCATTCTTTCTCCACAGGGTTGTACCGGTGTTCGGCTCCGACCATTATCCTGCTGAGGTAGTAGATAGCCTGCTCGTGGCCCATATTGTTCTTTTGTACGAGAAGAGCTCCCAGGAAATGATTCATTACTCGGACGTACAGCACGAATGGTCTTCCTATGACAGGAGGTACCAGAACTGGCGAGCTAGTGAGGTAGCGCTTGATATCTCTGAACGCCTGCTGACAGGCTTCGTCCCATACGAAGGATACACCTTTCTTCATGAGACGAGAAAAAGGCCGGCATCTCCCGGAGAGGTTGGATATGAATCTCCGGATATAAGCCAGACGGCCTTGAAATCCCCTGAGTTCCCTCAAATTGCAGGGCGGTCGTATTTCTAAGATGGCCTTGATTTTATCAGGGTCCACTTGAATGCCTTTGGCGGTGATGACAAATCCCAGAAATTTGCCACTAGATACCCCTAGAAAGGACTTTGTTGGGTTTATTTTGAGTTGATGTTGGCGCATCAATTCAAATACTGTCTTCAAGTCTTGGATATGATTATCCCTGAGGCGGCTTTTGACAGCTACATCGTCCATGTAACACTCCACTGTCTTGCGTAAATGCTTATGGAATATGTTACTCATAGCCCGTTGGTACGTAGCCCCGGCATTCTTTAATCCGAAGGGCATGACCGTATAGCAATATACCCCCAGTGGTGTCCGGAAGGCGGTATGCTTCTCGTCTTCAAGATGTATCTTGATCTGATTGTATCCTGAAAATCCGTCCATGAAAGACATACGTTCAAAATCGCATGTATTGTCAATCATGACGTCTGTGATGGGAAGAGGGAACTCATCCTTGGGGCAGGCTGCGTTCAGATCTCGGTAATCGATGCAGATCCTTACTTTCCCATTCTTCTTCATGACCGGGACAACATTGGCGACCGAGTCAGGATGTTGTTCCTCATGGATGAAGCTGCAGGCTATCAACTTCTTGACTTCAGCTTCAATGGCGTCCATCATGTTCGGGCGGAACCGGCGTTGGTGCTGCTTCACAGGCTTTGAATCGGGCAGTAGGTTGAGTTTATGAGTAGCTACCTTTGGATCAATACCTGCCATATCCTCATAATTCCATACAAAGACGTCGATATACTCTTTTATCAGCTGGGTAATTTCTTCTCTTTCTTCTTCGGAAAGGTCGTTACTGATAAATATCGGTCTTTGTGAAAGTTCATCCCCAACGTCAATCTGGATAACTTCATCTTTAGTGGAAGGTTCTCTCTGCTCGAAGCAGAACTCCCATTGTGTATCCATCTGCTGAGCCCAAGCGTCATTCTCGAATGGTTCGGATTCTTGTTCGTCTGATTCGAAGGGATCCGTCGCTACCATATTTGCTGATAATGTTTGCTCAAGAGCATGAGATGAGTCGGAGGGCGATGCGCCGTCTTGAAAAGAGGAAAAGATATCCTCGTTCGACTTGGGAGTCGTAAGGGAGGTGGCATACCCTAACCCGAAATGGGTTCGTTGATAGTGGGGATTGCCGAATAGCGGTGTTCGTCTGCCTTTCCCGTAGTTGAGACCTGGTTCCATCCTCAAGTTGTAACCCATATTTTGTATGATCTTAAAGGCTTGCGGGCTGTACCTGTGAACTTGTATTTCACTAGAGTCGTCATCGCAGGAATCCTCTTGTATAGTCTGTTCGTTGCATATGTGGCCGAAGACTATTGAACGCTGGCCGTTGCGGGCAGACGGAACAATGAAGACAGAATCCTCATGTGGTCCATATGTCATGGTGACATTGGATGATGATGCCACTTCCCATATGTACGGATGATAGGAATCTATAGCTGCCAAGAATTTTCGTGCTATAGGCTCTACATCGTCCTGGGGAGAGGATTCCTGATTTGAAATCCGAGCATCGATATACTGGAAAAGAGGTCCTTTATTATTATCAGAAACCGCACTCCTGGTTGCATTTACATCACTCGGCTGCTTGTTGCGCCGAAGGTTGATGATTAAGGGCGAAGGCTTCTGGTTTAAAGTGATCACTAGAGGATCACCCCCTTTCTCTGACCTGGTCTCGTTCAGGTGGATAGCCATAGGCTCAGTGGCTTTTGTGCTGGTAGTCCGTCCTTTCACCTTGATTGACAGAGATTGCTTGGCAGAAGGCTCTTCAGGCTCCTGGTGGGATTCCTTCTCTGCTTGTGCTGACACCTCTTCCGTGTAGTCTTGAGAGTATAACACGGCGTCGGAGTAGTAGGATTCTACCCCTTTAAACGAGTTTAGGTCAGCAACCTCCATTTGTACTGTCCCTTGGGCGTCTACATATTTGAAGCATTGATGTAGGATCGAAGGAACGATGTTGTGGTCGTGGATCCATGGTCTTCCCAGCAGGATGTTGTAGGACACCTCTGAATCAATGACGTAGCATATAGCCACCGATCTAAGGTTGCCAATCTGGATCCTCAGGCGAATTTTTCCCAACGGCTTACTTCTTCCGGCGTTGAAACCCACAATAGTAGTGGTGGTGTAAGCCAGCTCGTTGGTAGGAATCCTCAGCGGTCTGAGCAGACTATGAGGAATGATGCTGATTGAGAATCCCGGATCTATGTGAATCCGGTCGACCTCCATGGAACCGACGTACCCGGTGTGGTAGAGGGGTCTGTCATGCCTGTTATATTTTAACAGCATGTCATCTTGAGTGAAAGTGATATTTGGGACCACCTCCATCACACTGTGGCATCGGGGGCACGCTGCGGGTTCTTCGCCGGGGGACTTGAGTTGGGTCAAGTATGTATCCGCCTGCATCAATGCCTCACTCAGGGCTAGACGAGTGTCTTAGGAGAGCCTGATTAGCTCAAAGATGGACAACCTGGCCGGTGTATTAGCCAGTTGGGCCACGATGTCGAAGTTGTACGGCTTCTCTAAACCTTTGTTTTGAATGTTTTTCACAGGTTTATCGAAGCGCACTTCTTTTTGCTTTTCCTTGTCTGCCGAAGTTGGTCTCGAAGGACCGGCCTCTGGTACGGCGGGCTCTAGTTCCGAAGGTTTGGCAGCTGAAGCGTCTGCAGGTGCATCTTCCTGACTTGCTCCGTAGTCCTTGAGGTAAGCCTTCCCTGAACGGGTTGCTGTGGCCAAAACCTCGTCTGATGTCAAAGAAGTTGCAACCATATGGCATGGCTTGTATTTGGAGGTCTTCCTGGACTTAGCTTTAGTAGCATTAGTCTCTTTTTCGAGCTCCGACACCAAGTCTGGGTGAACCCACATAATCTCACCTCTCTGGGTAGTTAGGGGTAACAGGTTGTGATTTTGACCCCTAGCCGGAGGGAGATTAACGATGTTCATCGTTGTCCGGGAAATAGGTGTAATACCGTCTGGTACTTCTTGGGGAGGTAGATTGCCAAATTGCAGAGAGATCATGTTGGCTGTGACCGTCTTCTCGCTATTGCGCAGGGGGATGGCTTTAGCATCGATCAGCTCTTGGATCTTCCTTTTCAGTATGTAACACGCCTTTGTTGGGTGGTGTACGTATTTGTGGAAGATGCAGTACTTGGGGTTGTTGGCACTGCCGACTTTACTGGGCCGCCTCTCCTCCGGAAGGGTGATCTTGCCACTTTTGATGAGACACTCGAATATACTCAGAATATCGTCGTCGTCGAAAGAGTATACTTCGACGGGCCTGGAAGTCTCGGGTTTCGTCTGCGCGGTTGCCGTAGTCTTCTGTTTGGACGTATTGATGTCCAGAGCTTCTTTTCCTTTGGAACTGCGAGGATGGTCGCCGTTGGGGGATGACCTCTTGCCTCTGTCAGAGGTAGAGATCATGATGCCATTATCGCGCGCCTTGCGACTGTTGTCCTCGGCGGCTACCGCTGAAATGATGAACGAGGGCCAATCATGGAACTAATATGGTCCTGTGAACACCGAGATCACGGGAAGAAGGTTCTTCCTGCAAATGTCCACCAATGCTGAGTCTGGAACTCCTGGAGGCATCTGTAAAGTGGCTTGGCAAAAACGTTCGACGAAGGTGCGAACGTCCTCCTTCTCCCTCTGCTTGACTTCGATGAGAGAGGACATAGACATGTCTATTCCTCCCTCATAGAATCGTGTGAAGAATAAAGCCTTGAAGTCTTCGAAGGAAGTAATACAGTTGTCCGCCAGGCTACGGTACCACTGGTAAGCTACTCCCGAAAGACAGCCCTTGAACACCCTGGTGAGGAGGGTGTCATTCCCTTGTAGCAACACCGTCATCATACTGAAATAGTTTATGTACTGACTTGGTGATGTTTTTCCCTCGAACAGGGCCATAGTCTGAGGTTTGTACCTTGGAGGAAAAGGGACCTCCTCCCAGATAGTTGGGTATGGCTGGTAGATTCGTAATTTCTTGAGCTGATCTTTGTGCTTCAAGGCATCAAATTGGGCTTTCAACTCCCGCACTGCTTGCATCGGATTTTCAGCTGGTAGCGAGACCACGAAATAGTACGGAGTCGGTTGTATCATAACTTTTGCAGGAGGTAGTGTCACACCCCGATTTCGTCTAACCGATAATCGTCCCAGGGGGCGTGATGCCGTGCACGCGTAGGGCGCGCGCGCACCAGGCCTTAGGCATAAGGATATTCTTTAGATCGATGCAACAGAGTAGACCAATAAGATAACACAAGGTTGAGGCATAGAAAAGTTTCTCTTTTATTTATAATGAACATCTTGTTACATTGCTTGACTCAAAAGTATAAAATGCCCCACGGGCTTACAAACTTGGACGCAAAATGAGATAGCCGATCCATACATTATGTCCCTTTACATAGTTTCAAAGCACAAAACTCCTTGGGTGCGGGGAAGCACCATCGCTTTAGCGTTATTTCCGCAACGGAGAGGGAGAGGAAGGCTTCTAGCTTGAGCCTCCAAAGTCTTGGCCACGACCCGCCAAGAATCCCAAAGGGGTCCGGAGAGAGAGAGCTTCAGCTCCTCGCCGCGTTGCCTTGCGCCGGGGAACCTGCTACAACGAGGGTCAGTACTTCGAAAAGTACTGGTGAAGGCTAGCTGCTCAACTTTACCAAGCTCTTTAGATGAGTTTTAAATGAACATGCAACATTTATGTTCTTAGGTGGGTTTCTATTCTTGCCTAGATCAGATTTCATTTAGCAGGTATGCAAGAACAAAATAACATTTACTTCACATGTCACCGTTCGGTGACTTTTACCTGTACCGTCTGAACCACCTGTACAACTTACCATAGCCTTCCCTGCCACGAAGACATAGTTAGTCTGCACAGTTTAAATATACACAACATCTTTCTTTGTTGTTCTACCAGCCATCATGGGTTTAGTCTGGGCTGGCGGCGACGCTTGCAGCGCGGGTAGCTAGCCCCGCTACAATTCCCCGCTCCCAGGACTAAGAAAGTAGATTCCGCCCGGGTCGAAACGGTCCGGTGCCCCGGAACCGCTCGCAGGAACCTGGATCCCCTGTGCACAAGAATTCCCATGACCATTTCTATGACTCTACCTCATAGATTTACTTACTAGCCATTTAAAGAACATCATGTATTAAACTGCTTTACTGTACTATCACAACCAACCAACAGTTATATGAGATAACATGCAGCAGTTTATAGAAGAACACCTTGAACTATCAATAAATACCAACCCATTCAACACCCAACAAACATGCATGCATCAATGAATTTATGCAAGGTTTTGTATGACAAGCAATGGGTGTTCCAAGCCTACTTCTTATCTTATCTTGTTATCCAACTTATTACTTTAAGTGGTGTCGTTTGATTGAATGCACATCTGAGTCAATTTTATTATGAACGGAGGCCTTGGAAAGAAGGTGCTTATCGAAATAGAGCCACTCACACAGTTGGTTGTATAGGAAGAAGAAGTAGAGATCCCTAAGACTCCGCTCGCGCGTCGTCTACCCGATCACCTGCACGCACCAACGGATGATCAATACCTCCTGTTTCGGTCTCCAAGGCTCGATATGAAATGCGAAATCCTAAGAACGAAAACAATGAAATCCATCGAAACCGTTCAAGAAAACGCAAGTCCTAAAACCCACAAGTACGCAACCAAACGGCAATCGAAAACGGGCAAGGAAAACCAACACAACGGAAAGGCCTCTCTCTACTCTGCCGCCGAGTCCTTCCTTGAGGCACGATCCATTGATTATGGGACCTGATTCCGAAGAAACCAATCCATAACGAGGAAAGGATCTTGATTCAATCTGTCCCGATCGAACGGTCGTAAGTATTTCTTAGCCGCGCTCCCCGAATAGGGGGAACGGGACGAACGGGGCGTTACATCATAACCATCTAATAGGAAGTTTCGTCCCGAAACTTAAGAATAGAGCCTACCACTAAGGAATAATGAGGGAAAATTTTTCCCTCATATCAGATTCAAGTTTCCAGGTCGACTCCTCGACCGAGTGGTTTCGCCACAGTACGCGCACTAGCGAGACGTTCGGTTCCGCAACTGCTTCTTTTTACGATTCAAAATTTAGACAGGCTCCGCCGCGTACGACAAGTTCGCTTGCAAATTCAACTAACCCAAGTCGACTACGCAACTAGCAAGTAAGATTTCCATGTTCTATACGATATAAGGCTGGGTTATCCCCCCTTCGCTATGTGCGTTCATCTCTTTTATTAGCATGCAAAGGTTATCGCCTGTAAGCTAGCACGTAACTTTTATTTTCTTAGTGTGCAGCCAAGTAGAGACAGGTTCATCGGGGTCACTCACCTTAGCGATGTATCGCATCGGTCGAGCTAGACTCCGGACGCGCTTCTGATAGCCTAAGTCTGACTCCATTAAAGATCCCAGCATGGAAGCTTTTGTATCGAACGAGCCATCTCGTTGAGCAAGGCGGTTGAATAGCTACACTTGTGCCGTTTGAATCGGCCCTCCGGATTGAGCGGAGCGGGTTGTTACGCCATATATCACTCAGAACAAGTTCCGTCCTCGAGACTTCCTGAGCGCAACTCGTGCTATCGCATAACTTCTAAACTTCCCTATACATCTCGTCTTATCCTTCAAGGACTGTCTCAATAATACAATCCTCTATTTTCTCACCATGCGTTATGCCAATGTTGGCCAGTTCTCATCGAACGACTCTATCGTTCAATGCTATCGAGTTATACTCAACTTGATCGTTGCAATTCTGTCTCAAAATCTACTGCACCTAGCGCAGGGCTATATTACCCAAGCACATGGTATTCTATACTCAACGGGCACTAACGATTCATAATTGGGTGGACTTGCCCAACTAGTTATGTTATCACCATAGGAACCCAAAATATTTGAGCCTATTACTTGACGTCGCCTATCGAAACCCGTCGTTACGCCTAACCCAAAAGCTCGAATCTCGACAATCTTCCAATCTTGTTTTTGCATCAAATCTCTCTGAGTCACCGTCCAATCTCACTAAATAAATTCGCACCCAATCACCAATATTTTCTGACTCAGTCTATATTGCGCCTTAGCGCAGAGCTAAATTGCCTACCTGGGGTACGCTCAAGTACTTCACACCTTTGGCTCAATCGAACTTAACTTCCTATCCGTTTTTACTCGTTCTGTTCGTCCGAGTGCTTAATCATTTTATCCGAATGATCCATTCGTTCAACTATTGCATTCCCAGACTCAGTCTCGTACTGCGCCTTAGCGCAGAACTATCCCGGTAGCACGAGGAACGATACAATCTTTCCTCTATGAAAATTTAGGTTGAGGCTAAATCATTTCAGTTGCCATACTCATCCATGCGAATTCGAACATTTTCCTTTGCAGCTGCATCCAAGTTATGCATATCGCTAAGTCTGGATCGTACCCATATTCAAGGCGTCCCCCAAATATGTGTATTTCAACCAAGCTCAGTGACAGCTAAGTCTGACAAGCTACTCTTGAAAATCTTTCGAAAGGCAGATCGTCCTGCTACACGTATGACCGAACTCTTGTTCGATCCAGCTATCGTCTTATCCCTTACCGTCGCGTAACCTATCCAACCGAATCAATTATCACCCGAGTCCTATCTCGCCTTACGTTTGTTTCAACGCGAACGTTGCTAGCGTATATTCCCAATTCTAAATTCTAACTCTAAGTCTTATTGCCCCAGTTCTATCATTCTTCCCGAACGATACTCTGAAGTCAGCCACTCCAGTTTAACTCAAGGCATAGGGTCGTCTGCCTAGTCCCTAGGCCAGCACACACAGTCATAGGTACAACTCAAGTTTGTGACTCATCGCGCAACCGTGTTGCACAACGCTCGCCCCAAACACCCTAAGTCAAACCATTGTTCCTTTACACGGGTATTCTACCCAAGCTCGTTTCACTCAGATTTTTAAACATCGAGCACAGATCATCCTATCACACCAACACGTTCGTTCAACCGAACCCACGATACGCCCATGTTTCAGGGCTAACCTATCAATTCGTACACACTATCTCTTTTATCATGTTTGATAGAATTCCTCAATCCATCCCTTTCTACACCTGTATCATCAAGCCACAATTCCATTATAAACCATCGATGTATATCATGAACTCTAAGTCGTCCAGCACGATCTGCATATCCGTTCATGAAAACGTCCAACATCTCTTACTTTACGTTTCTAGACTAACTCCTCAAGAAAAATCCTTAGACTCATTTTCTTAGTCTACTCTTAGCATTCCTCAAACAACTAAGATCAATTCCCAAACCCAAGTCTATCCCATTGATACGTTCCATTCATCGAGTTCGTTTTGGAATAATCACCGAGCCTGTTCTCTTGAGTTTGCTTATCCCTACCGTACGTGAAATCACCACGTCGACGCTCTCGCAGGATAATCATTCTCGCTGGGACAGATTTCGAATATTATCTTTCTGAACTTGATTTCAAGATCGTTCTTCCAAACTCCAAGCCAAATCTATTACCGCTTAACTCAATCCATCAAAATCATAATTCTTTTAACTTGCATCAATCCGAGCTATCATCCAACCATTGTTATAGTCTAGAATCTCCCAAAATATGGAGTCATCGCATTTGTACTCAAACCGAATTCTATCGAGCGATATCCTACTCAAATCCAAATTTTCCATACACGCTATCATTCGTTCACTCCATTATTTCTAATTGCACTTACTTCGATCGCATCTCAGATTATTCAATCTCGAGTCAAGTTTGTAATTCGCTTGTTTCAACTCAAACTCGCTCGTACAATCCTCTAAGTCTTTTCCGATCATGATATCGATTCCAATTGCCCTGAATTTCTATTCGATGTAAGCCTTATCCTTTATTCAACTCATTGTAACTCGTTCAAACTAAACATTGCATGCTTTCTCCGAGTTCGTTTACTTGCTAGGCACTGTTTATTTATACTAAGGCTTTACCCAATCTCGTCGCTCGTCGCTAGACTCGCTTAACTCTCCGAATCCACGACTTCGTTCAAGCATTTCTAAGCCAACAAATACACCACTCAGGGTTCGAGTCATACTCCCTGAATCTTTACAACTCATTATATCCACAAATTGCATAATCGAACAGGGAACTTATCGCATACACTACTCAGGAATTGAGTCATCCTAATAACTCCTGATTCGCTTTCGCATCCTACACTCGTATGCCCAATTCGTTCCTTAGAACTCCAACACAGTCCCTATTTATCGCCTTAGCGATCTTAGACTCGTACATACCTGTATTCATAGTCCTCTATACAGACTATGCTTCAAATCATAACTTACCGTTATGAATAACCGTCCAGCTATTTCCGAAAATTCTCTGCACGACTCCCGTTTCTCGCCTTAGCGGCAATCCGATAACGTCTCTATCGATTTCCCTCCAAGTCAACTTTATTCTCATCCCAACAATACCCAATTCTCGCTGCAACTCACTAGCACCAAGGGTCTTGGTGCACGATACTTAACACGAATTGGCCAAAAGGCTATGTGCATAGACCACTGTCTGAACGATATTCTTATCTCGCACTCTACTCGTTTGGTGTTTTCATATAGACATATAACTTGCCGATTACAACATGAGTCTCTTCTCACAACATCCTCTAGGAGTTGGGACAAAAGCCCTCACATCATAGTCCCGTCCAAGCGATCGTATAATTCCCACGCACTTTTCAAAAATATTCAGACTTATTGTATGGAACGTATCTCATTTTGGCCAAGCGAATTCAAGGGTCTACTCGGAAGGAACAAGGTCCTCTTTAGAAACTTTCTTTTGAGAGATCAAAGGATCTGAAGCATGCTCTGATACCAATATGTCACGCCCCGATTTCGTCTAACCGATAATCGTCCCAGGGGGCGTGATGCCGTGCACGCGTAGGGCGCGCGCGCACCAGGCCTTAGGCATAAGGATATTCTTTAGATCGATGCAACAGAGTAGACCAATAAGATAACACAAGGTTGAGGCATAGAAAAGTTTCTCTTTTATTTATAATGAACATCTTGTTACATTGCTTGACTTAAAGTATAAAATGCCCCACGGGCTTACAAACTTGGACGCAAAATGAGATAGCCGATCCATACATTATGTCCCTTTACATAGTTTCAAAGCACAAAACTCCTTGGGTGCGGGGAAGCACCATCGCTTTAGCGTTATTTCCGTAACGGAGAGGGAAAGGAAGGCTTCTAGCTTGAGCCTCCAAAGTCTTGGCCACGACCCGCCAAGAATCCCAAAGGGGTCCGGAGAGAGAGAGCTTCAGCTCCTCGTCGCGTTGTCTTGCGCCGGGGAACCTGCTACAACGAGGGTCAGTACTTCGAAAAGTACTAGTGAAGGCTAGCTGCTCAACTTTACCAAGCTCTTTAGATGAGTTTTAAATGAACATGCAACATTTATGTTCTTAGGTGGGTTTCTATTCTTGCCTAGATCAGATTTCATTTAGCAGGTATGCAAGAACAAAATAACATTTACTTCACATGTCACCGTTCGGTGACTTTTACCTGTACCGTCTGAACCACCTGTACAACTTACCATAGCCTTCCCTGCCACGAAGACATAGTTAGTCTGCACAGTTTAAATATACACAACATCTTTCTTTGTTGTTCTACCAGCCATCATGGGTTTAGTCTGGGCTGGCGGCGACGCTTGCAGCGCGGGTAGCTAGCCCCGCTACAATTCCCCGCTCCCAGGACTAAGAAAGTAGATTCCGCCCGGGTCGAAATGGTCCGGTGCCCCGGAACCGCTCGCAGGAACCTAGATCCCCTGTGCACAAGAATTCCCATGACCATTTCTATGACTCTACCTCATAGATTTACTTACTAGCCATTTAAAGAACATCATGTATTAAACTGCTTTACTGTACTATCACAACCAACCAACAGTTATATGAGATAACATGTAGCAGTTTATAGAAGAACACCTTGAACTATCAATAAATACCAACCCATTCAACAGCCCAACAAACATGCATGCATCAATGAATTTATACAAGGTTTTGTATGACAAGCAATGGGTGTTCCAAGCCTACTTCTTATCTTATCTTGTTATCCAACTTATTACTTTAAGTGGTGTCGTTTGATTGAATGCACATCTGAGTCAATTTTATTATGAACGGAGGCCTTGGAAAGAAGGTGCTTATCGAAATAGAGCCACTCACACAGTTGGTTGTATAGGAAGAAGAAGTAGAGATCCCTAAGACTCCGCTCGCGCGTCGTCTACCCGATCACCTGCACGCACCAACGGATGATCAATACCTCCTGTTTCGGTCTCCAAGGCTCGATACAAAATGCGAAATCCTAAGAACGAAAACAATGAAATCCATCGAAACCGTTCAAGAAAACGCAAGTCCTAAAACCCACAAGTACGCAACCAAACGGCAATCGAAAACGGGCAAGGAAAACCAACACAACGGAAAGGCCTCTCTCTACTCTGCCGCCGAGTCCTTCCTTGAGGCACGATCCATTGATTATGGGACCTGATTCCGAAGAAACCAATCCATAACGAGGAAAGGATCTTGATTCAATCTGTCCCGATCGAACGGTCGTAAGTATTTCTTAGCCGCGCTCCCCGAATAGGAAGAACGGGACGAACGGGGCGTTACAGGTAGTACATTCTCCGAGTGAGGAAGTGAAGGACCAGCTGACTCTTGATCTAGAGCAGGCTCTTGGATCATGTTGGATGGTGGTAGGTCCACCCCCACGCGTATCTGAGTAGGCGGGACCGATGTTTGAGCCATAGCAGCCGCTTGTTGAGTTAGCATCATTTGGTGCATGTTCTCCATCATCGATTGCATTTGTTTCAGAGATGTCTCTAGTGTAGTAATGCATTTCTCAACGTTCCCTGATGGCGAGGCTTCCTCGTGTTCATCTCCAATGGCATAAACTCCCATCTCCCTGGGCGTCATTGAAGGATGAGTATAGGTTACTGCAGAAGTTGACTCTATACTCTCAGTATCTGATTCGGGAGACTAACGATCCCCAGCTTCAGAATCAGAAGAGCACGAAGTCAGTTGTCGTGACCTTGAACGAGTGTTCTGGAACACCCCAGCTTCGGTGTCCCTAAGGAGCATGTTGAATTTCCTTCGGCTCAGAGTTCTAGAGGACGGACGTCTTGAGCCTGAGCTTCCTCCAGGTATATGTGAAGCCATGTTCACAGATGCATGGGCTCTTCTTCTAGGAAAGATGGAGAGTAGCTCATCCGATCGAAAACTGGCCGTTTTGCTTTAGAACAGCAACAATTAATTACAATCTTGTGACTATTACAACAGTGCTCGCTAGGAGGCGTAATAGCCACGCTGGAAGATCCCCTCTCCTTGCGTTTCTGGATTAGATACTTGCACAGGTCAGGAGGAGTTGCAGAAGAAGAAGATGATGGCTTGTTCCTTCTGTTCCCATTGGAGGGCATGCGGATGATGGGAACCATAGTCTTCCCTGTGCCACCCGTATACAACAGGTTGGCCATCTGGGTGGCGGATAATCCCCGAGGAGGGTATCTTTCCGCAACTGGAGCCTTCGTTACGCTTAGGGACTTCGCCTGGCATAATTTGGAGCTTCGCTCTGGTTGGCATAAAGCTGAGGATGTCCTCAGGCGGCCATCAGCGTCTCGCGTAATTCGGAGGGCGTGCAGATTATTTCCTTGCTGGCATAAAGGCTCAGAAGTTGAGTAGTCCGCCGCTTGCTTTCCCTTGCGGAGATCACAGGGATCATCTGGTTCTCCGTAGAGGTCAGATGTTATTTTATGCGCGGAGCGTGTCTTGTACTTCTGATTTGGCGCTGAGGCTTTATCAAAAGTTTTGTCTATTCCGCCAGGGACGGGAGACTGAATTTTACGCGCAGAGTGCGGAGTATACTTCTGGGTTAGCGCTGAGGCATTGCCAGAAGTTTTGTCGGTTCTGTCAGAGACAGGCGACTGAATTTTACGCGCAGGGTGCGGAGGGAGCAATGCTACAACCTCATTGGTCGAAGAGATCGGAGAGATCGGAGAATCCACAGGAATGGTAGAGGATGTCTTGGGCATCCAGACTTTACGCAGCTTCCTGTTGTTTTGGACGGAGAGAGAGTGAGAGCTGCCCCTTGTTCGGAGCATATCTTCGTAGGCAGACTGGTCGAACTGGACGACCAGTGTCTTCTTCACGGATCCCACGGATACCGCATCGTGTTGAGCAATAGCTTCCTCATCAGAAGAGAAAGATGTCCCCAGCAGAGTCGTCATCTTGTTTAGGATGATAAACAAGAAAAGATTTGATGAATGCGGAAAATGAGGTCATGTACGAAGACCCGCCCTTCTTTTATGTTTACAAACAAGATTGTACTAATATGATCCTACACGAGGATGTCTAAGTACAATTTATTTAATCTGGGTGAATATTGCTATAGGTGTCTGATCTGCAGTCGATCACTTTAGCCCTTGGACCACACGATGTTGAAGAAGTGTCATGGAAGACAGGTAGCAGCTTCGAAGGTTGCTAAAGAGGGTGGATGCCCGATGCCAAAGTCGTCGATCCCTTCTCTTTGCCTGAGCTCTGGATGCTTCTCTCTCTCTCTCCTCTTTTTCTCTGATTTGTCGACCTATTTCTGATCGTTCGACCTTGTTCTGATTCTTCGACCTTATTCTGATTCTTCGACCTTGTCCTCTATTGATAGAGGTCTCTATTTATAGAGTTTTAGTGACAGTGACCACTCAATCGGTGTAAAAACCAAGTAGTGGAAAGTACAGCACCCTTTTACACAACGGTTAAAATAACCAATACCTGCGTATAGATGATCTTTTGAATGAGCGTGTGATGCGGATCCAACTAAGGGATAAAACGCGTATAACTGCTACGAAGATCACGGCGTAGAAGCCACGTAGGTAGGTATCCCTTGTGTAGAAGAGGTTGGCATAGAAGCCAATGTCTGTCATCATGGCATAGAAGCCAAATAGTTATCAAACCGGCATAGAAGCCGAGTAGGCGTAGAAGCCGAGTGGTCATAGAAGCCGAGTAGGCGTAGAAGCTGAGTGGTCATAGAGGCCGAGTAGGCATAGAAGCCGAGTGGTCATAGAGGCCGAGTAGGCGTAGAAGTCGAGCAGGCACAGAAGGCCGAATGGGCGTAGAAGCCGAGCAGGCACTGAAGCTGAATAGGCATAGAAGCTGAGCAGGCACAGAAGGCCGAATGGGCGTAGAAGCCGAGCAGGCACCGAAGCTGAATAGGCATAGAAGCCGCTGCGTAATGTGCCAGCGTGATGATGTGGACGTCTTAGCCGAAATTACGGCTCTTGGAGATAATCAGATCTCTCGCATTAAATGCAGAGATCTGCCCCCATCCTGTACATTAAATGCAGATGCTTGTCTTTAAGATTTGCCATCATTCTATGCATTAAATGCAGATACGCGCCTTTGAATCCTGTACGAAGAGTAACCGCTGTCATGGCAGTCTGTTCATCTTCTGCGGAGCGTAAGGAGCTCTTGTCTGCCTGTGTATGACTAGGCAGCGTATCCCTCTGTGTACGTAAAGGCAGTTTACGCAAGGAAAATGGCAGTAAATGACAGCCTGGGTTGCAGTGCCGCGCCATCATTATACCCGTCGCCTGGGTAGTCGAGCAGTATCCCTTTGTCAGAAGTTGAGACGTCAGGTTCATTGCAGAATCTGACAGGTTTATTGCGGAGAATACGAAGCGTCCCTCGTACACTTCAATGCTACATTGAAAGAGGATGAGTTTTATGCCATAAAGGCAATGAAGCATCCTGTTTACGCTGAAGTAGCCTGGACATACTGCCCTACGCGGATGGTCCACGAGCCTATATTTTACGCTGTGTTTGGCGGAGAAGCTCTGTTTGCACGTTGAGGGCTCTGAAGTCCTCTGTTTATGCTGTTTTGTATCAATATGCTGTGTAGAGCTATCCAGCGTATTTTTTATACTTCTACAGCGATGGAAAGAAGTCAAAGGCAGACTCCAAGCCGAAGGCGAAGAACACGGACAAGCCCTCGTCTAGCGGTGGCGGGGGTGGCTCTGGCGTGAGAAGGAAAGGGGAATACCGTACTGTGGCATCCCTGGTCACTGGGCGAAGGAATGTCGCAAGGCAAAATGCGACCGCGAGAAGGTGGCGGAGGCGCACATCGTACAAGCCGAGGAGGAGCAGCCGGCACTGTTGCTAGTCGCGACGGACAACGATCTCGACGCACCCGGAGTGCACGTCGCACCGAGCACGGGGGTGCAGCGAGTGTTCCTAAATGAGGAGCGGGTGTCTCCGGTAGCCACGGATGACAACAACTGGTACACAGGGGCCAGCAACCATATGACGGGCTCCAAGGCGCTGCTCACCTCCATCGACGAGATTGTGAAGGGGTCGGTGAAGTTCGAAGATGGGTCCATTGTGGAGATCCATGGGCGCGGCACGGTACTGTTTACATGCCGGAACAATGAACATTGCACGCTCACAGAGGTATATTATATACCTCAAATGCGCACGAATATCGTAAGCTTGGGACAACTTGATGAGGCGGGGTGCAAGATATCCATTGAAGGAGGCGAGCTGTGCCTGTTCGACAGGTCACGAACACTCCTGGCACGGGTACAGCGGTCGAGCAACCGGCTGTATACCGTTGCTCTGAACTTGGCTGCACCTGTGTCTCTGCTCGCTAAAGCTGACGATGTAGCGTGGCGATGGCACGGGCGCTATGGGCACCTGCACTTTCGCGCTTTGCACGATCTCACGACGAAGGGGATGGTGGAAGGCATGCCCTACATCGATCGTGTAGAGCAGTTCTGTGAGGGCTGCTCGCTCGCCAAGCAACACAGGACCCCGTTCCCGCGTGCGTCGGCGTACCGTACAGAGAAAGGGCTGGAGCTCATCCACAGCGACTAGTGCGGCCCGATAACTCCAGCGACTCACGGTGGTAATAAATATTTTCTGTTAATTGTTGACGATTACAGTAGATATATATGGGTGGAAATGATCAGATCAAAGGACGAGGTGTTCCATTTCTTCAAGAAGATCAAGGCGCTGGCTGAGAACGCAAGCGGCCTGAAGCTCAAGGCATTCCGCACCGATCGAGGCGGTGAATTCAATTCAATTGAATTCGCCGATTTCTGCGAAAAGCACGGCGTCAAACACTTCACCACCGCGCCATATTCACCGCAACAAAACGACGTGGTGGAGAGGCATAACCAAACAGTTGTGGAGATGGCCCACAGTCTGCTGAAAAGCATGTCTGTGCCGGCCGCATTCTGGGGCGAGGCTGTCAAGACGGTGGTGCATATTCTCAACCGGTCACCAACGCGCAGCCTTCAGGGCATGACTCCGTACCAGGCATGGAAGAAGCGCAAGCTGAACGTGCATTACCTGCGCACATTCGGTTGTGTTGCGCACGTGAAGAACATCGGCCCTGGCATGACTAAGCTCTCTGACAGAGCTATACCAATAGTGTTTGTGGGCTACGAGGAGGGATCGAAGGCGTATCGTGTGTACAATCCAGTCACACGCGGGTTACACATTTCCCGAGATATCATCTTTGAGGAAGACCGACGCTGGAACTTGACGGATGCAGTTGACGGGGGTGAGCGGCATGATTTTACGGTGACTTACACTACCGAACCTATCGTCACTCTAGCCGCCGAACCTGTCGCCACTCCAGAGCCGGTCACAACAAACCCGGAGGTTATCGAGCCCGCCTCTCCAGTCACTCCATCCCCAGCTTCACCGAAAGGCTCCGGGTGGGTCACACCGCCGACGGGCGCGTCGCACGACACCGAGGGGGTACTGCTTCGATACAAATCCGTCGCCGAAGTTTACGAAGCGGCGCCCCCATGCGACATCGAGTACAGTGGGCTGTGTCTGCTCGCAGCAGAGGAGCCCGCGTCGGTTGAGGAGGCACTCGGCGAGGCACCTTGGAGGCATGCAATGGAGGACGAGATGAACTCGATCCGCAACAACGACACTTGGGAGCTCGCCGTACTTCCGGCCGGACATAGGGCCATCGGGCTCAAGTGGGTTTTCAAGGTGAAGAAGGACCCGAAGGGCAACATTATCAAGCATAAGGTGCATTTGGTAGCCAAGGGCTAAGCACAGTGGCAGGGCATCGACTTCGATGAGGTATTTGCACCAGTGGCTAGGATGGACACGGTGCACCTGTTACTTGCTCTTGCCGCATACAAGGGATGGCCTGTCCACCATATGGACGTAAAGTTCGCATTCCTCAATGGGGAGCTCGCGGAAGAGGTGTATGTGCAGCAGCCGGCAGGTTTTGTCGACACCAACAATGGGCACAAAGTGCTCAAACTGTGGAAGGCCTTATACGGTCTACGACAGGCTCCGCGGCCTGGAACGCGAAGCTGGACGCGTCGCTCACATCGCTCGGTTTCAAGAAGTATCAGATGGAGCATGTACTGTACCGGAAGGGTGGCACGGATTATTACTTGCTGGTTGGCGTTTACGTCGACGATCTTGTGATCACCGGAACTAGCAACGACGACATTGATCATTTCAAAGTGCAGATGCATGAGCTCTTTCAAATGAGCGACCTTGGTCTCGTAAGCTACTACTTAGGGATCGAGGTAAAGCAGGCCAGTGGTGAGATCACGCTCTGCCAAGCTAGCTACGCGGCAAAGATACTGGACATTGCTGGTATGGGTACGTGCAACCCGTGCCACACTCCGATGGAAAGCAGGCTCAAGCTCGGGAAGCAGAACGGCGGCGAGGCTGTGGACGCGACCCGATACCGCAGCATCATCGGCAGTCTGTGATACCTGGTCAATACACGACCAGACATTGCATATGCAGTGGGGATAGCAAGCCGATTCATGGAGGATCCCGAAACATAGCATTGGGCTGCGGTGAAGCAAATACTTCACTATGTGCGAGGCACTCTTAGTTATGGGTGCAGCTACAAGAATGACATGGCAGCACCTACTCTGGTCGGCTACAGCGACAATGACCTTGCGGGAGATGTTGATGACCGCAAGAGTACATCCGAAATGGTCTTCTTCCTAGGAGGCAGTATTATTACTTGGACATCACAGAAACAAAAGATTGTTGCACTTTCGTCCTGCGAGGCGGAGTACATTGCTGCGTCTACCGCGGCATGCCAAGCTGTGTGCTGAGCAAGCTGCTCGGTGAAGTCCAGGGAACAGCTCCATCGAAGGTTAAGCTTCTGGTGGACAAGAAGTCAGCTATTGCCCTGAGCAAGAATCCAGTGCATCACGAGCGCAGTAAGCATATTGACACTCGGTTTTATTTTATTCATGAATGCATTGAGAATGGCAAAGTGGATGTCGATCACATCGGCACTGACGGACAGCTTGTTGACATACTCACCAAGGCACTGGGATGCATCAAGTTTATTGAGCTGAGAAGTAGACTCGGTGTCATGGAGGTGAAGTCAATGCAACAGGGTTAACGGGGTGATTTGATGGAGTTAACCCTGTCTTCATCACGTCCCTAGTCCTCAGTCACATTCTCAGCCATGACTTGGTTTATGTGAATAAGCTTGATTGTAGGAGCTTTTAGCTCCACTCCTTTTGCTTACTGTTGTTTCATTTGGCATATAAATAGGCTCTGTTTAATAAAACAATGTAACATAATTCTTATTCTAAGCTTTCACTTCAGACTTCTTCCATTCTCCTGTGTGTTTTTCCGTATTCACCACCAACACTCTTCTTTTGGAGACTTTAGGCCTATCGCCTATAGCAATTTTGTGTACAAGCTCATTACCAAAATTATGTACGAATAGGGTGGCTGATGGAAGGTCTCATCTCTTAAAACCAATAAGCCTTCATTCGGGTTAGATCGATATCAGAAAACTATCTCCTTGCTCACGAACTAGTCAAGAATTTTAATAAGCTGGTAAGTCACAAAGCTTGTGCCAAACTAGACCTTCCAAAGATTTATGACATAGTGAATAGAAAAATCTTGATACATCTCATGCGAGACATAGGCTTTGACGAATTATGGACTAAGAGGGTGGAAGAATGTATTACTACTCCGACTTTCTCGATCCTCATAAAAGGGCAACCGTCCGATTTTATTCAAAGCAATAGGGGCCTCTGGCAAGGTGATCCCCTATACCCTTATCTTTTCACCTTTGTGATGGAATATTTCTCTTGTATTATGTAAAGAGAAGTGCAAGCTAGGAGGATTATGCCGATCTTTGACAGGATGAGGCCCATTGTCTCGCACCTTATCTACGCTGACGATTTGCTGGTCTTCACCAAACCAACCAAGGAAAATTGTAGTACCCCGCTCCGCGTAGGCACTATGTACAAGTGATATCGCTTTGTTTGCTCGAGAGAAAATCTTCTCGAAGAGTTCTCGTTCGAACCCCAAGATGATTGATCTAGGTGAGTGGACAGAACTGTATTCTCTAATTCTTGCACGACTTAATAATGAATCTGAGTTTTTGAATGCTTGTTTACTTAAGAAGATAGTTTCATAAGAAGAATGATAGAACCCGACTCTGCATGCTTAATAAGAGAACTCGTATAGCTTGTCATCGAAATGAACCTGCTTGCTTAACTAGAGAATTTGTATGCTTGTCTAAAAAGAGATAGAACATTGCCATGCTAAGTCTAGAGTATAAATAATATTGCATGCTTAGTTACACTGACACAGCTATCGAATGAACCTCTGCCATGCTAAAAAGATAAGTAAATGAATCGCTTGAATAAGTCCCTTTGTATTATGCTAAGAAAGAGATAGATATTGCATGCTAAATATGAAATCTAAATCGTGCTTGCCATTATATGTTTTGCTTGTCTGTTTTGCTATATCGAACTGCTATAAGTCTTTGATTTGTATAAGCATAGACTAATAGTGCGCCCTGAGGATACGACCGACAGGGGGTCTAGTAGGGTGTGCTATTAGATATGTGAGAGATATAATTTATTTGACAAGATGTGTTTTGCTAGACCATATATGTTTTGCTTTATTTGATTTGTTTGCATAATAGATGTTTCATGTCATTGTATTGGTCTCGGACAACTTGTGCATAAGGTCTTGTCTCTCGACGGTTCCTGGGGCACTAGGAATCGCTCGGTCTGAAAGAAAATTTTGTTTTCCCTAGAGGATACGGCCTGCTGGGGGTCTTGAGGGGCGATGTGTCTATTAGTGTTGTGCGGAACCCATGATGTCACAACTGCTAGTACTAGGGTGTATTGGTAAAGAGTTGAACCTTGAGTCACAGCTGCCGACACATGTGCGTACTAGTGAAGAGCTGAACCTTGGGCAACTGCTGCTAATCATGGGGCTACCCCTGGACCATCATATAGTTAGGGTGCATGCTAGGCTAGCCTTCTTGCATACCTAACTGTTTGATGCAGAGACAGATAGAGAAAGAGAACCATATGTTCATTATGCAAATTATTGCTAACTTGTATATCTACTACAAGGATAACCGTTCGGCAAGGGGATAAGAAATACAAGAATACATATATAGCTTGCTTGTTTATTTCTTTTGTATCATAAATTTTATTTGATAGTGCTTCATGCATTCGCATCGGTTGGGCAATAGCTATTAGTACAGAGCTGAACCTTGGTCCTGGATGCTATTATGTTAGTGAAGAGCAACCATGAGTCACAACTACTAATAGCATCAGATAAATGAGTCATTGGTTAGCTGGATTACCACTACGGATGCTGAGTTTCTCGGGGACCAAAATCATATAGCTAGTTCTCCTTGTGTGCTTGAAGTATGATAGTCCACTTAATGCTTGTCTTGATTCGAAATGAACTATCCACTAGAGATAACGTTTGCTCCTAGAGTTAGAATATAGTGCACGACACATGCTACACATGGCACGATAGAACACTGTCCCGATTGTATGCTTAGTGTTTGAATATGCAAAAACTATTTCCAAGCTATATTTTCAAAAAAAGATGAAAAACTGACTCAAATCCTGTGCCGCATGAAATGAACATAGGTAAAAGTAGCAAGATCACTAGTAATGTAATATTTTGCCACATGCTTACTTAGTGTGGATTTTAGGGGGTGTAGCTTATGTTCAGTTGTTTTATCTCACCAGCACTTTCTCCAAAGTACTGATCCATCAATAGTTTGCTTGTTCTCAGGTGCTGGATCATCCGAGGAAGTGATAAGCGTGCCTCATCCCCAAGACCCAGAAATCCGGTTTCGATGCCTTGAGCCGTATTGAGTTTGAGCTGATTTTGTATAGAGGGATATAATGTATGGAACGGTGTCACTATAATCGAGGGAAATAGTGCTTGAGCGATCTGTAACCTCGGCCAAGCGTCGCTTGTAGTACTTTTGATTAGCAATAAAGAGCTTATTTTCATATGCCATTGTGTTCTTTACTTTTCTGCAATATATGTGTTGATATTCCTGACTTGAATAGCTTACTTGCCCTTGTTTAAAGCTTTTGGCCTTATGCAAGCGCACTTTAGGATTGCATGGCATCATGCCCGTGCGAGGATGATCGGTTCCGTAGGGACCAAGCGAGGACAATCGGACCCCTACGGGACCGGGATATGACATAATGGTATCAGGGCAACTCGATTCTTTGCCCATTCCTGTAGAAGCATGAAATATGCTGGGGAATTATCCGCATATTTTACAGTCAAAAACCCCAACATACATGAAATTCCTTTCTGTGTAAAACAGAGCTTCAGAGCTGTCTGCGTAAAACAGAGCTTCAAGGTTGTTTGGCGTAAAATAGGGCTTCAGAGCTGTCATGTAAAATAGAGCTTCAAGGTTGTTTGGCGTAAAATAGGACTTCAAAGCTGTCCGCATAAAACAGAGCTTCAAGGTTGTTTAGCGTAAAATAGGGCTTCAGAGCTGTCCGCGTAAAGCAGAGTTTCAAGGCGGTTCTGCGTAAAAGGTTGCTATACTTTCCTGTGTAAATTTTAAAATATGTTGTTTTTAATGCAGCATAAAGTTGTACGAGGAACTCTTCGTATTCCTCGGATGAATTTGTCAGTCAAATCAGTGAACCTGAATTTCTCAGTACCTCTGATATCGATCGTCGTCTAAACTTATCACCTACCCTTAAATTTAAGTGCCCTAACGGTGTTAAGTCCACCAAAATTGCCACTACCTCTGGCAAGGTCCGTTTCGAACTTATTACTTGCACTAACATGCGCAAGAAGTAATAAGTCCTCCAAAAATCACCCAGTATGATATCCTTAAGAAGTACCGGATGGTGTGGTACCTATTCCACGGGTAATGATGGATATTGTTAATCTCCCTCCTACCAGGGGTCAGAAATCTCAAAGTTATATGAAGAAATTTCAGACGAAGTGACAGACGCCAAGGTCACTTCACACGAAGCTGTCTGGTGAATGTTCTTTGACGGTGCTTCAAGAGTAGTGCCCAAAGGCGGTATCATCGCTGGGGTCAGGATAGTGTTGATCTCCCCATACGGCCTCGTCATCAATTGTGCATACTTCCTCATGGAGCCATGCTCCAATAATGTGGCAGAGTATAACACCCTAATCATCGGACTCCAGCTCGCTAAGCAAGTCAGAGTAGAGTACTTGGAGGCCTACGACGATTCTCAGCTAATCGTCAATCAAGTCCAGGGAGTATATGAAATCCGAAACAAAGACTTAATCCCCTACCACCAAGCTGCACTTAGTATTATTGCAACATTCGAGATATTCTTTATTTAGCATGTCCCTCGGTTGCAAAACATTGAGGCTAACGTCTTAGCCGGGCTCGCTGCTTCCTGGGCGGTACCAAACAAACACCCATCAGCTAATCAATGTGATCGGCCAAGAGCTGGTCTTTTCCAAGAATAACCTATGCCTGTGCCTCATCTATGCAGTGGAGGTCGACACCGATACTCAGGATTAGAGTTTTCCATTCATTGACTATGCAATCAATGGAATTCTCCGCGAGAACCTGAAGGAGGCCACTTCAATCAGGAGACGTTCCCTCCGTTTCTATTACGTTACGGAGACCAAAATGTTATATCGTCGGTCCTATGACGGCCTTCTGCTATGATGCTTATCGAATGCAGAGGCTAAACAAGCCCTCTCTGAAGCTCAAGAAGGCGTCGACGGGGTGCATCAACCCGATCCGAAGCTACATGACCGTCTTCGGAGAATGGGCTACTATTGGCCTACGATGGTAGCAGATACTGTCGATTACGCGAGACAATCTAGACGTACATCTCTACACTCTGGGGTCTTCATCCCCAGGCAGGACAATCTAGACGTACATCTCTACACTATGGGGTCTTCATCCCCAATAAGTGCCTATGCGCAACATTTTTCCATTCGTTACAAATTCTTGTAAAAGCCATCATCTATATCCAGGAGTCCTGGATACGCAACGAACGATAGATTCCCGAAGTCTCTCCAGCAGAGCATTCCTCAGGTCCACTCGCACACTGCCGTAGTGGCCACTCAAAAACCAATCTCGTTAGATGCTAGCCATGTCCATATTACCTCTGAGTTATCGTTCCACCAATCTCTCCAGCGAAGCAATCCTCAAGTCTATCCTCATTTTCGGATAGACCACACCCAGCAAATTACCCCTCAATGAGTTTTTCGGACATTGGTTCACGTCCATCCTACCTCTGAACTGGTGTCCTAATATTTTTTACCGACTAAGTTTGTCATGTCCAAGTGACCTCTGAGCAAACATTCCTGGTTTTGGCTATTGATCATCACATTCATATTATCTCTGATATCGGTTGTCATCTCCGCTTATCACCCGTCCTCACCAAGGTACACCAGCGGTGTTATGTCCATAAAAACTGTCACGTCCATACTATCTCTGGCAGGGCCTGTCTCAAACCTATTACTTGCACTAACATGCGCAAAAAAGTAATGGGTCCAGAAAACCTTTCATATCCATATTTTCTCTGATAGGGATTGTCTTCGAACTTATTGTTTGCATTCAATGTGCGCAACAAATAATAAGTCCACCAAAAAAAATTTCCAGTAGGGTTTTCCATGTCCTTCGTACCTCTGAGCAAACCTTTCGGGTTGGCTATCGATCATCACACCCACATTACCCCTGATATCGATCGTCATCTAAACTTATCACCCGTGCTTAAATTTAGGTACGTCAGCGGTGTTAAGTCTACAAAACCTATCAAGACCATATTACCACCCAAACCCCTCCGGTGGGTGTCCTCAATAGAAACGAATAGTTCAAGTCCGTATTACCTCAGAACTACTTTCCTTTTCTCCAGCAGAGAAAAAGTCAGTTCATGTTCACATTTTCTTTGAACTACATCTCTCCACTATCCCTACAGAATCATATCTTACCATGTCCACATTATCTCTGAGTAAGATATTTCCAGAACTTTTCCATGTCTATATTACCTCTGAGTAAAGTTCTGCTTTTTAACTTTCTACTATCACGTTCACATAACCCCTAATAGGGCTAGTCGTTTCAGCTTATTATCCGTACTTAAGATACGCCATAGGTAAATAAGTCCATAACCTTAGAGTTTGCCATGTCCATATTACCTCTGAGCAAACTTCCTGGCCTTGACCATCGATCATCACGTCTATATTACCTCTGATATCGATTATTTTTCAACTTATCACCTGTACCCAATCCAGAGCATGCCAGTTGTGTTAAGTCCACAAAACCTATCACGTTCATATTACCTCTGATAGGGTTTGTTTCGAATCTATTACTCGTACCCCAAAGTGTGCAACAGGATAATAGGTATATCAAAAATCCTCCAGTGGGATGTCCTCAGGACCGTACATAACCACTCGGTATGGCCATTGATCAGCTCACGTCTACGTTATCTCTGAGCTATCGTCCCCACATACGTCAACCTGACGAACTTAGCAGAAGGAGGCGGACAGTGAATATGTGCCGATTTTATGCTTCTTATTCAAAGTATTCCAGACTTAGCCAAGTCCGAAAACTTTGAAGGGGGTCTTGTAGAAGCATAAAATATGCTGGAGAATTGTCCGCGTATTTTACAGTCAAAACCCCCAACATACATGGAATTCCTTCCTACGTAAAACAGAGCTTCAGAGCTGTCTGCGTAAAACAGAGCTTCAAGATTGTTTGGCGTAAAATAGGGCTTCAGAGCTGTCCGCATAAAACAGAGCTTCAAGGTTGTTTGGCATAAAATAGGGCTTTAGAGCTGTCCATGTAAAGCAGAGCTTCAAGGCTGTTCTGCGTAAAAGGTTGCTATACCTTCCTGCGTAAAGTTTAAAATATGTTGTTTTTAATGCAGCGTAAAGTTGTACGAGGAACTCTTCGTATTCCTCGGATGAATTTGTCAGTCAAATCAGTGAACCTGACATTTGACAAAAGTACTGCACGATGATCGACTGCAGATCAGACTTCCATAGCAATACTTCCCCAGAATTATTTTATTGTACTTAATATCCTCGTATAGGATTATTTGTACTTTTTTTTTCTCGTTTGTAAGCAAAAGTTTCGTATATACTTTGTTTATCCAAACAATTTTGTTTCCTCTGACTCTGAGATGTGCCCGATATTGTGCTGCAATGAATGTTCCATACAATAAGTCCATAAATATTCTCAATGATGCGCGTAAAAGTTTTTTGAATTTGATTTGTTGCTTTAGAGTTGTCCTTTTGTGCTTGTAATTTGCTTGTGTTTTCGATTCAGGATGGCGAGGGATAAGGAATATCGCTGCTCTGAATTTTTATGAGTTTTTCCTTGGATTTCGAGGACGAAACTCTTTGTTGGTGGGTAAGTATGTAGTGCCCCACTCCGAGTAGGCACTATGTACAAGTGATATCGCTTTGTTTGCTCGAACGGAAGTCTTCTCGGAGAGTTCTCGTTCGAACCCCAAGATGATTGATCTAGGTGAGTGGGCAGAATTGTATTCTCTGATTCTTGCATGACTTAATAATGAATCTGAGTTTTTGAATGCTTGTTTACTTAAGAAGATAGTTTCATAAGAAGAATGATAGAACCTGACTCTGCATGCTTAATAAGTGAACTCATATAGCTTATCATCGAAACGAACCTGCTTGCTTAACTAGAGAATTTGTATGCTTGTCTGAAAAGAGATAGAACTTTGCTATGCTAAGTCTAGAGTATAAGAAATATTGCATGCTTAGTTACACTGACACAACTATCGAACAAACCTCTGCCATGCTAAAAATATAAGTAAATGAATCGCTTGAATAAGTCCCTTTGTATTATGCTAAGAAAGAGATAGATATTGCATGCTAAATATGAAATCAAAATCGTGCTTGCCATTATATGTTTCGCTTGTCTATTTTGCTATATTGAACTGCTATAAGTCTTTGATTCGTATAAGCATAGACTAATAGTGCGCCCTGAGGATACGACCCAGTGGGGTTCTAGTGGGGTGTGCTATTAAATATGTGAGATATGTGCTTTGTTTGACAAGATATGTTTTGCTAGACCATATATGTTTTGCTTGATCATTTATTTTGCTTGCATAATAGATGCTCCATGTCATTACATTGGTCTCGGATAACTTGTGCACAAGGTCTTGTTTTTCGACGATTCCTAGGGCACTGGGAATCGCTCGGTCCAAAAGAGGTTTTTGTTTCGCCCAGATGATATGGCCGGCTGGGATCTTGAGGGGCGATGTGTCTATTAGTGTTGTGTGGAACCTATGATGTCACAGCTGCTAGTACTCGGGTGTGTTGGTGAAGAGCTGAACCTTGAGTCACAACTGCCGACGCATGTGCGTACTAGCGAAGAGCTGAACCTTGGGCAACCGCTGCTAATCATGGGGCTACCCATGGACCATCATATAGTTAGGGCGCATGCTAGGATAGCCTTCTTGCATACCTAACTGTTTGATGCAGAGACAGACATGAAAAGAGAACCATATGTTCATTATGCAAATTGTTGCTAACTTGTAAGTCTGCTGCAAGGATAATCGTTCGGCAAGGGGGTAAAAAATACAAGAGTACGTATATAGCTTGCTTGTTTATTTCATTTGTATCATAATATTTATTTGATAGTGCTTCATGCATTCGCATCGGTTGGACAATGGCTATTAGTACAGAGCTGAACCTTGGTCCCGGCTGCTATTTTGTTAGTGAAGAGCAACCATGAGTCACATCTGCTAATAACATCAGATAAAGGAGTCATTGGTTAGCTGGATTACTACTACCGATCCTGAGTTTCTCGGAGACTGAAATCATATAGCTAGTTCTCCTTGTGTGCTTGAAGTATGATAGTCCACTTAATGCTTGTCTTGATTCTAAATGAACAGTCTACTAGAGATAACGTTTATTCATAAGAGTTAGAATATGGTGCATGATACATGCTACGCAGAGCACGATAGGACACTGTCCCGATTGTATGCTTAGTGTTTGAATATGTAAAAACTGTTTCCAAGCTATGTTTTCAAAAAAAGATGAAAAACTGACTCAAATTCTGTGCCGCATGAAATAAACAGGTAAAAGTAGCAAGATCACTAGTTATGTAATATTTTGCCACATGCTTACTTAGTGTGGGTTTCAGCGGGTGTAGCTTCTGTTCAGTTGTTTTATCTCACCAGTACTTTCTTCAAAGTGTTGACCGACCAACAGTTTGCTTGTTCTCAGGTGCTGGATCGTCCGAGGAAGCGATAGGCATGCCTCATCCCCAAGACCCAGAAATATGGTTTCGATGCCTTGAGCCGTATCAAGTTTGAGCTGCTTTTGTATAGAGGGATATAATGTATGGAACGGTGTCATTGTAATCGAAGGAAAGAGTGCTTGAGCAATCTGTAACCTCGGCCAAGCTCCACTTGTAACACTTTTGATTATCAATAAAGAGCTCGGTTCATATGCCATTGTGTTCTTTACTTTTTTGCAATATATGTGTCGCTGCTACTGACTTGAATAGCTTACTTGTCATTGTTCAAAGCTTTTGGCCTTGTGCAAGCGCACTTTAAGCTTGCACGGCATCACGCCCATGCAAGGACGATCGGTTCCGTAGGGACCAAGCGAGGACGATCGGACCCCTGCGGGACCGGGGCGTGACAAAAATACGCGGGGTCTCCTCCAGTTGCTTACTGAGTTTGGAAAATTCTCTAGTCTAAAGCTCAATAAAGATAATAGAAGATTATATTTCAACCGGCTATGCTCTAAATTTTTTTTACCAAAACACCATCCAGATCAAGAAAGGGACACTATCGGTCAGATATCTTAGGTTACTCCTCTCTATCACTTACTCTAAGGCGATGGAAAGCACCGGGATATTGAGGACTGTCGAAGCTCGGCTGGAAGGTTGGTAGGCTCTCTCCTTATCGTTTGGCGGCCGCATCAAACTGGTACGGTAAGTGATTATGGCTTTTCTTTTATTTTGGATGCAAGCTATCATCATCTCGACCAACACGCTTAGGAAAATTGAGCGGCTTTGTGCTAACTTCATATGAAGAGGAGGTATTCATACGATATCATGGAAAGATATGTGCATACCCAAGAGGGAAGGTGGGGTTGCTCTTCAATCCATAGAGTCGCTTAGGGAGTGTATGACCCTCAAATGGACCTGGCAGTATTTAGAGGGAAAGACGTTATGGGCAAGTGGATAAGAAGCAAGTACACTTCAAAGGTAAACTTTTGGGAGCTGTCGGTTAACAATAATTTCTCTTTCATTTTCAAAGCTTTTCTTCGACAAAGGAACAGGATAAAGCCTTCTCCGGTGCTATACGATGGCAAGACGACTGATTTATGGAATGATCCATGGATTGGGGGCAAGACCATACGGGAATTTCTTGGAGAGGATAGGTCGGTTCAGGCAAGGGGGGATAGTTGCTGACTTGATCCGTGGGGGATTCTGGAATTTCAATAACAGAAGGTTAGGTGGGATCTTGAAGGAACAAATTCAAAAAGTTCCTATTGATAATGAAGCCAAGAGTGATCGGTGGCTACTCCGTATCGGCCAAACGGAGGGTTACACCCTCAAAGCGGTCTACGAGCAGATCATAACCCATGCCCCCTTATAGACTGGTATAAATTCATATGGGACAAAGATGGGGCCTCCAAGTTTCAGCTTATAATGTACAAGACTATATGGGGAGGCTACTGTAGTGTCCCGCTCCTAGCGGTGCACTATATAAGGCTTGTGGCTCGATTGACTCAATCGAAATTAAGTATGAAAAAACTTTACAGTGGAATCGATCACGACAATGCAATGAACCTTTTCAATTGATGGATCGACTTTTGTTGGAATGAGTCCAATAGCTTTCGTTGGATTTTTGGTTGGCTTTCTGGGATTTTTGTTGCTTGGTTTTGATGAATGCATTTTCGTGATTGGTTTTTGATGATTGATTGTTTAGCCCATTTTTATTGATTGCATGCATTCATTCTAGAGAACTCTGAGAGAAATAAAGACGATAGTCTAATAAAATAATGGTGCCAATGCAAATAGATGTTTGATCGGAGCCTGAGGGAACAAGCGTATTTTCTCTCTCGATATTCTCTATTTGGTGAGAGGTTATGTCCCTTCTTCTTTACTCCTTCATGCCAATAATCAATAATGTTATCTTGTAACCTTTCTAAGTCCAATGATCAATAAAGCCACTAATGCCACAAGTTTCATACCACTATTATAAATTAATGGAATTGTAATGATAAGAGGGAAGTTCAATTATGTAACACATGGAAGGATATAATCATTGTGTCATAGTTTGGTGCCATGACTTAGCAGTAAATTGGAGTCTACGGACTACCAATCGAATCAAATAAATAAGTATGCTGAAATGAGAATTGGAAAATATGCATTATTGCTCTGAATATTTAAATATCTTATACTGCTATTTATTCTTATCATATAGTCGTATATGTATTGTATGGTCATGGACAACTTGTGCATAATGTAGTAAATTTTCTCGTACGGAACCTGAGGCACTAGGGACCATTCGGCCCGGGAAAAATAGTAGCCCTTTGGTAGCGCCGGGTATAAACGAGACATTCAATGAGGCTTGTTTCCTGCTTTGAATGACGCATCATACGTCCATCGAAGTCCTATATGGCATATCCATCGTGGTGCTACAACACAAATAACCTAGTGAGAATGAGTTGCATACTAATGATGCCTTTAGCAGGGGTGGTAAGAACAATCCTATAAATTATATGGGAACGGCCATTGGCTGGTGTAAGGATTTCATATGTGCAAAGCTTATATATATTTTACTACATGAACTGTTTCTTATAAATTGTTGCCTATTGTAATATTGCATTTATAATGTTGCATATTTAACTACTGCCTTAATTAAGAAGTGTTGGCTTAGGTGAGTGGGCCAGTTCTGCTCACCAGTAAAAGTTAAGTATTGACCCACGTCTCTATGGGCAAACCAGGTGATCGAGATACCGAGGGCGCTCAAGGGAATTAAAGCTTTTGTTGTAGTCTTTTCAAGCTTCTTCCTATTTTCAAAGTATTTTAAAGATTTTTAGTAGCTGCTTTCATGTTTCCAAGAAATAATAAAGCGGCATAATGTATGGGATAAGAATATTATTACATGTCAGCCTATCAGTCTTTCTTTTATGCAAAGCTATATAAGTCGTTCAGACATTTCCATTTCGGTACTGAGAAAATTATACTTCGTTGCAATGAATCAATAAAAGAATTATTTTCTTTCAATACAAATGTGTGTTTTATAATTTGATGTTGTGTTGTGGAACTAGTTACAAAAGTTATTTGACACATGTGAACGTTCTTACCTTATACAAGTGCAACCCCAGACTTGTACGATATCACGCCTAGCGAGGATGATCGGTTCTGCAAAATTGAATGCGAGGATGAATTGGTTCTGCAAAACCGGGGCGTGACATGTTGGTATCAAAGCACGTTTAAAGTTCCTCAGATTTCAAATTTTGGTTTTCAAGTGGAAGTTTTCAAACAATAACGATTTTCTCAGATGATTTATTTTTTGATAGTGCTGCATGAAATAATATTCCATACAATAAGCCCATAAATATTGTATAAGTGCTAATGGAAGTTATTTCTTTTGCAGATGACTAAGGGTGATAGCGCCAAGGCGACATCATCGTCTGATCCAATGTACAAAGTAATAAAAAAGTTAGAGACGCAAAAGAAGCATAGTGATGCACATCATAAGATGATTGAGGCACAGCATTGTGAGATTCAAGTACAACTTACCAACCAGTTTCAAGCATGATTCGATGTGTAACAGTAGCAAGTTGATAACTTATCTCAACTGGTGACTACATTAACTGGGAATATCAACGAGACCATAGTGGCTGCCGCAAAAGAGACAGTGGTAGTAGAAGTAGAGGAGACAGAATAGCCTCTAAGAAGGTGACCGACATTCAAGTTTTCTAAATTCAAAAGCTTCAATCCGCCTGAGTTCAATGGCAAGGCAGAACCAGAGGAAGTAATGGACTTCCTAAAGACTTTAGAGGGCATATTCCGTATGTTAGATGTGTAATGCACCAAAAGAGTAGATTGTACAGCTTTGCAGCTACGTCTCAAGGCAGAAGACTGGTGGGAGTCGAAGAGACAAGCATTATGCAGTGCCAACCAAGAAGTCAAAGTCTCTGGGGAGACATTTAAGCAGGCATTCATCGCACAGTTCATTCCACCAGTTGTCCATCACAGGAAAGAAAAAGAGTTTATGGCGCTCGAACAGGGCAATATGTTCATCAGGGACTATGAAGCAGAGTTTTTAAAGCGATCCAAGTTCAGAGGCTACATGATACCAAACGATGAGGCAAAACGACTACGATTCGTTAAAAGGTTTGAATGAGGGCTTACAGCATAATATTCTCAACCGAAAGTGGAAGACATACCTGGAAGCCTATGAAGCGGCTCTCGAGATAGAGAATTTTATCATCGAGGGGCGACACGGTACAACCATGAAAATAACTACAAATGACCCATGGAAGCTTACAGGTCTAATGCTTCCAAGCGTCAAAACACAAATGATAACATGGGATCTTATCAGCAACCGTACTATAACAGGTGCAAGCGGATTGGACACGTTAAGACGAGTGTCAGGCTGGATGTTTTAAGTATGGCAGTTTGGATCACAAGGTTGCGTGGTGCAATAGTGGGAAAAGAAATCAGAATCAAGATCAATATCGTAATCAGAATCGTGATCAACATTACAATCAGAATCGTGGACAAGCGCCACGAGCTCCACAGGCGGCAATTATGAATGCTCTGAACCCACGACCAGGAGGTCAGGGTAGAGTGTTTACACTAACTCAAGAAGATGTGCTTGCCTCAAACATTATCATAACAGGTACATTGCTTTACAGAGAAATACATACTAGAGTACTATTTGACTACGGTGCTACACATAGCTTCATATCATCAGAGTACAGGTCCAAATAGGGTTGGCAGAGGACTTTAGTATTGCAGATGATGGATCATTGCGGTATGGTACCTGATTGTGTGTGCCGAGTGGAGTATTGCACGAGAAAATTCTTCAGGAGGTGCATCGATCTTAGTACTCTATGCATCCATGTGCCAACAAGATGTATAGGGACATGAGAGAGCATATTTGATGGTATGGTATGAAGTGGGAGGTAGCTAGCTTTGTATCTAAATGTTTGGTTTGCTAGCAAGTAAAGGCGGAGAGACAGATGCTAGGTGGATTGCTTCAGCCTTTACCCTTTCTAGAGTGGAAATGAGAGCATGTAACGATGGACTTTGTTTCAGGACTTTCACGTTCTCCAGGAGGTAAAGATATGATTTGGGTCATCGTAGACAGGTTGACCAAATCAGTCCATTTTTTGCCATTCAAAGTGGGTACGTCTACGGAGAAGCTCGCGGAGATGTATGTGCGTCAGATAGTCAGATTGCATGGTATTCTTGTGAGCATAGTCTCGGATCGGGATATTCACTTTACGTCCCACTTATGGAGGAGTTTGCAGGCTAGCTTGGGCACTCAGCTCAAGTTTAGTACCGCATATCACCCTCAGACCGACGGACAGTCGGAGAGGACTATTCAGACTCTCGAGGATATGCTACGCACTTATGTTTTAGATTTTGGAGGCTTTTGGGAGGATCATCTTCACTTGGTAGAGTTCTCTTACAACAACACCTACCAGGCCAGTATCGAGATGTCACCATTTGAGGCATTATATGGATGAAGAT
>JAYESA010000016.1:94152040-94559540 GCA_036927795.1 Iris macrosiphon | reverse complement strand
TTCTTCGTTATTCCATTCATGCTCTATCTTTCTTAGTTTGCATTGTGATTGAGTATAGTTACATTTATGAGATACCATATTGTTCCTCCTTTTGGAGTTGAGAGGATTGACAGGTACCATATATATATATATTATTGAGATGTTAGTTAGTTAGAGTTGACCCAAACAGCGTTCTACCGCTGATGCTGTGGCCTAGGTTGGACGTACCCACGTACTCGTACCCAAATATTCGGGTGCGGGTCGTGACAACCTAGTTCATCAAAATTAAAATCATCATAAGAGTTGTTATCCGTTACCTAATCAGTTAACGCCATGAAGCATAGGTTTGCTGCTTCTCGAGGATTCTCTTCTTCGGATTCACTAGCTTCACTTTCGTGCCAAATACTAGTGTTTGCATATTTCTGTGATGATGTTCTTCTGGATGAGTGATTGTGGCTATTTCCTTTTCTTAGGGTCGGACAATCTTTCTTTATATGAAGTTGTAGCATATAGGCTCTTCGTCACTATTGTCACTTGGCTCCTTCTTTTTTGATTTCTTAAGCTTTAGAAATTTTCTAAAGTTTCTAGTGGTCAGGGCATCTTTCTCATCTTGAGACTCATTATCGTCGGAGTTATAGTTGGTGACCTTTTTGTGATATGCCTTAAGAGCAATCGTCTTCTCCTTGGGAGTGGATTCTTCAAATTTCTTGAGATCCAGATCGTGAGTCATCAGCTTGCCCATGAGTGTCTCCAGGGTCATCGTAGTAAGATCATTCCCTTCTATGATTGCAGTGGCCTTGGGATTATGATTCTTGGTGAGTCCCGTGAGTACCTTGCGAATCTTCTCGTGATTGTTGTACTCCTTGCCGAGTGATAATAGAGGGTAAACGATGTCGAGGAATCTCGTGAACATTTGAGTAATCGTCTCATTTTGCTTTATCTTGAATGCTTCATACTATTGTGTTAGACGACTTATTTTTGATTCCTTCACTTTGGAGGTTCTTTCATGAGTGACCTCAAGAAGTTTCCATACTTCGTGCAAAATTTTGCAAGTGGAGACCTTGTTAAGTTCAATTCTGTCTACAGCACAAAATAGAGCGTTAATAGCTTTAGCATCAAGACTAGCTTATTTCTTTCGGTGTCTGTGTACTTATCATGAGGCTTCTCTACAAGGTTACCATCTATGCCTATTCTAGGTGGCTTCTTGTATCCTTCTACTACTACAGCCCAAAGGTCAAAATCAAGTGACTTTAGGTAGAAGCTCATACATGTCTTCCAGTACGTGTAGTTAGTACCATCAAATAAGGGTGGCCTATTTGTGGACTGGCCTTCACCATTGTTGGTGTGGATAGATCTAATAGTTGCCATAAGTCTCTTAGGATGTTAAGCCAAATATAAAGAGAACTAGCTCTGATACCAATTGAAGGACCGTGAGGCAACTCTAGAGGGGGATGAATAGAGTCCAGTTGAAGGGTGAATAGAGTAAAGTGGAATAATCTATCCAATTTAAGATTAAGCAAAGTGAAGGCAGTTGCTAACTAACAGTGTATATAAAGACAGTAAAGTAAAGCAGTAAAGTAGAGAGAGAAAGCAAACGCAAACACCAAGATGTATACTAGTTTTTCTCTGAGAGGACTAGTCCAGTCCCGAGAACTCAAGCTCAGAGTTTTATCAACTATAATCACCAATAGTTAATCACAAGTATTAATCCGAAGGCTTGCCACTTCTTTACAACATGAGGTTTGATCCGAAGTCTCGCAATTTCACAGCTTAGAGATAGAGTAACTGATGGAACAAAACTTTTTACAACTCTGAAGACTTCTAGACCGAGATCGCACTTGGCACTAGGAAAGCTAGAGAGTTTCTCTTTGAGATGGAAACGTTAAGGCTTTAGAGGTTTGCTCACAATCGGATAGAAGACTAAAGAATGGTTGCGTGAGTAAGAATGAAGAATTTTAATCCTATTTATAGGGTATAGGCAAACAGAATTTGGCCAGAATTCAGATGGGGTTTAATTTAAATTTCCAACCGTTGGGCCAAGAAATTAGGAGATTATTGAATTGGTTGATTTCATACCAAAAGGGTAATCGAGTTCGGTCCAAGTTTGGCACGAGTTCGGCCTTCGATCTTTTAGTATGGTAGACTTTGTAAATGAATGTGGCCTGATTTGGTAGATAGGTTCTTTGGTTCATTTGAGTGGACTAGGTATCTGGGTATAGGTATTTAGGATTTGTTAGTACGACTTGGCTTACATCAGTCCTAGACTCAAATAAATAAAAAGATTACATTTGAATAGACGTAATACAGACAACATGTAATAGCAGTATTAAGGCTTCAGATCGCGACATATCAATGCAGGTTTTAGTTAACTATCAAAATCAAGTTGACTAAGATCGGATGAGCCAACATGTATCAGTAACTAAGAAGAGGAAGTGTGTATAAGCCTACTCATTCTTAGCTTCAGTTGCAAATACTAGTATAAAGGATATTTAGTAACTAATACTAGTATCAGTGAGAAACTGATGAGTAGTAGGGGGTTGGGGTTCACTTGTGAGCACAAAAAGTATAATGTATCAGTGTTAGGACATGTCATGTGGATCACTAGGTAGTGTATCAGTAAGGTATATTGGAGTATCAGTTAGGACACTTAAGTATTAGCTAAGGTTAGTATTAAGATACCAAGGTTAGTAAGAGATTAAGATTTAAGCAAGGATGAGAGTATTGGAGTATAGGTATATAAGATATAAGAATTGGTATGTGAGTATTAGTTGGTGTGATATTCTAGTGTATTCTAGAGGGCCATCATGAGTATCAAGGTATTAGTCTAAGAAAGTAGAATACGGGTAATATGTTAAGGTAAAGGGTAAGATAAAGAGTTGATCTAAGGCTAAGGTATCACTAGATAATAATATCTATGAGTATATATATATATATATATATATATATATATATATATATATATATATATATATATATATATATATATATAGTATATGATATCTAGTATAGCTATATCTATATGGCATGACCTAGAAAACTTAGAAGTAACTTGATACTAACTAGTATAGCTATATAGGCCAACCAAATAGATAAATTGGAATCCAAAATTTGGTAATTGACTAATTTGACTTAGAGTTGGCCTAGTTTGACCTAGAGGTGACTTGAAGACATAGAAATAACTAGTTTAATTTTATTATAATTCTAAATCACTGTGTGACATGATATTTCATATTTAGGTCCATGAGACACCGGGACATACACGGTTTGATATCCATTGCTCTGGACCACAGGCGAGTACATTCTTTGATAGTTTTCGTTATATGACATTTACTATGATTCATGTAGTTAGTGATATTCTACTTGATTTTTGATACGATGGTACACAGATTGGTATAGTATAGATCCCCGTCATGAGATGTTGCTTTTTCTTTTTACTGTGCAAGTTACCCTTATTGTGTAAGATATTCTTGTGGAACGTGTCATGGTTTGGATCCACTGTACTAGTCAGGGTGGGAAAGTACTAGCTAGATGTATAATCATACCCTTACTGTATAAGAGAAAGTACTGTGAGTGTTAATCATACACCTCACGTATGATTAGCCAGGCCCTATCGTATTGTGCAAGTTCCCAAGCCGATCATATGACAACAATAATACTTCAAGGCACTTAATGAGTATAGTTTCTTCATGTCTATTTTATTTTCACTAAGATATTCTTTATTGCTCTGTCTATTTATTCTCTGTCATATTGTTGTGTTTATCCATTTTTTATATTGATTTTGTCAGTTAATGATTTAGTTGTTTATTCTTATCATATATTGCACTCTCTATTTACTGTTTTATAGTCCTTGTTAATTAATTGGAACTGCTTTTGTATTGTACCTTGCTCCAATCCTGACTGGATATTTTTTTCAGACGATGACTTAGAGGACTGGTGTCCGACATATTACGGACCACAGGTGGACGAGGGTTCGGCCTTGGACCCAATAGCTCAGGAGTGATTGTCGGAAGGCCTAGCCGGAATTACTAGTTATCCTAGTTAGTTTTTATTGGCATTTTGGTACCAGATATGTTTTTGATTTATATTTGAGACTTGAATATTGTTGTTGTTATTGGATGTTGTTGATGTTTAGACTATATGGTTGTGTTAGACTTCTTTGATATCTTATCGTGTTTTAGATATGTGATTGAGTATTGTGTAGGTTTAATTATATGGTCCTCCTTTTGGAGTTGAGAAATCATTGACAGATTTAGCTTATATTATTGTGTGATATTGATTAGATAGTATTGTGACCTAGACAGCATTCTACCGTCGATGCTGCGGCATAGGTTGGACGTACCCACGCACTCGTACCCCTATACCGGGTGCGGATCGTGACAAGAACAAGAAAGAAAAAAAAAGGAGAAGAAGACAAAATAAATTCATTCTTGCTGGGGCGGTGAAGACCACCGTTGTTCAAAGCAAGATTCGTCCTCTATCGACGATCTGCTCCCAGGAGCCAGCAAGTTCAAAAAAGAACTTCTGTAACGCTCGTAGTCACTCTTTGTGTGACTCGAACGGACTCCTTTGGACTCATCTTTCTCAATTTTGGTGTGTCTCAAAAGGAGGCCAGAGGGCTCTTTCACTACTAGAAAAAGCGGGATTAGCGACATTTTTTAGCGACGTCAAAGGAAAACGTCGCTAATAAAATATAAATTAGCGACTCCATGTAAAAATGTCGCTAGACGTCGCTAAATGGCAACATTTAGCAACGTTTAGAGACTTTTATTTAGTTTTTAAATGATTAGTCATTATAAGTTAAATTAAGGTCGCTAAACATCGCTAATATGTCTAATTTAACGACGTTTAGCGACGTATTTAGCGACATTTATATTAAAAATATTTAGCAACGTGTTTAGTGACGTTTGTGTAAACGTCACTAAAATTTCGTTAATTAGGGCTCAGTTTTGTTTCCCCCTATCTGTCGAATTTTTTGAAAGGTTTGAAAAAGTTTCGATTTCCCCCACCCCCTCTCCGGCGACCGGCGTCTCCACAGCGGCTACTCCGGCATCCCCCTCCTCCTCCTCGAGCTCTAGGTAAACCCTAACTCTCTCTCTCTCTCTCTCTCTTTCTCTCTCTCTCAGGACAACATGTGACACTGACACAACACACACATTTTACAGATACTGACACAGACATGACACACACACGTGACACCAACCCTAACCCAAAACTGACACGGCCTGGGATCAGGACCTAGGGTTAGGGTTAGGGTTAGGGTTAGGGTTTTTAACCTGGGGTTAGGGTTAGGGTTCGGGGGCCGGAGGTTCCTTGCGCCCTGGACGCCGTGCTCCATGAGTATGGCCGCCATGCTGGAGTTTCCCATCTTCTCGGCCGTGTCCAGCACCGTCTCCCCGGATTTGTTGATCTCTTTCGTGTCGGTCCCTTTGAGCTCCAGTAGCCTCAGTATGGTCTGCACAGTTGAGGACCAACTAAATGAGACATTCAGCCAAAGGACATAGTTAATGGACAATCTGTTACTATTTCAATATCAAGCCTCCTGTAGAGAGACACTCAGAGAAAGTTAATTGACTTGTTCTATATATAATCCATCCTCTGTTGATTTAGTAGAAAAGTCCAGGATCATGTAGAGAGAGTTTCACAGAACATGATTGATACCATAATAATGAAATTCTGTTATAATCCATCCCATTGGAGAAACATATATTCAGTACACAAGTAAAACAAGGACTTGTGTTGTGTTCATCTTTATGCACTATAATCATTTGGAGAGGACTTTTTCTCGGTTGTTCGTCAACAATTGGATAAGCCATCCCCATCCCAAAAAGTTGTACCGATTAAATCAAGTGCTTCAAAGGGGTAATAGGCAAGGCCAGAGATATTTGAAGTTGAGACAAAAGTAAACATACTAGCTAAGCTAGTCACTCAATATGAAGTTTGTCCCTTTTATTCTAATCAAGCAATTCGGATATGCCATTAAGTAAGTACTTCAGAGTAAGGGCTATTGTCATGCAGTTTCATCTGAAGTATATTCTGATAATGTAATATGATCAGCACTAGTAGCTCCTCTGTTATGCTACAAGCTATCATCTCTTGTCATCATAGGTTACAATATGCAAGGAAAAAAAACATAGTTTGCAGTATCGTCGAATACCGATATAGATTGGCATATTCCAATTCGATACCGACCAATATCCGATAGTGACCGATACCGACCTTGAGGATACATTTTCTAGTCAATTTGTTAAAGAAAAATGAACAAAAAATGTAAACCGCCTAATTTTCGAGAATTTTTAATGTGGGATTTTTCACAATTTTCTGGAATTTTTTTAGAATTTTTATTAATTAAAACTAAGATATTTTGAATTTAAATAATTTTTAAATGATGTTTAATAATATTAAAATATTATGAAAATAATATTTTATGGTGTAAAATGAAAAAATAGACATAGGGTAATTTTCCGGAAATTTATTGGACCCCGAAAATATTTTTAAAGCCCTAAAAACAAATTAAGAATTAAACCAAAATAAACCTAGAAATAAACTGGATTTATTTTAAATAAACCGGGTTTATTTTAAATAAACCAAACCAAACTGTTGAACCCAACCCAACTCAGCCTTAGCGGGTCGGATCTGGGTCAAAACCCGCGACCCGAAACCCGACCCGACCCGACCCGCCTTCATTTATTGGATCGGGCCGGATCTTTCTGACCCGACCCGTAGAACCCGAAACCCGTTAACCTCTTCTCTCCCAAACCTGACGTTTCCCCTCCGCCGTAACCGACGGCCTCCGCGATTCCGGTGCCGCTCGGTCTCCCTGCGCTCACCGTCTCCTCCGCTCCCGCAACCGCCGTCTCTTCCCTCCCCGCCGTGTCGCCTTCCCCAACGGCCAACTCGCACTATAAAATCCCCTACTCCGGCCGTTCCCATCCCCCGCAGACACCGCCCCAGCCGCTTCGACGCCGGAACCCTAGCCGCCGGCCCGCCTCCGCCACCGCCTCCAGACCTCGCCGCCTCGCCGCCCTTGCCCCCGCCTCCTCCGGCCAGCAGCCAGCAGCTCCGCCGTCCTCGAGACCAGCAGCAGCCGTACCACCGCCTCTGGCCACCCGAGTCCCCGGCGATGCCTCCCCGCGCTCCTCCGCCTCCGGCAACGCCACCCTGCAGCCGCTCCGGCCAGCTCCGGCAAGCTCCGACGAGTCTCCGACGATTAGAACCGAAACCCTAGCTTCGTGTCGCGTCTCGTGTCGACTCGCGGACACGAGAATTCGGTCTTTTTGGAGCTCTATTCAGGTAGTCTTTTCTCTCTCCTCGCTGTCCCGTTTTCGATTCCGTCAGTTGTGACGCGTAGACTGCATGACCCCCTCGATGCCCGTGCAACCTGCTCGGTGCATCGCGTCCTGTGGCGATCGCGAACCGCGATCCAAAAACAGGAAAATTAGCTTCCTGTTTCACCCCGGAACTGAGTACGTCCCGCCAAACGGGACGACTTGGTCGCGTGCGGTCTTTACCGATACGTGCGCATCGTTGATACGGACGTGCGGGATTTCGCAGAAGTTGATTTGGATGTGCATGCACACCGGAATCAACGCGTATCCGCCGACAACGTCACGTATCCGTCCTTTCTAGATCTCGCTGTAACTTAGTGTTGACACGTCGGATCGAGACGAAACTTACGCCATCGGACTCGTAGCAATATGCTGGTCCTGTGACCCAAGTTTGGTTCGATTGTGAGAATGTTGACAAAATCGCGTTCGTGGGCCCCATAGGCTCCACTTGACGGGCAATTTTGTGATCGGCTCATCAGAATCCATTTCTGAAAGTTTCGTTGGGTTCGTATCAACGTTCTGGACCAGTTGACACTAAGTTTGACAGATTTGGAGACCTTTGGATCTGACGCATTTTTTGGTGTAAAGCGACCCACTTATGGACCCCGCTTTGACCCGAAATTGTCATTTTCGCCCCTATGTCCAAATTGGACTCAAGGACAGGCGTTTCTAGCTGATTAATATTTTCTGGATCTGATGGTGATGTCTATTTCAGCAACCGAAGAACTGCCTACAAATCCCGCTGTTGCCAGAGCTACAATTGGAGCCGGAACCCCAGGCAAGAGTACCTTGCCAAATCCTGCAGTTTTACTACTTAATTTCTTTGACTTGTCTATACATTATTGTTGTATATGCTTAAACCTAGGGCCGTGTGACTTGCTTAGCGTCCGATTAATAGTCGGGTGCCAACACCGTACGCGGGGTTGTGCAACGTCACCTATAGATGGATAACGTGACATTTACATTCTCGTACTTGCCATATCAAGTACATTATACCCAGGACACCTGATACGAATCATGAGACATAATCTTCCTAAAATATTCAAGGTAATTCTGTATAGGATACAGATTTTATGACTTGGACATTATTTTCTTAGATCTTAATATATGACTTATTGCATTAGTTGATCTTGCATGACATGAACATGAGATATTATGAAACTGTGACATAAGATTACATTGTGTGGGGAGAGAATTACCATACAAAAGGCTGAATATATATATATAATAATTTAATGGATTGTGCCTTAGACTCTGACACAGAGCTTTGGTACCGTACTGGCCCTTCGAGAAAATACTGCTATGGGTTTCTCCGACACTGATCCTGTAGTAGTCTCAGCCCGAGTATGAATAAAAACTCTCACTTGCATATCACTTAGCTGGTTTATTTACCCTATTTTTTCCATTATATCTGCACTGCATTTATTTTGGCTTATATTATCTGTACCTTGCTATGTCCCCTGAGGACCTGGAATGGATTATGTCCCCAGGATTAGCAGACGAGATCTACCCTGAGGTGTACGAAACATGAGCACTTCTCAGAACAGTACCAGACCCTGAGGACGAGGTGATCGCTGAGGACTTTTCCTGAACATCTGCTTCCCTATGCTCAGCTTTTATGGCAATTAAACTCTTTAATTCTTGTTTAAGTGAACAATTGTAACAGACTTAATATCGGGTTGTTTTCCGATTTTATTTACTTGTGACTGGATGTTGTTTAATACTTTTTGTTGATATTGCTGTGTTTATTCTGTGGATGAGAATAGTAAATCCTGATCATTGTAATACAGCTTAAGTATGCCCCGATGGATCCATTAAATTGGGTTTGTCCATCGGTGCGTGCTGCTGGCCATTGCCACGTGTCTAGTTCCTCGATATTTTGGGACTGGGGCATGATATAGTTTTTGTGGTAGCCCATGCAGGTCGATGACTAAATTATTTGGTTTCAACTTAGGGACCGAACAGGCCTGCAATAAGAATAGGATAAGTTTTTAGGATCTCATCCACTTGCTTGAATCGTTCTTGATATCTATATCGTATTCGAATTAATTTTTGACTTGCATCTTGCCTTGATTCCTGTGCGCCTCTTATAGTTTATTTTTGATACAGAGCAATGGATCCCAGAACCAGCGACGATAATCCTTTAAGTACACCGCACGATGCTGTGGTCACCTACGATGAAGGAGTAACACCGGAGAATAGAGGACAATCTTCTCAAAGCGATCAAGCAGCCCAGCATAATTCAAGGTTCCGGCGAGATGACATCCCACCTCCGCCGCAGTTCGTTCCACCAATGCCCGTATTCCCACAAGGGCAGCCTATTGACGGGCAGCAGATATTCCAAATGATCTACGCAATGATGCAAGCCCAGCAGCAAGTCCAATACGAGGCTCAGCGTCGCGAGGCTGATTACTTGCGGAACAGCCTAGTAAATGCACTGGAGCAGGCCAACCTACCAGCTCGACGGCCAATGACGGGCTCTATTACCGATTTCCGCCAACTGAAGCCCCATACCTTCTCAGGCAAGGAGGAGCCCAAAGAAGTTCATGAATGGCTCACCAATACTCAACATCAATTAGAAGCAGCTGAGCTTCCACGGGAACGTTGGATGACTGCCGTCAGAATGCAATTGACGGGCAATGCTCATCACTGGTGACTATCTGAAGAGAGACGGCTCGGACCAGACCGAGTTACTTGGGAAGAGTTCTCCAGACTCTTTCAAGAGATGTACACTCCAACTATCGCTCGATCAGAACTACGGGACAAGTTCAATCGCCTCATTCAGGATACTATGACGGTGGAAGAGTACAACGTAGAATTCATTCATCTGAGTCGCTTCGCCCCTACCTTGATCCCGACAGAAGAAAAAAAGGCTGAGAAGTTCTTTGATGGGATAAAATTCGAGCTAAAAAGAATGATCGGATCTGCCACACCTACTTCGTACACGGATGTCCTTGCTGTAGCTCGACATATGGAGCGTGTCATCAGACGAGAATCCAACCTGAAGAGGCCTTCCACAATAGTACCAACCAGAGCACCGAATGGAGAAGCTGCCAAGAAACCTCATCTACATCAAGCACCACAGGGAGCTGCATCCAAATTCCTAACTCTTCCTACTTGTTACTACTGCGGCAAGATAGGCCATGTTGAGAAGGAGTGTAGACATAAATTCGGACTGTGCTTAGGTTGCGGATCCAGACAGCATGCAGTGAGAGACTGCCCTGAGCGTAGAGAAGGAGCACCAAGGGCAAACCAACAACCTCTACCATCACCAGAAGGACATCAACCAAGGCCATCCTTGGCACCTCAAGCAGCACCCTTTCAGCAGGCCCAGCAACAGCAGAGGGCACCACCTCAAGGACGCGGACAAGCTTTCACGATGACCTTGGAAGACGCGTAGAATCATGGAGTAGCTAATGCGCGTAAGTTTTTATAGTTTTCTGTTTCTTAATTTGCTTTAGTTTGTGCCCGTTGGTTCGTGACCCTAGAATTAACCTGATAGTTTTAACTTACTAATAATTAATAGCCTAGTGATAACCTAGAATGTTTTATAATTGTTAGTCTAATATGTTTTAAAGGATAACCTGGTTTTCAAAACTATAATTTTCTAGATTTCCTACATTCGGGAAATTGTATAACTTCCATTACTTAGGGGAAATGATTTTCTCTATGTGTTTAAACCCTCAATCTTGACTTTTCTTAATCGTGATGTTCTTCGAATAAATTTTGCAACTGTATCATCTCTGTTGACCGGTTATTCTTTGATTGCGAGGACGCAATCTTCTTAAGGGGTAGATTGTAAACCCCCTGATTTTCGAGAATTTTTAATGTGGGATTTTTCACAATTTTTTGGAATTTTTATTAATTAAAACTAAGGTATTTTAAATTTAAATGATGTTTAATAATATTAAAATATTATAAAAATAATATTTTATGGTGTAAAATGAAAAACTAGACATAGGGTAATTTTCCGAAAATTTATTGGACCCCGGAAACATTTTTAAAGCCCTAAAAATAAATTAAGAATTAAACCAAAATAAACCTAGAAATAAACCGGGTTTATTTTAAATAAACCAAACCAAACTGTTGAACCCAACCCAACTCAGCCTTAGCGCGTCAAATCCGGGTCAAAACTCGTGACCCGAAACCCGACCCGACCCGCCTTCATTTATTGGATCGGGCTAGATCCGCCTGACCCGACCCGTAGAACCCAAAACCCGTTAACCTCTTCTCTCCCAAACCCGACGTTTCCCCTCCGCCGTAACCGACGGCCGCCGTGATTCCGGCGCCGCTCGGCCTCCCTGCGCTGGCCGTCTCCTCCACTCCCGCAACCGCCGTCTCTTCCCTCCCCGCCATGTCGCCTTCCCCAACGGCCAACTCGTACTATAAAATCCCCTCCTCCGGCCGCTCCCATCCCCCGCAGACATCGCCCCAGCCGCCTCAACGTCGGAACCCTAGCCACCGGCCCGCCTCCGCCACCGCCTCCAGAACTCGCTACCTCGCCGCCCTCGCCTCCTCCGGCCAGCAGCAGCAGCCAGCAGCTCCGCCGTCCTCGAGACCTGCACCAGCCGTCCCACCGCCTCCGGCCACCCGAGTCCCCAGCGACGCATCCCCGCGCTTTGCCGCCTCCGGCAACGCCACCCCGCAGCCGCAGCCGCTCCGGCCAGCTCCGGCAAGCTCCGGCGAGTCTCCGACGATCAGAACCGAAACCCTAGCTTCGTGTCGCGTCTCGTGTCGACTCGCGGACACGAGAATTTGGTCTTTTTGGAGCTCTATTCAGGTAGTATTTTCTCTCTTCTCGCTGCCCCGTTTTCAATTCCGTCAGTTGTGACGCGTAGACTACATGACCCCCTCGATGCCCATGCAACCCGCTCGGTGCATCGCGTCCTGTGGCGATCGCGAACCGCGATCCAAAAATAGGAAAATCAACGCCCTGTTTCACCCCGGAACTGAGTACACCCCGCCAAACGGGACGACTTGGTCGCGTGCGGTCTTCACCGATACGTACACGTCGTTGATATGGACGTGCGGGATTTCGCAGAAGTTGATTTAGATGTGCATGCACACCGAAATCAACACGTATCCGCCGACAACGTCCCGTATCCGTCCTTTCTGGATCTCGTTGTAACTTAGTGTACACACGTCGGATCGAGACAAAACTTGTGCCATCGGACTCATAGCAATACGCTGGTCCTGTGACCCAAGTTTGGTTCGATTCTGAGAACGTTGACAAAATCGCGAATCGTGGGCCCCACAAGCTCCACTTGACGGGCGATTTTGTGATCGGCTCATCGAAATCTATTTCTGGAAGTTCCGTTGGGTTCGTATCAACGTTCTGGACCTGTTGACTCTAAGTTTGACAGATTTGGAGACCTTTGGTTCTGACATATTTTTCGGTGCAAAGCGGCCCACTTATGGACCCCGCTTTGACCCGAAATTGTCATTTTTGCCCCTGTGTCCAAATTGGACTCAAGGACAGGCATTTCTAATTGATTGATATTTTTTGGATATGATGGTGATGTCTATTTCAGCAACCGGAGAACTACCTACAAATCTCGCTGCTGCCAAAGCTACAATTGGAGCCGGAACCCCAGGCAAGAGTACCTTGCCAAATTCTGCAGTTTTACTACTTAATTTCTTTGACTTGTCTGTACATTATTGTTGTATATGCTTAAACCTAGGGCCGTGTGACTTGCTTAGCGTCCGATTAATAGTCGGGTGCCAACACCATACGCAGGGTTGTGCAATGTTACCTAGAGATGGATAACGTGACATTTACATTCTCGTACTTGCCATATCAAGTACATTATACCTAGGACACCTGACACGAATCATGAGACAGAATCTTCCTGAAATATTCAAGGTGATTCGGTATAGGATACAGATTTTATGACTTGGACATTATTTTCTTAGATCTTAATATATGACTTATTGCATTAGTTGATCTTGCGTGACATGAACATGAGACATTATGAAACTGTGACGTGAGATTACATTGTGTGGGGAGAGATTTACCATACAAAAGGCTGAATATATATATATAGAATACTTTAATGGATTGTGCCTTAGACTCTGACACGGAGCTTTGGTACCGTACTGGCCCTTCGAGAAAATACTGCTATGGGTTTCTCCGACACTGATCCTGTAGTAGTCTCAGCCCGAATATGAATAAAAACTCTCACTTGCATATCACTTAGCTGGTTTATTTACCCTATTGTTTCCATTATATCTGTACTACATTTATTTTGGCTTGTATTATCTGTACCTTGCTATGTCCCCTGAGGACCTGGAATGGATTATGTCCCAGGATTAGCAGACGAGATCTATCCTGAGGTGTACGGAACATGAGCACTTCTCGGAACAGTACCAGACCCTGAGGACGAGGTGATCGCTGAGGACTTTTCCTGAACATCTGCTTTCCTATGCTCAGTTTTTATGGCAATTAAACTCTTTAATTCTTGTTTAAGTGAACAATTGTAACAGACTTAATATCGGGTTGTTTCCCGATTTTATTTACTTGTGACTGGATGTTATTAAATATTTTTTTTTTATATTGCTGTGTTTATTCTGTGGATGAGAATAGTAAACCCTGATCATTGTAATACAGCTTAAGTATGCCCCGATGGATCCATTAAATTGGGTTTGTCCATCGGTGCGTGCTGCTGGCCATTGCCACGTGTCCAGTTCCTCGATATTTTGGGACTGGGGCGTGACAAAAAAACCAATCAACAAGGGTGTAAGGTTGTAAAAGCATGTAAAAGAAGAAAAGTTACCTATTACATGTAAACCAATCGGCAATGGTGACTACTATTTCATTCAAATTCAAAACTACTAAAAAACAACACTTAAAATTATACCTAAATATATAAAATATATTTTCTAGTCAATTCGAACCCGTTTCAAATGGATCGAGTCTGGTCCGATTCCAACATTTTTTCGGTCCGACCCGTCTCGTCCCATCCCATCCCGCCAATTAACAGATCTGGTCCGGATTCATCAAATTTGGCTTCGGTACGACTCGTGCCTAGCTATGTTCAGGAATTACCTAATGATTCCAACCTGGAAATTGAAGAGGGAAAGCTTAAGGCATTGGAAGTTCCATATCAAGCTCTTACTGAAGTCGAACAGGAAGTTAGAGGTTCCAGTGATCCATTCTACAAGCCAACTCTTAAGAACAATTCAGAGGATTATAGTCTTGCTCAAGATTTCCTAGTTATGGAATAGTTGAATGTGAACATAGCAATTCCTGGACAAAACTTTGCAAGTTGTATCTCATCTCCCATGAATGAAGATTTTCCAACATTGCTGGAACTTAAAGGTGCTAACTCTAATTTTTCCTTATTAAAGCTTCTTTACAAGGATGATGAATCAAGGAACAACATCACATTTCCTGGCTCTGGTAACTCAAACCTATAGGGCAGGTATAGATTTGATGGATCTGACTTTTTCCATCATCATTTGATATGGGATCCAGGATTATACTTTATGTTCCGTAGGAAAACTAGTAATTCTGGATTTGAGAATGCTACAATGGAGTTCCGTAGGAAAACTTTGAAGCCTACTTACCACATCCTTCTTGACGGTGATGCACAATTATAATCATATATATCCTACTTTGCTTCTTCTATGTGAATTCAAATATAGATTACCTAGCCAACTAATTGTCAGCTTCTTCTTTAGAGAATCACACTGTATATAATGATTTATATGATACATACTGTCATTTTTGCAGAAGTATCTAGAAATGAATATGAATTACTATCTGCGTCATCGTTCATGGATGTACAATCGTCATCCTGATGACATGTGCAATGTGCGGGATGAATTCATTGAGGGTGTACAGCAGTTCCTGCAGTTCGCCAAGGCGTTCCCTCAGTACATGGACGGTACCAAAATTAAGTGTCCGTGTGTGAGATGTCGTAACAGAAAATATCATCCAGAAGTGGAAGTCACATATTATTTGTACTCGAAGGGCTTTACGCCGAATTACTATCAGTGGACCGCGCACGGAGAACTTGTGTCTCTAGCATCGGAGTCGGAGTCTTATGTGGAGCCGTATAGGGATGTCCACGACCACGATGCTTACGACGACGGGTGGGTGAATATGGTTTATGATGCGGCGAGGCCTAGTTTCAATCTGGACAATTATGATGCGGAGGGACCTAGTTTCAATTCGGACAATTATAATGCGACGGGACCTAGTTTCAATCCTGACAATTATAATGCAGCTGAACAGGCACCGAATGCCGATGCTGCAAAGTTTATAGAGTTGCTAGAGAATGCAAGGACTCCACTATATCCTGGTTGTGAGGATCATTCACCGTTAGAGGTAGTTACAAGATTATTGAGCATCAAGTCCGATTTTAACATGTCGTAAGAATGTTATAATCGACTGATCGATTTGTTTAAAGAGATCTTGCCCGAGGGTGCAAAATTGCCTAAAGACTTCTATCGATCTAAGAGGATGGTGAGATCGCTCTGGATGGGATACGAGAAAATCGATGCATGTCGCAACGGATGCATGTTGTACTACAAAGACGACAAGGATGAAGATGAGTGAAGATTATGTGGTGCTGATCGCTACAAGGCCACTGTTAGAGGAAAGTCTGTCGGTGCAAGGAAGCCTACCGATTCGATGCACTACTTGCCTTTAACGCCACGGTTGCAGCGGTTGTTTATGGTTAAGGAGACTGCAGAAAACATGAGTTGGCACAGGCAAAAATAGATCGAAGGAGTATTGGATCATCCATCCGATGAAGAAGCATGGAAGCACTTTGATCGAGAGTGTCAAGATTTGCTTCGGATCCACATAATGTCATATTGGGGCTCTCCTCCGGCGGTTTTACCCCATTCGGACTTTTGGGCTCCCAGTATTCATGTTGGCCTGTGATCGTCACTCCGTACAATCTACCGCCTTAGATGTGCATGAAGACTCCGTATATGTTCCTAACCATTATTATCCCGGGTCTGAACAATCCGAAGAGGAATATCGATGTATATTTACAGCCTTTTATAGATGAGTTGAATCAGCTGTGGGAAGTATGTGCCAATACGTACGATGTTTCTAGAAAGCAGAATTTTCAGAAGAGGGCAACACTTATGTGGACCATCAACGACTTTTCGGCCTATGGAATGTTATCAGGATGGAGCATCCATGGTCGTCTCTCTTGTCCGTATTGCATGGATCGTATTAAGGCTTTCCATTTGAAACACGGAGGTAAACCGTGCTTCTTCGATTGTCATCGATAATTTTTGCTGAAGGATCATCCGTACCGGAGGAACATGAATGCTTTTCGTGCGGAAGTTGTGGAGAAGGCCAATCCACCGCCAAGGTGGCCCGAATATACGATATGGGAAGAGGTAAAAGATTTACCAAGTACTATCGAAGAGCCTGCTAAGGGGTACAAGTGTGACAGATTTGGTCGCACCCATAACTGGACGAAGAGGAGTATATTATGGGATCTGCCATATTAGAGCACCAATCTGATCAGACATAACCTTGATGTCATACATATCGAGAAGAATGTGTTTGATAACATAATTAATACTGTAATGGAGGTAAAGGGGAAGACGAAAGATAATTCAAAGGCCAGGTTGGACTTAGAAAAAATATGTAGACGTCCTGTATTGCATTTGATAGAGGAGAAGAATGGAAAGTTAAAGCAACCTAGGTCAGTTTTCTCACTGGAGAAAGAGGATAAAGGAAGACTTTGTAGGTGGATTCAGGGTCTAAAGTTTCCATATGGGTACGTGTCGAACTTGAGAAGATGCGTCGACCTCAAGGAGAACAAACTGGCGGGTATGAAGAGCCACGATTGTCACGTATTCATGGAGAGGTTAATTTCGATTGCATTTCGGGAATTCTTACCGCAGGTCATTTGGGATCCATTGACAGAGCTCAGCATATTCTTCAAAGATTTTTGTTGTACTAAGTTGCTCGTCGATCGTCTAGAAAAGCAAGAGAAGGACATTGCGATAACACTATGTAAGCTCGAGCAGATGTTTCCTCATGGATTCTTTGACTCTATAGAGCATTTGCCAATTCATCTTTCCTATGAGGCACGTGTTGGTGGTCCTGTCGATTATCGGTGGATGTACCCCTTCGAGCGGCATCTGAATCACCTAAAGAGAAAGGTGAAAAATAAGGCATGGGTTGGGGGCTCTATTTGTGAAGCTTATGTTCTCGAAGAGATTATAAACTTTTGCTTGACGTATTTCAAACCGCATGTTACTACCAATAGAACGAAAGCTCCAAGAAACGACGACGGATATCAGGAATCTAATGATGCAATACTCAAAGTATTCAATGTGTCCGGAAAGCCTTCGGGAAAAATGAAGAAGAGATATTTGAATGACGACGAGCTAAGGGCTGCTCAGTTGTATATATTACTCAATTGCGACGAGGATGAAGTGGAGAAGCTAGAAGGGTAAGTAATTAATACGTCCACGTTTACATCATCTCAATGTAATAGTATAAGCTACTATTATGCTACTAATCAGCAGTTGCTTCATTGTTTTTTAGCACATATAATGATGAGTTGAGGTCGGTTAGACCCTACATAACAGACGAAGAAGTAAAACAAGAAATGAGATGACATTTTCCTTCTTGGTTGAGCGCATATGTAAGATGTTTGGTAATTACTTTTTAATTCTGCACTTGCAAAACAAATAACTTACTATCGCTACTTTGGTATTTAGGTCGATCGTCTAATAACACCCGAGACTGAATCTATTAGAACTCTAGCCAAGGGACTAATTACTGCCATTAAAATATGGCCAAGTTTCTGTATGAATGGGTTCAGGTTTAAGTCAACAAATGCTCCTATCAGAGTCAGCTTTCTGGATCTTGATTCCATGAAAAATAGTTGTTTGTGTATCAAATCTTCGAACTACAAAGACGTCGATCCAGACAATGATTTCTTTGACATCTTACGAGAGATTGTAGAGTTGACATATAATTATGGCACAGAACCTGCTAATATCGTGCTATTCAAGTGTGAATGGTTCGATCCGATTCAAGATCAAGGTTGGAAAATTGACAAGCATGGCCTTGTGGATATAAACTACAAGCGTAGATATCAAGGCTATGAACTATTTGTCCTATCAAGTCAGGCTCAGCTCGTGTACTTCACAAATTATCCTAGACGGGGGACAGCGAGGTCGGATTGGTGGGCAGTATGCAAGACTAAAGCAAGAAATACCTTTGACATTGACGAAATAGCTTATCAGGAGGACGATCTACCTCTTGTAACAAATATTGTAGATGTGGACTCAACGGAAGTTACTCATTACACGAGTAATAATGTAGAAGATGTAGATTTATCCGAAGAGGAAGACGAAGACGAAGACGAAGTAGATGAAAGTGAAGACGAGGAGGAGGAAGAGGAAGAGGGAGAGGAAGACGAGGAAGGCGAACAAGATAAATTTTCTGAAGATGATTGAAAATAAAATATTTTGCCTGTAGAATGTAACTATATTTTGACTGTAGAATGTACTATTTTAACGAATATATGTATTATATTTTGACTGTAGAATGCTGTGAGATATGCATCACATTTTGACTATAGAATGTACCATATATTTGTGTTTTTCTATATTCATCATATGTTGTTATCAGGTATGACAGGACGACGCGGAGGATTCTGCAGGTCCCGAGGTAGACAGAGTGCTCCTCCGGTACTGCCTACTGTTGGTTCCGGATCGTCGTCGCCCAGTACTCCAGTATATCCATCACTCACATCTCCGACTGTTGGGACGAATAGTTCCAGGCGTGATAGTACTCCCTCGTCCAGCGTTCCTCCTGCTGACGGAATCATGGAGACAGATGAACATGTCGAGGAGGTCGTGCCCACGTTGTCCTAGCATCATCAAGATCCTCCATGCGCACCTCCGGAGGAGACGAGGACAAAGATTTGGGCCGACGGTACAAAGTAAGTCAATTAGATGGTTTAGTATCATATATATCGTGTATTTCTTTATTCATCATATATTGAATTTTTCGATAAAAATAATTATCTCTGTATAGATATCGTCCATCGTCGGTTCAGAGACGTCTGGGCCTATTTCTGAGAAATAACTACGGTGGCCCTTGGATCAACTACTCTTAAGCTCCAGAGGAGAGGAAGGCATTCTGGTTTGCGCACTTCCAGGTAAAAGTATATTAAATAAATTCTCTAATTTATGCATATTATATAACTTATCCGTGATGCTCACTTACTAAATTATTTATTGTAGCAAACGTATTTCTATCCTCCGCACCGGGCCGAGTTGATCGAGCGGCTGTTTCCTACCGTTGCCGCCAAGCTTATCCGAGATGCTCTAGATGACCAGAAGGCTCGTGATCATGCTGGAAAACCGATCCAAGGTTGGATCACGCTTGAGCAGTGGACTGCGATGAGGGCTAGATTCGACGATCCGAGCTACAAGGAAAGGTCTGAGAAGGCCAAGGCGGCTAGGCGGAATGCTGCCAAGTGGTGTGGTGGCTCGATTCCGATAACGAAACATTTCCGTCGTCTGGTATGTTTTTTATTTAAGATATATTATTTTAATATAAGTACGATAAAATGGTAGTAGGAAAAAATATTTAAGTTTAGTACTAAATAATATATTTTTAATAGGTACAGAGTGGTGAGGATGCAAACATGGTGCCCGTCTTCTTGGCCACCCATCGCAGGGACAGAAATCTCATTGATGAGAGGGCCTCGCAGACCTATGTAAGTATTACTTTACTTTGTGTTAATTTTAATATAACTTAGGCAATTATCGAGTTTCCAAACCTTTCTAGGCCGAGTATCTTACGCTGAGTGAGCGGGCGACTGCTAGTGCACCTACAGCTGGAGAGGCTGGTACTTCCTCGCAGCCCGCACTAGCTCTGTCGGCGGACGACCTGCGGGTGACCGCAGGTGGTGGTCTCCAGAGGGGTACGTACTACGGTACGGGATCCTATGGCGCCCTGGTTGCGACGCAGTCATCTAGGGCCTCCCCGACAACTGCGCATTCCACACAACCCTCGCAGTCGTCGGCCAGAGTCCAGGAGGCCGTTGACCATCAGATTGTATCTCTCCGTGACGAGTTGCTACGAATGATGGAGGAGCAGCCCCAGTCCCAGCTGCAGGCGGACGATCCGACGCTCATCGCACGATTCGATATGCTCGACCGCAGCATCACGGAGCTCCGGGATTTGACAAATGATCTTAGAGCCTCTATAGACCACAACATCACGGAGCTGCAGGCATCACAGCTATCCATGGGCGAGAGGCTGACGATGATGCAAGATTCAATGGTTCATAGCAGTACGAGGCTGTTATCTACCATAGATTCTTACAACCAGCGACTCGCAGACTTGGAGCGGATACGTCCTCCTGGTGCGCCTACATCGACACAGACTCCACCGACGTCACTGCCTTCTCCATCGACATCGGTGTCGATTTCACGGGAGCAGTATGGGCTGTTCTTATCCTTCATGCGCGCCGGTGGTCATCCTCCTGCAGATCCGCAGTAGTATAGTTGCTGGATATTTGTATTGTTTGTATTATTTAGGATGAGACTCATTGTATGGATATATATTTGCCGTATGGATATATATTTGTTGTATTCTTTACGATGATATTTGCTGGATGTTTTCTTTTCTTCAAATTTTATTATATTATTCATATTAAATATATGTTAATTTATCGATGTTGAGTGTTCAACCCAAGGGGGTCGGCAAACCCAGAAATTCAACGGAGGATTGCTTCGGGTCTATTTGTACAGATTGTGAATTAATAAGTTGCAGGAATAATAGTTTGGAAACAATTCAGTATTCAATTTTTTTATTTTTTCACTGTAAAATTAGCGATATTTTTAGCAACATTTAGAGACGTTAATACACGTCGCTAAATACGTCGCTAATTAGCGACGTTTTACACGTCGCTAATAACGTCGCTAAAAACGTCGCTGTACGTCGCAAATTGCTGACATGACAATTTTGCCAGGTCATTAAAGACGTCGCTGTAACGTCGCTAAGTAAGTCGCTAATTAGCGACGTTAAGCGACTGATGAGCACGTCGCTAATCAGCGACGTTGCGTCGCTAAACGTCGCTAATTTAGCGACGCACTAACGTCGCTAAAAAATGTCGGTACAACGACGTTTAGCGACGTTTTTCCTTTCAGCGACTAGTTGAGTTCCGACTTATTTAAAACGTCGCTAATTACGTCGCTAAAATTGGTTAGCGACATTTTTTTGGCATTTAGCGACATTTTTTAACGTCGCTAATTTGACTTTTTCTTATAGTGTTTATATAGGGAAGGATGGAAGTTCATCCTCCTCTTCTTTCCGATATGTGACTAAAAAATTAATATACAAAATTGATAACCCAAAATTGCAGGCCAATTCATAGCCCGCTCAGCGCCCGTTCAACACCCGCTCAGCGCCCGTTCAGCAAACGCTCACCGTCCGTTCATGCAACACGCACATGTAACCTGAGCATAAAACTCGAGCATAAAACGAGCGAAACAAAAATACACAAGCGCCTTGCGGCGATGCTAAACTCGCGCATGTGTTAAGTACAAAGTGCGCCAACAAAACGCCACTTTGCGCCTTTGAGCCCGAGTCCGAGTCACGGGGCTTAGCTCCTAATAAATCATGACAAAAAGCTTAAAAGTTTTCACTGAGGAGTTAATCATTTTTTCTCCTAATAAATCACCCCCACATGGCACTCATTTGCTCCACCAGACCCATGTGCACACCTCAACACATACAAAGTATTATATTGAGATATCTATTTGGTGGTGTAGCCAATGTGAGACTATCTTTACTAGTCCAAATGAAAAAATACCAATAATATCTTGTTCCATTTCTGAAATAGCAACCATCAAATCAACGACCAAGATTAGATAATTTACATAAGATCCAACAGTTATGATCATATATATATATATATATATATATATATATATATATATATATATATATAATGTTGAAGAAAGAGGAAGATATGGGAGGAAATAAAGGGAGGGAGGAGATGGGCATATTTGGCTAGCGCTGTTGGTGGTGTGGGAGCAAGACAGGGCATGGGCGGTGGAATGGGAGGGACACACAGCTCAACGGTACCCAGACACTATCGACAACAACTGTTTTCTTTTCCCTACACAAAACCAAAATCATTTGGTTTCCATGTTGGAGCACATTAGAATCAATTGCATATATATATTGGTAGACAGCAAATCCCATCTTCTTCTTCTTATTTTTCATTCTCTTGAGTTTCTGTTGTCGTTCTCGTCATCGTCGCCAGGGTGCTGTTGTGCTTCTACAGTATAATTAATGCAGAGTTTGTCACAATGCACAACAGAAAGGAAATTATCCATTGCAATTACAAAACGGAACTTGTTATACAAATAATAAAAATAAAATGGTGTCCCTCTCAACAGAATTCTTGCATTAATTCGGTTCGAGAGAGCAATTCAAGAGTCGAGAAATAGTGGAAGATCATTCTGGATTAACAGTTGTATCGAAAGGGTTTGGTTGGTTTTGCAAGAATACAGTTCGATTAATCGAATGATCATCACGTACCTACAACGACTCCTAAAGTTTTTCCTTAGTTAATTTATTTTTCAAATGCCATACATGCTTCAAATTATTTTTGTGTGATAGAAAAGGGTTAACAGATGACATGGACAGTATATAAAATCATAAAGAAAAATAATAAAACATCTTGTTGGATTGATTAATTAAATAAATAAAACATCCATCCATTCATTAACGTTTTCCTCGTGTCAGTTTGTCTCAATCTAAATATAATGTCTAAGGTCTGTTTGATAATAGTGTTTTTTTTCCGACTTTAGAGAGTTCTTGAACCAGCTTATAAAATGTTTTTAAAAAGTCTGAGTGAATTTTTTTGTTGAGTACTAATTTTGATATGCTCAAAAACCTAAAATACAAATATAGTATAATTTTGAATGTTTTTTCAAACATTTCAAAATCGGTAGATTTTGAGTGCGATAGAAAAGGGTTAGCAGTTGATGCACGGTATATAAAATTATAAAGAAAAATAATAAAACATCTTTTTAGATTGATTAATTAAATAAATAAAACATCCATCTAATAGTAAACATTTTCCACAATGTCAGTTTATCTCAATCTTATTATAATGTCCAAGGGTTTGTTTGATAATAGTTTTTTTTTTTTCCAACTTTGGATGTTTCTTGAACCGGCTTATAAAATGTTTTTAAAAAATATTTTGAATTTTTTTTTTTGGTCTGAGTACTGATTTTTATTGGCTCGAAAACCCTCAAAATCAATATAATATAATTTGAATGTTTTTATAAACATTTTAATTCGATAGATTTTGAGAATTATTTTTTTATTTACCAAATTAATAAAATAATTCTGGAAAATAAATCACTTGACTGTCACATATCAATATTTAACAGTTTAATCCAAAAATACCAACGAAATCTAGTCCATGTACTTTTTAAACCAAAATACAAAACTTAGATATCAAATTTTTTTTTTTTTAAATCAATCACCAAAATAGCTACCACAACATTGGAACACTATTCTGACAATTAACTCTACCTTAAATTAGCAGTTGCCTCTGGTCATAGTCCTTCCCTTTTTCAAACGAGTCCATTTTTATTCACCTTCCAATAGAAAAGCATCCTCATCCAAACAAAATCATCTTGTGAATAATTTTGTTCACCAACCAAGGTGGTTTTGACTTTGAAAATGTTATGTGTGCATTTTCTATTGGAATGTGAACAAACATCCTAGTAGTTGTGGGTGAAAAAAAATAGACTCTTTTTTCAAACACATATAAATAAAGCCACAACCCCAACCCCTCTCTCTCAACCTAGACTAGACTACACTACACATGCACCATTTCTCCTCCTCTTACAATTAATCTTTAATTTCCTCCTCACCATGGCAGGGACGTCGATACAGTCCCTGCAGCCCCGGCTGAAGCTCTTCGGCTTCGAAGTCTCCGACGAAGCCGCCGCCGATACTGCCACCTCCTCCTCCAATGTGTTATCGTCGACTCCGACCTCTCCTTCCTCCTCAACCAACACAACCTCCTCGAGGAGGAGGAGGAGGAGGTACGAGTGCCAGTACTGCTGCCGGGAGTTCGCCAACTCCCAGGCTCTCGGAGGCCACCAGAACGCGCACAAGAAGGAGCGCCAGCAGCTCAAGCGAGCCCAGCTGCTGCACCAAGCCCGCTTACCAAACCCCGGTCATCCACTCTACCCCTCCTCCTCCTCCTCCTCTCCCTCCTCCTCCTCCGGCAAACTCGTGGGCCTACTTCTCCCGGCCGGGCCCACCGTTCCACGTGCTGCGGGACCCGGCTGCGGCCGGAACGTTCTACGGCAGCGAGCCCAGGAACGACGGTCCGGCTCGGGTAGGCCGGGAGAGCATGAACCGGTACGCCGAACCGGGTTCGGGAGGGAGGGATGAGGCCTATGGGTTGGACTTGCATCTCAGCCTCGCACCAGCTGGATCGTGATTTAATTTGGTCCTTTTCTTTCTTTTTTTGTCTGTAATTTTCTTAATTTTTATGATGATAACAGGAGCAACAGCATCTAAATTTCCTCCCACCTCCACCTCCTCCTCCTCCTCCTCTCCCTTATTAGTTCCATTTTTCGGAATTACAAATTTGAGCATTTCTTTCTTTTCTTTTTTTGCAAATAGAAACTTATTAATTTCATATCACTTTGACATGGATGTGGCAATCATACGAAAGAGTCGTATATTTTATAAGTATATATACGAAATATAAATCCTTATAATTAAGGTTTAATGTAATTGTGTTTTTTTTTATCTATTTATCACAACGTATAAAAATTCTCAAAGTTATTATGTTAATTGAACTTTAATAGCAAAAAAATAATAAAAGTCAAAAAAAAAAAATCAGCAAAAAAGCAAAACCAATATTTTTAAATTGTTATAAAAGAGAAAACAAAAAATTATACATAATAATTTTTAAAATATGTAAAATATGTAATTAAGAGTGATGAGATTGAAACTCATAATCTCTCAATCAAAATTCCAGAACCAGTTTATTTTTTTGTACATTTTGGGTCAAACTAATATATATTCTAAAATTGCAAAAAAAGGGTGTGTGTGGGAAGTTTGCGAATACTTTAAATCTAAAAAATTCTTAGCTTACAATACAAGGCACACATGCATAAAAATTAAAAAAAGAAGACATACTTCATAGTAAATAATACTTTCTCAAGGAAAATGTTAAGGAACTAGTTATTGGTTGCCACCATCAACTTTAATAAACATCAAATTAGGTCAAATATATCTTATCTCAGATTGGGCAAGAAATATTGTATATGCTTTCTGTGCTTGATCACCAACAAAGATTAGCTTATAATATTACAGGAGTATAATTAAAAATTATTTGTATTTATTATCCTAATTGTTAATTATATTTTTTACTATCCTTTTATAAATAAAATAAAAATTTGAAAGGGTGGATGGATAGTGAAGATATGATTAACAATTGAAAAAATAAATATAAATAATTCTATAATTAATGATGATAAATAAGAAGATTAAAACAAAATTTATTTTTTATAATGGTCCATACTTCAATCATTTTCATAATATTGCACATTTAGTTCATTGACTTGTGAAATGAAAGTTATCGATATGTACAACTTCAATTGCGTGTTAGTTGGAGATTATAACTAGCCGTTTGGTTCAGTAAAGTGGCACTATTTGGTTCAGTAAAGTGGAAACTTTGCAAGTCTAAAAGGGGTGGGACTTTCTTCTTCAAATTTACAACACAGGGGTCCATGCGAGATTAGGAGATCTTTGATCAAATATAGATGGGCCCCTCAACAAGGATGACATCTTCTAAGGGGCGTTAGGTATCGGGAATGTTGTATAGTCGAGAATTTTATATTTCAAAAAATTAAATTCCAAAAAATCTAGGGTGTGCTTGGTTATTTTTTATAACGCAACTTTTTCAGTTTAAACTTCAAATTCGATAGAAAAACTTCAAATTCGGAAGAAACAGTATTTGGCATTCATCTTTGAGAATGTGAAGTTCCAAAAAAAAATTCCACACCTACTTTTAAACATACATTTTAGAGAGTAGGCAAAAGATGGTTTTGGAACACAATTTTTTTTTTTTACTGTGCGCACTGTTTGGTAGGCCCTACCCCCAAACCCCCTCCTCTCTCTCTAGATTTTCTCTTCTCTCTCACTTTTTTTCTCTTCTTCTCTTTTCTTCCCCTTCCTCCTCCCCCCCCCCCCCCCCCCCCCCCTCTCCCCTATCTCTCTCACTTCCAACTGAGCCCGTCGACAACGTGAGGTTGTACCTCGTTCGAGAACGACGACCTAGATCCAAAATCCTAGATTCGGTTGACGGCGAGGTGAGGAGCCAAGGGTCTAGGCAGAGGGCGTGGCGGACGAAGAGGATGAAGACGAACACCTCTTCACTGGCGCCGCTGGCTTCGTCGACGCCCACGCCTGCCTCGCTACAACCGCGGGGTCTCGAACACCTATTCAAGTCTACTGTTTTCCTGGCCCGCCTCACGTGGGTCCCTCCTGAGCTCCTCCCACCTTGCAGAACCGACGATAGTGGCGGCCTACTTTCTCGAAACCCCTCCTCCGCTCCTCCCACCTTACGGAGCCGACGACCGCTCAAAACCCCTAAACAAACACTACCAAAATAACACATTTTAGTGAGGTCAAAATACGTCGCTAATTTGCCAAAAAAATATTGCTAATACTAATTAGCGATGTAATTAACGACATTTTTGCATCATCGCTTATTCCATAGTAGCTGACAAAAAAATGTCGTTATTCGTCGCTATAACGACGTAAATTTGCGACGTGGTGACGTTGCGGAAGTACCGACGTTCAAGGGCTCGACGTCAGCACATCGGCGACGGTGTACAGTATCGCAGAACATTGTCAAATTAGCGACATTACCAGCGATATTTTGCTACAACAATGCTGACATGACATAAATTATCATGTCAGCAATGTAGCGAAGTTTAGCGGCACTTAGCGACGTTCTTGTTATCTTATAGCGTCAGAAACGTACCCATCGCTCGACGTCGCTAAACGTCGTTATTTATAAAAAATAGTACTTTTGGTATCTTTACTAGGATGTTTAAATATTATGAAAGAAATGCTATTGATTATCTTTTCTATGCACAAGAGATACTTTGTGAATTGTTAAAATTCACAAAAAATCCCAAGGACACGAAAAAAGTAATCATAACCTATCTTCCTAACATATGACTATCCCAATAAAGATACCATAAGTACTGTATAAATAAAATATTATAACCATAAATTTTTACAACCATAAATTATTTTTACCGTATATAAAGTATTTGTTGAGATACCAATATTACAGCTATAAATTATTATAACCATTTTACAACAAAATAAAGACACCAATATTACAACCATCTTTTAGGAAGACTATAGGGGAGGCCGACCGGTGCGGAAGGGGATTGGACAGAGGAGTGCGGACTGGAAGGGGACTGGTCAGAGGAGAAGGGGACTGGACGGAGGAGGAGGGGACTGGACGGAGATGCGCGTGTGGAGGGAAAGGGTCTGGACAGATGGGAGGTAGAGGGGAAGGAGACGGGACGGAGGCGGAGCGGAGGGGAGGCGAACACGTGGAGGGAGAGAGACTGGACGAAGGAGGGAAGGTACGAAGGGCGAGGCTGTCATCACCCGCACCCGGTATAGGGGCACGAGTACGTGGGTACGTCCAGCCTACGCTGCAGCATCGGAGGTAGAACGTTATCTCGGTCTTCTATACTATCTAACATCTCACACAATATATATATAATATCTATCATGCCATCTCAACAACAAATGGAGGAGCAATATGATGATATAATAAATGGTAGTCAATATTCAATCGCATATAAAAACTAAAGGAAGATGTAAGCATGATATTGAATGGAAATAAAAGAAATACAAATTTTAATACATCACAGGTCCAACTCAACATCTAAACATAACTCAAGATCTCAAAATAATAATACAATCCAAAATCTAACTAGAGACAACTACTATAAGATATAAAAATCTAAATGGCCTCAGTATCGGGCACTACATCCTCTGGTGGCACTCCATTTGTTAGCCCGTGGTAAGTGGGACACATCCTCAATAACCATTCATCTGAAAAATATATCAAGTCAGGATTGGAACGAAGTACAACCCAATCGCAGTTCCAATTAATTAATAATGACTATAAATAGAAATAGAGAATATAATATAAGATGAGAAATAATGAACAATATCATACCATGGTAGAAGAAACAGGTAAACAAGAACAATATGGTATACACTGATCATAATAAAATAGAACAAGACAATAAAATAGAATATGGTGAAGAACTGTAACTATACTAAGTGTTTGAAATATTAATTAGATATGTGATCAGCTTGGGTTGAACATTGTCTACTTAAACGTTGGATAAACATTGTCTAACTTAAAGATTGGATAAATATTGTCTACTTAAACATTGAATATTGAATATTGTCTAGGCTTTGATCACATATCTAGCTAACACTTTTCCTTTTCCCGACTAGTACAATGGATCCAACCATGACACGTTACAATGCAAGATACTCAAGGCATTGTAAAATATTAAACATTGAACATTGAACTTTGAACTTTGAACATTGTCTAATAGTAAACATTGTCTTTTAACCATATGAGAACACGAAGAACAATGAAACAATGAATAACATCCCATGACTGATCCATGTGTATACTAGTCCGTGTACCAATGTGTCAGAAATCAAGTAATACATTTCTAAATAATTGCATTATAGTAATTATCAATAAAAACTATTATTGGGTTGTACTTTGCTCCAATCCTGATTGGATATATTTTTCAGATGAATGGTTATTGAGGATGTGTCCTACTTACCACGGGCTAACAGATGGAGTGTCACATGAGGATGTAGTGCCCGATACTAAGGCCATTTAGATTTTTATATCTTATAGTAGTTGTCTCTAGTTATATTTTCGATTGTATTATTATTTTGAGATCTTGAGTTGTGTTTAGATGATGAGTTGGACCTGTGATGTATTGAGACTTGTATTTCTTTTCTTTCCATTCCATATCGTGCTTACATCTTCCTTTAGTTTTTATATGTGATTGAGTATTGACTATCCTTTATTATGTCATCATATTGCTCCTTCATTTGGAGTTGAGATGGCATGACAGATATTATATATATATTGTGTAAGATGTTAGATAGTATAGAAGATCGAGACAGCGTTCTACCGCCGATGCTGCGGCGTAGGCTGGACGTACCCACGTACTCGTGCTCCTATACTAGGTACGGATCATAACACATTTTTGTAGTGGCCTATGCAGGTCTGGCTTCGCAATAGTGCAATATCGTGGTAGTGCAATGACTTAGTTGTACTACTGCGACCCTGCGATAGGATATGATACTAGGTTGAGAGAATACTCAATCATAATTAGAATTTCTTGAGAGATTTCTGTAATGACCCTTGAGAATCTCACTATAAACTTCATTTCAAAATATGTTTTTATTTGCTTCCGTTCACTCTTACTCGTTCGTTGTTAAATTTAGTTTTTGATGTTCGTTGTTGACTTGAATCTTGTATCAAGTTGAATTTTATGGCCTGAATTAGGGTATGATCTGATAACATATTTTGACGAGGTAATCGTCTGCCTTAGTTATGGAGCCTAGAGTTTATCGCAATCATACTAGATTACGTGACGAAGACATAGAGCCTAATTTTGGATATACTCATCTTGGTTTGGAATTTAGAGTTTTCGCAGTCAGGCTAGAGGCAGGGCAAAAATTCTAGATACCATGATTCTAGAGGTGTGTACCTTAGATATAGACTCTATCGTTCATCGTAGTTATGCTTACTGACGTGGCGAGGATTCTGAGTAACATAATTTCGGATAGACGTGTATGATTATCAGATTATAACTTAATGGGTTCTTAATATATCATTTCTATCATTCAATCTTGTTATCATCGAGTTCTGTTTATCACCCTATTAGCTCCAGATAAGAATATCTTCAGTATCTTCCTTATAGAGTTTTACCTTCATTAGTTCCTGAGGCACCTTCTTTGGATAGTGTAGTAGTCTGGTAACTTGCAGATAGACTATACCAAGTTGAGGATTAGTATTAATTTTTGAGAGTGTAGCTGGTGGGTCCGTGAGTAGTTTCTAGTTGGGTAGGTGAGCGTCAGGTATTAGTGTATATGACCTAGAAGTAACTCATAGTGTAGTACCATTTGTAGCAAAAGTTCCAAGACAAGTGTTAGAATACAATTAGTAGTTGGTATCCTAGAGTATTAAGTGCATGTGTCTAGTATAGCTATAGAATTAATGTCTGTGTACCAATATTATCTAGAGTGTGCAAGTGATCAGGGTGTACCGAGACTAGGATAAGTGGTACGCGATAGGTAGAGTATTTCGGTTTAGTATCAGTGAGTGTCATTGAGGTGATAATATTAGCTAGGTGTATCAATGTGGTATTGAATATAGGAAATTATAAGGGCGTTTCATGAGAATGTGAGTGCAGGTGTTTAAGGCAGTGATAGGAGTCCAGCTAGGCCACCTGTGGTACCGCAGACTGCTCAGGAACTACATAAGGATCCACCCCAGTAGGGCGGGATATTTGCGATTGCAGTCAGAGAGGCCGATACTTCAGGTGATAAGTTAGCTTGTTTTGTCCTGTTTTGTTCTCTTCCTTTCCATTTGTTGTTTGTGTGTTTAGTTAGTACCTTATAGGCTGCTTGTGAGTTATTGTATAGTTAGTATACCATGTCGGAGACTACAAAACTATGATGGACAGAGACCATAGTTAGTGATTTATTTTAAATTGTATGTTGTATGTTTTAGTTTGAACTGGGGTTGACCTAGAGGGGGGTACGATCATCTTTAAATTTCGAGGAAAAAAAATTTCTAAGGTGGGTAGGATTGTCACCCTCACTTTTTAGCTAGGGGTAATTTGGTAATTTGGTCTAGTTATTTAATTTTAGGAATATAATATTAATATTAGTGGACCATTTATATTTATTTGATGCTTGTATTAGTTATTTAATTATTAGAGTGTTATATTTAATTAGAGACTTGTAGCATTTAATTTAGTTAGTGGACTAGCCTATTTAATTTGACTTGACATTAATGGACCTAAATTAGACTTGTCATGACAAATTATGAACCAGCATGGACTAGGCCCAATGCACCCATTCCCACTAATTAATTAAGGAGAATTAGTTTAATTATAATTAGTTAGAGACTTCCAAAAATATTATTTCTTAATTATTCCTCATATTAGCATGTAAGGGCATAGTTGTCATTGAATATTTCTTGGAGAAGGGAGAACTTAGGACCGGCCACATATAGGCCTCTCTTTCTTTCTCTCTCCTCTCATTTGTTCATTCATTCTATATCTCATATTCTAGATCTTCAATTTTCCATTTTTCCTCTATTGATTTTTTACACAATTACTCTATCAATTCTTCCCAAATTTATCCCATTCCCTCTCATCCTCATCACTCAAGGAGCATTGGAGCTTGGAGAAGCAAGGAGCACAAGAAGAAAGAGCATTGGTGAAGAGATTGTGTCTGGATCGTGTCCAATTGTATTTTCATTGGGAATCCATCTTCTAATTGGTAAATTATGAACTTCTCTCTCATTATAGCTTCTTAATCATGCATTTGACCATTAAGAATGACCCCATGACATAGGACTACCTATAAAAATAATTTTAGGCTAATTTGCTATGTATTATGAGTTTTATGTGGTATTTTATGTCAATTTTGAGGGAATTTTAAGATTGGCACATCATATTTGTCAATAGGTCAATTAGACCAAATTAACGTGTTTGGTTGTGTGAGACTAGGTACGTGTCCACAATTGAATACGTATAGGCCATATCACGATAATTTGGTGATACAGATTAATTTTGGGGTTTTCTTCCTATACGGAAGTTTGAGCATGTCATATTTTGACACGGACACGTAAATGAGTAGCTAACACCTCGTGTTGCATCTAATTATGATTCTAGACTTGCTCGTGTCCTTCGGGATATGTTTGGTGGTGTGGTAGAGCCGTATCGCAAGCGTATCATAGATTGAGTGTGATATGGGTACGATGTACTCCACATGTTTGATACTTTACATTCTAATTTATTTTACCTTGGTTATAACTATTAAAGTATTGTAATTATAGTTGTTATATGATATAGATATATGTATGTGTACATGTGTGTGCATGTGTAGTTAGTTGTATATAATTATACTAGTATGGTGCTTGTAGGTGGGTGTTGTAGTTCAGACCACGCCAGGATCAGGCAATAGGGAACTCAGTATGAAGTTGTTATGAGGCTAGCAGTAGGAGGAGTACAGTAAGAAAGCTAGGCTTTGCAGTGGCAGAAAGTTAGGCTTTGCAGTGGCAGTAGGTGTTGCACTGCAAGGGGAGTACATTACTATTGCAGGGGTGAATGTAGACAATCTGCAGGCATTGTAGAACTAAAAATAGTGTGGAGATGAGGGTATGCACAGCAGGACATGAGGGAGAGGAGCAACTACAGGTGCAGGAGTTAGGGCAGGCTTATGAGCATAGCAGGCACATCTCGAGCTGTGTAGTGCACTAAGGTGCACTACGTGTGCATATAAGGGTAGTAGTCCAACAGGTTGCTGCCTGGGTTTGTGGCACATGTAGGTTGGGGTTGCAATACATTGCAGAGTTGTAAGTATTTATGAGGCTAAGTATTATTAGTTGTTGTGTGTGTGATTTTGTGTGTGTGGTGTGTGTGTTGGTTTCCTTTTTGGATGATTGGATGGTCGAGGTGGCAAGTGCTCAGTTACATTTGTGTCTGCGCATATTTCTTATGGGTATTATACACTGTGTCGGGTTGTGGTAGCAGTTGGGTTTGAAGAGTGCCAGTGGTATCAGGTGATTGGCTCGGGCAATAGGCAAGTATGCACAGCCTAAGGCAGTGTAGGCTGTGCACTGATGGAAATTTTTATTCAAGTTTGCATTAGGTATTACTGCTTGCACTCAGTTCAGTTACAGTAGCAACTTAGTTCTCAGTTACATTCCAGGTAAGATTAACTTAGGGTATGGTGGTTCTCATGGGTAGAGGTTAAAGATGTTTGTGCTAGTATCAAGGTAAAATATTGTGTATTAGTGATAGAGTTAGTGTTTAGTATATTGTATGCTTGGTGTTGGAGTAAAGGATGAGGGAGAAACAATCCTCTCAGAGATTGTATTGCTTGTGTAGTAGACTAAGCCAAGTGTAGGTGGGAGTGTTGTGCAAGCGAAGAGGGAGTTGCAGTGCACTCTTGTGCACTGCAGTAAAGAAGCAGCAGTAGCTTTAGCAATAGCAGTAGGTGAAATGGATGCTCAGGTTTTGGTTTTAGCAGTGGTAAGTGCACTGAACATGTGTTCAGAGGTGTCAAATTGAGGGTGCTATAGTGAAGGACTGAAACTGGCGATATCAGTTTTAAGTTAGTATCAAGTGTAGAAGTGTTAGAGTGTATCAATACACCCTAGTGTATCAGTGAGATGAGAATACAGCAATTAAGTGAGGTATTGAGCATGAGTAGTGAAGTAAGGAGTGGAATTAATGTGTGTGTGGGATGGGGGCACATGGTTGTCTGTGAGTGTGTGGTAAGAGAGTTTAGTAGTAGTGTGTTGGGTGCTAAAGTAGATAATTATATAAGTTAGAGTGAGGTCGAGGGCAGCTAGATATCTATAGGAATTTGTGTGAAGGAAAGTTGAGGTAATAAGTGTAGAGTATTGATACCTTGGTATCGTGGTATTGAATACTTAAGAGTAATTAGGATACCAATAGGTAATAGATAGTGAGGTATTGAGCTAAGGTATTAAGTACTAGGTATTGGTTAGATAGTAGTTTAGAAATGGGTAGCTAAGTAGTGATACCAAGGTGGCTGGAGTGTGACTCTATTGCGGAGAGCCAGGCCACCAGTTGAGGGAGTGTCTAGTGGCTCCAGTTCGAGCAGACCAGGGAGCAGCACCGGCACAAAGAGCACCAGCGAGGCCACCCGCGGGACAACAGAGGGTACCTCCTCTACAGACTCAGTAGTAATATTTTATCCAGCAGTAGTAGTAGAGAGGTGCACCGTGAGGGCGAGTTTCGCCATGATAGTTGAGGATGAGAAGCCAGTCAGAGATGTGATATCAGGTTCTTTTTTTCTTGATTCTATTCCAGCTTATACCTTATTTGATTTTGGTGCTTCCCATTCTTTTGTATCTGTATCTTTTGTTCTTAAGCATCGATTAGAGTCCGAACCTTTGGCTAGGACATGCAAGATTACGACTGGGGAAGGGATTATCCTAGTCAGTGATGTTTGCAAGGATCGGAGAGTTGTATTGAGAGGCCGAGAGTTGATTGCATGCTTACTCGTTATGCCACTTTTGAGCTATGACATTATACTCGGGATGGATTGGTTGAGTATGCACCATGCTAGTATAGATTATCATGGAGGCAGAGTTTTATTTAGATCACCAAGAGAGCCAAAGTTTAAGATTGCCAAAGGAGTAGTAGAGCAGAGCAAGGATGCCATCTGTGGAGCCATGGTAAAAGATAAGGAGTTTTTACATCAATTGATAGTAGTGTTCATGGATGTTTTTTTGGAGGAGTTGTCGGGTTTGCAGCCAGACCGAAATATTGAGTTCTCTATAAATTTGGTACCAGGTGCAGAGCCAATATCTCAACATGTCTATAGAGTTAACAACAGCAAAATGGTAGAATTAAAGAAGCAGGTTGATTAGTTGCAGGACAAAGGCTTCATTCGATCCAGTTTATCACCATAGGGTTCTCCAATATTGTTTATACCGAAGAATGATGGGTCGGTACGCATGTATATCGACTACATGGCTCTTAACAACCTCACTATCAAGAATAAATACCCGTTATCAAGGATTGATGATCTCTTTGATCAGTTGAGCGGGGCAAAGGTATTTTCAAAGATAGACTTGAGGTCAGGTTACCACCGGGTAAAAGTGAAGAAGGCGGATATTCTGAAGACAGATTTTTGGACTCGGTATGGCCATTTTGAGTTCATGGTGATGCCATTTGGGTTGACCAATGCCCCGGTGGTATTCATTAATATGATGAATAAGGTGTTCCAACAGTATCTTGATAAGTTCGTGGTGGTATTTATCAATGATATTCTGGTGTATTCGAAGATCCCGGAGGAGCATGAGGAACATCTGAGGATAATTATGGAGACTCTCAGAAAGGAGAATCTTTATGGCAAGCTTTTGAAGTGTGAGTTCTTCTTTGACAAGGTTAAATTCTTTGGTCATGTAACTATAGATGACGGGATCTCAGTGGACCCGAAGAAAATTTTAGTAGTGGAGTCGTGGGCTACTCCAAGTTCAGTGGAAGAGATTAAGAGTTTTCTGGGGCTAACAGTTTATTACCGAAGGTTTATACAAGACTTCTCCAGGATTGCAGAGTCGGTGACTAGGCTAACCAGGAAGGATGTGGAGTTTGTCTGGACAGAGGAGAGTCAGGCTGATTTTGAGGAGCTGAAGAAGAGGTTGACGATAGCTCCAGTATTGACATTGCCATCAGGATTAGGTAGATTCACTATTTATAGTGATGCATCATGAAAAGATTTGGGTTGTGTCTTACAGCAGAACGAAAAGGTGATTGACTATGCTTCCAGGCAATTACGTCCTCATGAAAAGAATTACCCTACCTACGATTTAGAGTTGGCAGCGGTCATTTTTGCTCTAAAGTTGTTAAAATATTATTTATGAGGAGAGCATATGGAGATCTTCACAGACCACAAGAGCTTCAAGTACGTATTTACCCAGAAAGAGCTAAACATGAGACAACGGCGGTGTAGAAGTATAAAAAATCATGCAGGCCACATAAAGGTCATGTTCCCTCAACAGAACAACCAAGCCACAGAGAAGCCACATGCGGCCTTAACAGTCAAGCCGAAGAAGAGACACATTGTCACTACCACATTCTAAAAACAGGGGTATTATCGACTTTTTATATATTATTAATATTATGGTATTTATATTAAATGATTTCTCGATATTGTATTTAAATTAAATAATTTCGTGAGATGTGTAATTAAATATATTATTATTTACAGTGTTCATTAATGTTTGAGCTGGTAGACTTGACCTAGAAGCCCACTGGACGAACACCTGTCCGAATTGTAGAATTTTGTATTTAATTTATATTAATTAGAAATTAATTATTGGAGGTCGTAATTTATTAATTGTTGTGCGTTGCTGTTGCTTCGATATTTGGAGCGCTACCCTAGCTTTTGCCTTCCAACAAATTTTATAACATTGCCCTTGACGTGCCCGCCTTCCATTCTGCCATTTTTGTAAATCATAATTATGCTCTCTTGTGCTTTATTTTAGCCGCACAATAATCGTCACGGACGTTTATTTAATTTCTAAATAAATTCTAATTTTTGTATCGTTGTGCGTTCTAATCGAATTGGAGGCAATCTTGACCTATTTTTAGTGCGACCCAAATTAGGGTAATATTATGTTTCGAGTCTTCTTCACTAATGATACTGATGACCTGACCTGATTTTGGCCCCATGTACTCCTGATTAATTTTATAACACAGGTTGCATTTATTTCTAATTAATTTGAGGATACCATTTTGTCTGATCCCGTTAATCCCGGTTTAATTCCAGTACCCTGCTAATTGAGCCCATACCAAGCACACAACACCCCCTCACTCTACAAAATGCCAAACACCAAATCGCCCACCAAATTTTTATTATTTTATGCATCTGTGCAAATACCCAAATTTAAGGGGGCTAATTTGCAAATTTGCATTTGGTGTCAACACCCTATTGGTTCAACCAAATGGAGAAGCCCAATATTGACTAGTCAACACCCCATCCTCACATGTAGAAAATTTTCTTCATGACAAGTCATGGCCACCCATTCTAGATGGATGCAATCACCACCATTCATTCCCTCTCACATCACCCTATTTAATGTCCTATCACCAAGCCCTAATCCCCAAAAACCTAGGGAAGCCCACCTCCTCACAAGCCCCCACTCAACCGTAGCTTTCTCTTTCTCTTCTTCATTTTCATTTTTCTTTTCCCTTCTTCTTCTTCTTCTTCTTCTTCTTCTTCTTCTTCCTTTCTCCATCTTCTTCTCCTTCATTTTAATTTGAAAGAGAAGGAAACCATCATCAAACCACCACCACTGTTACCATCTCCCCGATCCGGCCTTTCCCGACAGCCACCCCGACCCCGGCTAGTCCACCGAGCTCTTTCCCGCGTCGAGCCGCTCCGGCCAGACGAACCACCCCGACCTGTCCCCCGCAGCTCTCCCTCTTCCCCGACTTCCCTCATCTTTCTCCGGCACCACCACCGGAGCCAATCATCACCACCACCACACGAGCCATCGGCTTTCCCCCTGAGCTCCCTCGGCTCCATTCTCCGGCCTACACCAAAATTTCTACCACCGTCAACACCTAGACTCATCGTCGATCCACTGGTCTAGACTCCATCCATCAGACCAGCCCCTCCGGAGTGCAGCTCTGCCTGTGCCATGGCCGATCAGCCAACTCCCCATTGCCCCTCGACTCCGGTCAAACTCCCCACCGGCTCCACCACTACTGCAGCTGCACTCCCTACGCCTATCACCACCACGAATACCACCACCTTGCTCCGGCGTCGAGTTCGCCCGGAGCACCTCCGCCACCTCCACACAGTCTCCTCCAGTCAACCTCGCCACCCTGCACCTCAGTCATCCCCCGCCAGGCACTGCCAACCCCCTGTCTCCTCCACTCGAGCCCGACCCCGGCGTCGAGCTCCCCTCGACTACACACTCCGGTCAGCCTGCATTCCCTCCTCCTTCTTGCATCTACTCCGGCTCTCACTGTCCCCTACTCCGGTCACAGCCCTTTGAGCCAACCTCTCCGGTCAGCTCTTCCCCCGGAACTCCCTGCTGCACTCCGGCGAGCCAGGCCTCCACGACGAGCCACCCTCCACTGTGAGCTCCTCTTCCTCTCCCTCTCCCTCCTTCATCGTGTGTGTGTGTGTGTAGGTGTACGTGTACGCGTATGTGTGTATATATGTATACGTATATATATATGTGTATATGTGTGCGTATATATGCGTATATACGTATATATGCGCGTATATGTGTATATACTAATATATGTATATGTATAAGTATATTAATTAATGTTAATATGTATATGTATATGTACATGTATATATTAAATATGATTTATATATATAAATACGTATTCTAGTATATGTAATATTGGTATATGTATATATATATATTTTGTATATACTTAATATATTTCAATATAAAAATTGGTATATATGTATATCTGTATTTTCAGTATATGTATGTAATTATTAATTGGTATATATAAATAAATATGCATATTTATTTTGATATATGTACGTATTTGGTGTATATATACGTAGCTTATATATATTTTGTATTGGTATATTTATACTTGTATATAAAATAAGTACTAATTTGGTATGTATATATATATATATATATATATATATATATATATATATATATATATATATATATATATATATATATATATTTGTTTTGGTATTTTGGTTTATATATATATGTACTTGTATACATATATGGTATAAGTACATTTTATTGGTGTATATATATGTATAAATATAACACATGTATATTTTTCACTAATATATATATATAATACATATTTCTATTTAATGTATATATACTTGTACATATTTTGTATATATTATGGTATAACTCATATATGTATTAATTTAATTATTGGTAATATGTATATTTATATAAATATCTCTTCTAGGTAACCCGAGTGTAAATACGGATACCCCGTATCTACACATGATCTTGTGATCCTGTGAACTATTAGCAGTCTGCCACACGTACACTGACGTACTGGTAAGTCCCGTACCATTTTGATCGTCTGTCTTGCCCAGCAATCGCAGACGCGACGCCCGTACAACTTGACGCACACTGACCCTAGATTGACCAGTGCCATACCTGGCATAGCCCCTGAGTTATGTATTTGTGTTAGTGAAGCATCTGATGCAAACATTGTATTGTTTATTATATGTTTATAGGACTGTTGGATCTTCCAGACGATACTCTGGAACAGGACATTGGTATTACCAGCTAAGGACCCAAGGCGAGTACATTCTCTGATTGGTTTCTTGTTTATGATATCCCCTATGTTCATTGTATCTAGTGTAAATATCCATGCTCTTGACACAATGGTTACACGGATTGGTATATACGGATCTCGTCATGAGATGTTATTTTTTGTTCATGGTGTAGCTTGTACAAGTCTTGTTTCATCGTTATCTTGTACATGTACAGACACTGATTTTTGAGGAGATTTGCTACCTCCCTAGGAAATCCCGTGCCATAGCGTGCAATGGTTGGATCTACTATACCAGTCGGGGGTGGAGAGTATTTTAGTATAGATATGTGATCATACCCAACTCTACATGCATCATAGCTCACCCCACATCTCACGTTGGGTGCGGCCTGACCATTTACATGCTTCATAGCTGTTACGTGTGATTAGCCTGACCTCTACATGCATCATAGCTAACCAACGGTTAGCCTGACCTTACATGAATCATAGCTAATGACATGTAACCAGCCTGATCAAGTTCCCAAGCCGATCACATGTTAAAGCTAGTACTCACACACTTAGTCATAAAATTCTTGCTCATTGACATATTGTTTCCTTTCCTGCATTTACTTACAGTATTTCCAGTATATTCTTTATTGTATGTTTCTTGTACATATACATGCATCTCGTATATTTCTATCTATATACTGCTACATAGTTTATATCATTGATATAGAACTGCTATTTAAAAATGTACTTTGCTCCTTCCTGACTGGAAAACATTTTCCAGACTATGCCTAGAGGACTGGTATCCGACACTTGTGGACCACAGAGTGAGTAGCTGCAGACTTGGTTTTAGTAGTGTAGTCGTGATTCTGGGAGGTCTAGCCGGAATCACTTGTTCTAGTTAGTTCCTTTAGCATATTTTTGGTACCAGATTTGTCTCCGGCAATCTTATTTCAGACTTGGATTATGTTGAGTTAGATTATTTGAGATTTTGACTTGTGTTGTATTCTTATTTATTTCTTCGATTTTTTATCGTGCTGTAGTTATGTGATTGAGTATGTTGTTCTTTTATATTGTTATTCGCGTCTCCTTATGGAGATGGATGCTAGTGCAAGATTATTTTAGATAGTGATTGACCTAGACAGCGTTCTACCGCCGATGCTGCGGCGTAGGCTGGACGTACCCACGCTCTTGTACCCCTATATCGGGTGCGGGTCGTGACACATTTTTAGTGGTGGCCCATGCAGGTCAGACTTCGCGAGTTGTGAGATATCGTGGTAGTGCGACGTCATAGTTGTACTACTACGTGCCTGCTATAGAATATAGGACATAGGATACTAGGATGAGAGAGGATACTCAATCACAAAATTCTTGAGAGATTCCTGGGACGACCCCTTAAGAATCTTATTACAATTTCCAATTTAAATCCTTCGCCTTGTTTTCGTCCGTCCTCACTCGTTGATATTGAGTTTGATTCTTGTTGACCAGTTGTTAAATTTAATTCTTGGTATCGTTGTTAAGTTCATTTCTCATCGAGATGAATTTTATGGACTAAAATTTATGATATCATCTGATGACATATATTGATGAGAACAGTGAGAAAGGTGAAACGTCTACTCTGGTCATGGAACATGGAGTTTATCGCAGCCCTACCGGTTGGCGTGGCGAAGATTCTAGATGACATGATTATAAGGTTGTGTACTTTAGTTACGGAACCTGTCGTTTATCGCACCTATGCTTACTGACATGGCGAGAATTCTCAGCATCATGATTTCTGACCGACGTGTATGATTATTAGGTTGTATCTTAAAATTGGTTCTTAAAGTATCATCTCAACACTTATCTATTTCTTTTGTTGCTAGAAGTAGAAACACCTTCAGTCCTCAATCCAGTCTTTTTGAGCTCCTATTCCTTGAGGATTCCTTGTTAAGTATGATAAATAGTGACTTGTAATTATGTCTGTGTCTTGAGTATTAGTATTGGCTGAGTATTGCTAGTAAGTTGTAGGTGTTTCCTAGTTGGACATGTGAGCAGTAGGCCTTAATCTAGAGTTAGCCCTTAGCATAGTACCTTGTAACAATGGTTCTAGGATATATGTCATTATAGTACTGTGAGTAAAGGAGAATATAGGGTATCAGTGATAGTTCCTAGAGTTAGTATCAGAGCCAACATACCCGTCCTGGATAATCATAATTTTGTAATTGGATGATCTATGTAAAAAATTAAGTATCCCGGAATTGTGTTAAGAATTAATGGAGCATGATATTCAATTTGATGATTGATATCGGGAGTGTTAAAAGAAATAGATATATGCATAAGGAGTTATATGAGGTTTCATGAGTAGAGAAATATCAGAATTGGTAGTGAAGATGGTGAAGCGTATCACAGATTATTTTTACCAGGCTGTAAAAGATTAAAGGGAAATACATAAACATCAATCGAGATGATGAACCATATACTTGCCCATGAGAGTAAGGAAACATGAGTGTTATAGAAGGTACAGGTAATCATGAGTTCTAATAAGTTGATGAGATGATCCAATAATGAAGCTAGTGATATCATACCAAGAGTACTAATGATTCTATATCGAGGATTAGTCGAGAATGATGCTAATAACAGTAAGCACTCTGCGTGATAATAATTAGATGATATACCAGTTGATATAGATTGAAAATCATGGAAGAAAATACATGTGGTGATAACTTTGATCATTTGGAGTAATAGTGCAATTAATTTTGGGCAGTACCATTTTAGTACCCAGTTGAGAGTTGTAGACAGTAGATGTATTGAGTACACCTCGAGTATTAGAGACCGTGAACACTTATATGTATATTTGTGGATTTAAAATTAAAGAATGGAAATGAATTGTAATTTTTGAGAATTATTGAGGAGTTGAGATTGTGTCATTAGAATTTTGAGGATTCCAAATTTGATTCAATAAACAGGGTCAAGGCTAAAAAATTTTTAGACGTGATTAAAATTTGATTTCAATACTGAATATTTGACCCTTGAGGAAGTATACATTTTGTTGTTCAAAGGTTAAATTTTGATGATTTTATTATGAGGATAAATTTTTTATGGTGGAAGAGAAATATATATTAGTAGATGATATACATGTGTAAGGATCTGTTGACTTGAGCATGATTGAGATGGCACCGCAGACTGACTTGGATGTCCATCTAGAGTTGTATTGGAGAGAGCAGTACTTAGTATGGTGTGTTACACTTGGTGTGCACTTGAGTGATGAGAACAATTAGTATAGACAATTGTATTAAGAACGAGAACTAGCAGTGGGTATACTTATAGTAGAACAGAGGTACCTAAAAAGATAGAGGTATCAAACTTTACATGCATCATTTGACCTATAATTGTGTTAGAGGTTCTTGGTATCAGATTTTGGTATTAATAGACAGGTGTGTACAATATAGATGTATTCATGGATCATGTGGATTAATGATTAGTTGATATGGGTACCAGTGTACAGGAATAGGAATTAGTTAGTGAATGTGCCAGAGTTAAGAGTATATTAGAGATAGAAGATACTGCAAGAAATATGTTAGCAGGTTCCTTCTTTTTCTCATGTTATTTTCGTCTTCTGATTGATTGATTCCCTAGTACCGTGGCTTGTATTCGTGATTTTTTGTTAGAATATAGCTAGTAGTACACCCTGACAGAGACTGCAGTACCATGACGAAAGACACATGACTGTACATATTTTCTTAGATTGCACGGTTAAAGGTAGAATTCTCTTAGACCATAATTATTGGGGTTTTGACCATAGCAAATATTTATGAAGAGGTTATGACTTGACAAGAGAAACAAGATGATTAAAATTCGAGGATAAATATTAATTTAAATAAAGGGTTAAAATTTAACATGGCATAATTGATGATTTATTAATTTTAGGAAGGTTATGATATGATTGATGCTAACATTAAAAACTTGAGGAAATTTAGGAGATTGTCATTACATTTATTTGACCGCAAGTTATGAATTTTAAAATTTTATATTGTGGACGTTGCATTGAAGGATCTATAAGTGTCGCATTGTTGAGTATTTTGAGGAAAAAGGAAACCGAAGAATAAGATCATTGATGGATTAGTGTTTGGATTCAGACTTTTTGGGACGAGATTCAATTTTTATATATGCATTGATTAAAAATCAAACTAGAGGAGTGAATATTAAATTTCGAGTATCGAATTATTGACTTAAAAATTCGGAGGAAATTGTGAGGAAAATGGGAACTGATTATATTTCGAGAATTTTTCGGGAATACAATAATTTCAGAATTTTAAAAATTATGAAATGGCAAGGTGGATTACTACCTGATTTTGTGGTTGATGAATTTAACTATTGATGGAAAATAAAATAATGTATAAACACTAGTATGAGGACTTTAAATTTTTAGGACGAAATTCTTTTAAGGAGGGTAGACTTGTCACTACCACATTCTGAAAACAGGGGTATTTTCGACTTTTTATATATTATTAATATTATGGTATTTATATTAAATAATTTCTCGATATTGTATTTAAATTAAATAATTTCGTGAGATGTGTAATTAAATATATTATTATTTACAGTATTCATTAATGTTTTAGCTGGTAGACTTGACCTAGAAGCCCACTGGACGAACACCTGTCCGAATTGTAGGATTTTGTATTTAATTTGTATTAATTAGAAATTAATTATTGGAGGTCGTAATTAATTACCATAATTTATTAATTGTTGCGCGTTGTCGTTGCTTCGATATTTGGAGCGCTACCCTAGCTTTTGCCTTCCAACAAATTTTACAACATTGCCCTTGACGTGCCCGCCTTCCATTCTGCCATTTTTGTAACTCATAATTATGCTCTCTTGTGCTTCATTTTAGCCGCACAATAATCGTCGCGGACGTTTATTTAATTTCTAAATAAATTCTAATTTTTGTATCGTTGTGCATTCCAATCGAATTGGAGGCAATATTGATCTATTTTTTGTGCGACCCAAATTAGGATAATATTCTGTTCCGAGTCTTCTTCACTAATGATATTGATGACCCGACCTGATTTTGGCCCCATGTACTCCTAATTAATTTTATAACACAGGTTGCATTTATTTCTAATTAATTTGAGGATACCATTTTGTCTTATCCCGTTAATCCCGGTTTAATTCCAGTACCCTGCTAATTGAGCCCATACCAAGCACACAATACCCCCTCACTCTACAAAATGCCAAACACCAAATCGCCCGCCAAATTTTTATTATTTTATGCATCTGTGCAAATACCCAAATTTAAGGGGGCTAATTTGTAAATTTGCATTTGGTGTCAACACCCTATTGGTTCAACCAAATGGAGAAGCCCAATATTGACTAGTCAACACCCCATCCTCACATGTAGAAAATTTTCTTCATGACAAGTCATGGCCACCCATTCTAGATGGATGCAATCACCACCATTCATTCCCTCTCACATCACCCTATTTAATGTCCTATCACCAAGCCCTAATCCCCAAAAACCTAGGGAAGCCCACCTCCTCACAAGCCCCCACTCAACCGTAGCTTTCTCTTTCTCTTCTTCATTTTCATTTTTCCTTTCCCTTCTTCTTCTTCTTCTTCTTCTTCCTTTCTCCTTCTTCTTCTCCTTCCTTTTAATTTGAAAGAGAAGGAAACCATCATCAAACCACCACCACTGTTACCATCTCCCCGCCCCGGCCTTTCCCGACAGCCACCCCGACCCCGGCCTAGTCCACCGAGCTCTTCCCCGTGTCGAGCCGCTCCGACCAGACGAACCACCCCGACCTATCCCCCGCAGCTCTCCCTATTCCCCGACTTCCCTCATCTTTCTCCGGCACCACCACCGGAGCCAATTATCACCACCACCACACGAGCCACCGGCTTTCCCCCTGAGCTCCCTCGGCACCATTCTCAGATTTTACTGGGTCATCCGAGTGCTTCTCCCGTGTATAGTACTAGTTTGCTCGACTGGGCCCGAGCATGGAGTTACTATACTATTGTCGGCACTCGGGTCAAGTTCCAATTGCCAGCAGCCGGAGTCGTGTCCTGAATGCTATATACTGCGGCAAAGTATTTTTGTACGACGAACAATGTACCGACTACCTTTGATCCGGAGAGAAGTTATATCGAAGGCACCATGCTGATGCCTCCCGATGCCAAAGTACGTAGGACACCCAAGAAGGGCAAGGGAGTGGCTCAGCCCCTGATTGTAGAGCTAGACCCGTCGACCGAGGAAGACACAACATCTTCGTCTGACAATCCCCTGCCTGCCAAGCACAAACCAAAGATGAAGATGCATCACGCTCGCTATTCAAAGAGGGCGAGAATGGATGTGGACCGAGAGTCAAAACTGACGATGAAACATAAGTCCCTTGTGAAAGGGACTGTGAGCAAAGAGGTACGACCTGCTGCGCCAGCAACTTCTTTTGTAGAGCCATATTTTTATACTACGACAATAAACGTGCCTCTTATTAGTCTGATTGTGCCCGGTCCTTTATATTCTGGTATGTTTAGTAATTTTCAACCACAAGAGCGAGGGGGCCTTCCTCGGCGGGCAGCCGCTTCGGTGGTTTCTTATACTGAACCGAAAGAGGGATCCTCTCCGGAGTCCGACGTGGGTGCCTCAGAGCCGGTACCTGATACATCGGGAGCTCAAGGCTTGGGTGCGGCTTTCTCGGAGCATCCCTACACCCCTTTGGAGCACATATCCATATAAGACATGGAAGCTATAGGGGAGGCTATGACAATACTGGATGATCCGCAATACGTGTTGTCTCCCTCTGGTAGGTCATTTCTCAACTTCACGAGATCAAAAAATTTCTAGCTTAACTTATCAATTCTTCTAGTGAAGTTAATTACTGGTTATTCTGGTTTTGTAGGCCCTACCTCACCATTGGATACCGTAGATATGGCCGCTGAGGAGGATGTTCTGGAAGAGGGGGGGGAGTGAACTTGTTAGGAAGGAAGCTATGTCTCTTCCTAGTTCTGGTGATAGGAATCCTACAGTGCCCACTACGGATGTTACAGTGGATGAGGTGCCTACTGCTGCGGGTCCTTCTAGTGCGACTGCTGCTTTACCCATTATTGTTGTCGGAGGATCGACGGCTGAAGCCTCTCTAGATATCGGGTGGCAAGCCGTTATGAGAAGGTTGCCCCTGATGTTCCCAGTACTACAGTTACTAGGTCATCTTTTGAGGCTGTTGTGAGGAGGTTGCCCTCGATGTTCCCAGTACCGCACAGTCTGGGATTGACCTTCATGTGGGTGTTGATGCAGCAGGGTGCCCCGGTGCTCCTATCTTGAGTCGTGGCGCCATTCTGCCATCTGTCGCTCAGTTACCGAACCATCATACATCACATGCATCTATGCAGGTTGCGAGCAGGACCGTCAGTCGCTCCTAGGTTATAGCTTCGCCCTCAGGATCTTCGAGCGTCCCTGTACGAGCTATCGAGCCAGTGGCCTCCTGCTCTTTCCAGCTGCCTTTGACTCCGTCTACCCTGGAAGAGCTTGACAAGAATGTTGGGCTCTCTGTTTTGATCTTCTATATATTCCTGAAATAAGGGGTCGAGGGCATGCTGGAGCGCAACAAGTCCTTCGCCTGGGCCAAGCACTTTGCCGAGGGCCAGGTCCACTCTCAGAGGAGTCTCCCCAGTTTTGAACTGATGGTTGACCTTCTGGGCCAAAGGTTGGTGGAGACGGAACATTGCCTGATGGAGCTGCAGCAAATAGATAGTCAGATATGGGGATGTTAATATCCCACGAGTATGTCGAGATTTTGAAGAATATGGACATGGAGAAGCCTTCTTTTCTTCCTCTATGGAAACTTTGCAGTGCGACCTCCTGGATTTACGGGAAAAGCATAACCGGCTGGGCAATCTTAGGGAAGGGTGTCTCTCTCGGTGGGAGGCCCTGACTGAGGCCATTAGGAACCTGCAGGTTGACCTCACCGCACTGGAGAATAGGCTGCGAGAGTCCCAAAAGGAAGAGGAGGCAATTCGGGCTGAGATGAGCCAAGTGACGAAGACTACGGCTGGTGTAGAGGTTGCGGTGCAAAACTTGAGGACAACTACGAGACCTTTGCTCACTACGAAGATCCTAAAATCATGGCCAAGGAGGTTGAGTATCTAGCCTAGTTGCACCTCGATGGACGTATAGCCCATCTCCATGAGCGAATAGCGGAATGCTCTGACTCATTGCACCAGTAGCTCTTCTTCTACCTTTTTGTGTCTTCGTTCTTCCTTCGAGCTTGGGATCTTGACAATCTCCTAAAATATAGTTTTGCTTTCAATTTCTCTTTGTGGAGAAAAATAAAAGTTATCCTATTTGTTTTGCAATTAATTATTGTTAGCTTTGGGTATCGTACTCGAGGTAATATGGACGTAGTACAATACCATAGCCTTTTAAGAATATTTTGCTAGAGGATCTTTGGTGGACCTATTACTTTTTGTGCACAATGGTGCAAGTAATAAGTTCGAAACAAGCCTTTCCAGAGGTGATATGGACGCGAGAAGTTTGGTAGAATTAACACCATTGGTGCACTTAAATTTAAGTACAGGTAAAAAGTTTATACGGCGATCGATACCAAAGGTACTGAGGATGTGGTGATCGATAGCCAAACCTGGAAGGTTTTTTCAAAAGTACGAAGGACATGGCAAACCCTACTGGATAGGGGGTTAGAATGATAGCTCAGTGGTGATGTAGACGTGAGCCAATCGATAGACGTGAGCTGATCGATAGTCATACCGAGACGTTATGGATGATCCTGGTATTTTTGGTAGAAGGAAAAAGGAAACGAGCCCGAGGTAATATGGACATGGCTATTTTCTTTAGAGACATCCTACTGGGGGATCTTTGGTGGACTTATTATTTTTTGTGCACTAGGAAGCAAGTAATAAGTTCGAAAGCGATCCCTATCAGAGGTAATATGGACGTGATAGATTGTGTGGACATATTATATTTTTTGCGCATGTTAGTACAAGTAATAGGTTTAAGATAAGTCCTGACAGAGGTGATATAGACGTGACAGCTTTTGTGGACCCATTACTTTTTGCGGATGTTAGTGCAAGTAATAGGTTTGAGACAAGCCCTGCCAAAGGTGATATGGACGTGGCAGTTTTTGTGAACTTAACACCGCTTGTGTACCTTGGTGTGTACGGGTGATAAGTGGGAATGAAAATCGATATCAAACATAATATGGAGATGATGATCGATAGCCAAGACCCAGGAGGTTTGCTCAGAGGTAATATAGACAGGCAAACTCAGCAGGGGAGAAATATTTAGACATCAGTTCAGAGGTAATATAGATGTGAACCAATGTTCGAGATATTCACTGTGAAATAGTTTGTTGAGTGTGGTCTTTCAGAAAATAAAGATAGACGCGAGGATTGCTCCGTTGGAGAGATTGGTGGGACAATAGCTAGAGGTAATACGAACATGGCTAGCGTCTAACAAGATTGGTTTTTGAGTGGTCACTGCAGGAGTATACAAGTGTACATGAGGACTGCTCCATTTGGAAGACTTTAGGGATCATTCATCCGTTGCGTATCTAGGACTCCTGGATACAGATGATATCTTTTATAGGAATTTGTAAAGAAGGAAAAATATTGCACATAGGCACTTACTGGGGATGAAGAACCAAGAGTGTAGAGATGTACATCTGTGTTGTTCCGCTGGGGATAAGAAGAGTGCAAGTCTAGCTCAGTGTCACGCCCCAGTCCCAAAATATCGAGGGACCGGACGCGTGGCAATGGCCAGCAGCACACACCGATGGACAAACCCAATTTAATGGATCCATCGGGGCATGCTTAAGCTGTAATATAACAATAAGTAGATCCAATGATACCAGTCACAGTCTATACTAATCTCATCCATAACAGAATAGTATATAAACTAAATAGCAAAACTGGATTAAATGCTGAAAGTAAAGATACTGTCGAATATCCAGCAAGAAATAATACTAAGTCGGGTGGAGACAAATCCACTACGGATAAATGGAAAAATAGAGACAAGGAAATATAACTAAAACATGATAGAAATAACTAAGTATAAGCAGGGCCATCAACTGCTATCGTACCCTCGTCTGGTGTCGATCCATAAAGCTGCGGGTACTCCTCGTCTGCTAAATCTGGAAAACAAAACCAGGTCCTCAGCGGGATATAACAAGATACAAAAGAATACGAGCCAAAAGTACAGTAAATGAACATACAAGATAGACAAGAAAGTAAACACAAGAAAGAAAATAAGACACGAGAAATCACTGCATCTAAGATGGTGGCGTACTGATGGTGCTATCAAACATGACTACAAACAAATCGGAATAATAGCAACTCAATGGGAGATAACGGTCCTATAGAAAGTAGGCCAATGGGGACTCCCAATCTATAGTATGGCTCTTTCGCCGCCCTATGGGAGCTCACGAGTGAGGTGGTCAAATGAACAAGTCTCTATCGCAGCACAATGGGTACTCACAGTCGAGAATGCTCAAGTATAGTCAATGCCTAATAACGATCATCTAGGAACTAAAGAAACCAATCGAGTCAACTCAAGGAAGCGTAGAGTAAACATATACCAACACAATATGATTATGAAACAACCAGTAATCCATGGAAAAGAGCAAATAATGTACATGCACGTAAAGCGAGAAAATAAGACTAGAGCAGCAGGAATAAATTAATATGAAAAACGCATCAAGAAACTATATACGACAAGAAAGTAACAACTGAAAAGGAAAGCATGTAAATAATGTACAAGAGTTGGCAAGATATCTTGCACGACAATGTATAAATATGTCAAGAAAATAAGTAGCAAAACTGCAGGGTTTGGCAAGGTATACTTGCCTGGGGTCCTGCTGCTGGTATGAATCAGAGTCCAAGTCACAGTCCAAATAGCCTATGTATTACAATTTACCATGTCAAAAGATAATTTATTTTAACTTATTTAATTCTGAAATAATTACTTTAAAATCCTATTTTAATCATATTATTCTGATTTTTAGGTTAATTCCTAAATTTTGTCCAAAGGAACTGAATTTTATCAACTCGAGACTCATGGCACGCAAATCGAGGCGATCTATTGACCAAAAAGTCAACCGACACAAACTCAACTTTCATGCATGATTTCCTGTAGATTTCATCATCAAAAACATGCTGGAATTTATGGCTCGTCCGAATTCAAATTCGTTTGGGAATTATGGCACATACAAGTTTCGTATAGTGCATCGATGGTTAAATTCTAACCTAGAAGTTCTACAGAATTAATAGTATGAAAATACATTGAATTAAATTCTGGGAAAAACATATGTCAATGATCTCGACATTAGCTTTCCGAAACTTTAAACGGTTCATGATTCTGATTCCTGGTTCTCCCGAAATCGCGAAAACATTAAAATACGTCTATTTTCGGACATGCTGTGCTCTACGAATTTTCCAGAATTTACTACTCATAATTTTATAAAACAAATTATATAATCAGAAAGCTAACCTCAATATCGTTCTAACGCATGAAACTAGGCCTCGTTTGGAGTCCGGAGCTATGCGCAATGGCTTCTGGAAGATGAAGGAACCCTAGATGGCAATTCTCCAAAATCTCTCTCTCTAAAAATAATGGGATAATTAGGGTTATAATAATATATATATATATAGGGATGTTGAGCGGCTGAATGAAAGTTGATAGTGTGACACGTGTCATGATTTGATTGGATGGTTTTGGTTATATTATTTGTTTTTTTGATTTGCCTTTATCAAAACATTATTTAAGTCATTTTAAATCTAAATAACTCAAAATAAATATTAAAAATAATCATAAAAATCTGTAAAAATTACAGAAAATATATTTTGAACCTAAAAACCCTAGAAAAATATTTGAGATAATTATATATTCATAGATTTCCTACTATAATTAGGAGAAGCTCTAAAAATTAGTTTTGCCATAAAACTAAAAATAAATATTAACATTATTCCAAAAATTCTGAAATAATTTCAGAAAATATATAATAATATTATAAACCTTAGAAAATAATGTAGGTCCATTCTATATTCCTGGGCTTGCACCATAAATTCTACAAGTCCTAAAAATTAGTTGTGAGCCTAACTAACTCCCAATAAATACTAAAAATACTCAAAAAATTCCCAAAAACTTCTAGAAAATATATTTTATTATTTAGAACCTAAAATAAAAGTTTGGGATATTTTTAATATATTTGAATCTAAAATAAATGCTTGAAAATCCTAAAAAATTACAAAAAATTATGAAAAATCCAAATTAAAAATTTCTGAAAAATTAGGGGGTTACAATCTACCCAATTTATAAAAATTTTGTCCTCGAAATTAAAATTAAGCCATGGTAGAAGTCAAGGATGGTCTAAGATTTGCATTGGTTAAAATGCAAGGCTAGGCTTAACGGAGTGGACGATGTTGCACGTTGCACATTTTGAAAATCATGGAAAAAATTCATATGAGTGAAAATAGGTTTCTTCGTGTGTCATGTCCAATAGTGTGGACACCTAAATGCTCTTTTGCATAAAAGTGTCCAACAATTGAAACGTTGCACAAAGATGGAAATTGGAGGATGGGCATGTCTAGGACAAGGTGTGGAATTTGTAGGAAGGCAATGACTAGGGAATTGCTCCAATTATCGAAGCAATGGTAAGGCGCGCCGAGGAATACCATGTTGTAAAACTAAATGAAAAATGTCATGTTCTATTCCTAAGTGGATTCGAGCTAGCCTCAGTCTCACTATCTAAGCCAAGTAGGTCTACTTCTTAGGTGAGGGGGTTTCACAATTCAGCCAACTTAAGACAATGTCGTTCTCAAAATTAAAATAAGGCATAATTTGTTAATCCTTCGTGTACATAAGGCAAGTCAATCGCAATCTCCTTGCGACAATTAAAATCCTAATCGTTTCTATTGCAATCACTTCTAGGTTAAGATGACCACTGATCCAATCAAATTCAACCTATGGTTATCTCTTCTCGCTTTTTCAAATTATCCATATCCAAATTTAAATTAAATCTATATATCATCTTCAAGATTTAAATACGCATATCAATTTTTCCTGACGATCTCCAATTATCATAATCTCCTCTAGAAGTAATTCGAGTCCATTATTATTCATATTTTCACTTATAAATTTTTGTATGCTTCAACTTCTTAAATTCTATTCACATCCTTAATATTTCAAATAGGTAGTCCAACCATCAAGTTTTTATTTTAACTCAAATCATCAACTTGAAAAAAATAATTTAAATGCAGTCCACCAATGTTCAAGTCTGAAATTCTATCTTTTTATCATCTAAATTTCAAGTTGATGATTTTACCTTCATTGTTTAAATCATGTACTTAAGGTATAAATATCGGGTCCTCAATATCAATTCATTAATCCTCATCATCTTAGTCATTCTTCTAAAATTCTCAAAATTAAAATGGCTTGAACCTCTCCCAATTTAATCTTACTCGATCACAATCTAAAAGAAATTCCTCTCGAGTTGATAATGCACTACTACCCAACTTAGAATTTATCCATCTATCACATAAGGCTATATACCTTAAGCGAATATTTCTTAATATGTTTACTCATGTCATTCAATCCTTGAACTTCAATGCCGATCATATCACATATGATATATCCTTAATTACGAAGAATAATCCTCAAGTATGTGATCGACCTATGGGGTATATCTAGTATTCTCTGTGTATCAATTTATACCAAGCACGATGTTTCGTCTTTCCAAAATAAGGGAAGACGGAGACCAATAATAAAGAGTTCAAGGGCAGCGTAATAGAATAGAAGTATTGGGATCAAAGCGTTTAAAGAATTCAATTGGAAATTGTCAAAGCAGTTGTGGATTAAAATCCTATTTTGGTAATCTTTGTTCGCCTGCTCGTATTAGTACAGTTATGTAACTGATACGATATGTCAGACATATCTAGGGCAAGTATATTCATCTACTAATCACTACATATCTCAATCCACGTAAGGTATTATTGCGAGGGCGAATCAAGCACACTATGGTTGATCAGACCGTAATACACTTATTCTGAAATGTATTATTGTGGGCCTCCCCAATAATACATATGTCATGAACAAGCTCGATAAAGAATAAGCTTGCAAAACTAGGCTATAAAATAGCACAATAAGTCAAGGTAGTAAATGAAATATAAGCACGCTAGATGATGATGAAAGGAGGTACAAATTATTCAAGTTCACAAAACGAACAAAATGAACAACAATAATAAAAGACTCTACAATCTCTACAGTTATCATACAACCTCCTTGTCTAAGTTGCTAGTCGACCCAGTAGGGCATGAACCTCTAAATTCTATTATCTGAATAAACACTGTCATCTTATACTAGCATATAATTATTGCCATTCAGTTATACCGCCTTGATGGGTCAAGTGGACTATGTGGTACTAGTCTCAAGGGAAAGGGAATATAACTTGTATCGAGGTGGGGGTACAAATTACGTGATTTAACACTAAGGAATAATCATCGGGTCACAATCTACAAGATTAACTCAAACTTATCGAACTCTAACTACAAAACACAAAATTTTCAAATTCAAGACTACAACTATAATCCTAGCAAACTTTGGGTCCTTAACAAGAAATAAAATTACTTGGCCTACTATTAGAAGTGTCAGGTGGCACGAATTGAAAGGCGGAGAAAAGAAGAACATATTTTAGTCGTTGCGCATTAGCGAACGTTAAGGTCGCAGACGAACAACGTATGAAATTAAAATATGAGGCTCTAGATAATATCATAGTTTCCTAAGGTGAAGGTGGCGAGCAATTCTCCGTGTTTGAGGTATGATCTCATGGGGAATGTCATACTCGTTGCTCTGGGCTTCCTGAGGTACCGTCTGCTAATATCACGACAAGAACCTATATCCTAACACTATCTCACTATGCACACTAGGTTCTGTTCTAACATTCGATCTCAGATTTCTATTGGTTTCTCAAAACTGGGGTCAACCACTAGGGTCAAACATTAGGGTCCAATCTCTAACTAGCTCTTAGCAGTGCCTATACTACTCTTAGGTCATTCATGACTATAACAAGAAATAATGGTAAATTATTCTATAGGTAAGGGACGCTAGGGTTCATTAAGCGTTCTACTTAGGGGTGTATTAATATCCTAGTTGTACTTTTAGTAGAAAGGTTACCCTACCTATCATTCTATCAACAGGAACTTCTATATTCTAGAAGAAAGCTACACTCAAGGAACTAATGAGAAGGCACATAAATCAAGCAGAATGCAATTTTTCAACGAAATAGATTGGAAGAAGGAGAAGGAGAAGCCATAGTCAATTGTGGATGAGATCCTATACTCTAATCTTATTTGTAGGCTTGCTCGGTCCCTAAGTTAAAACCGAACAATTTAGTCGTAGACCAGCATGGGCCACCACAAAAACTATGTCACGCCTCAGTCCCAAAATATCGAGGGACCAGACGCGTGGCAATGGCCAGCAGCACACACCGATGGACAAACCCAATTTAATGGATCTATCGGGGCATGCTTAAGCTGTAATATAACAATAAGTAGGTCCAATGATACCAGTCACAGTCTATAATAATCTCATCCACAACAGAACAGTATATAAACTAAATAGCAAAACTGGAATAAATGTTGAAAGTAAAGATACTGTCGAATATCCAGCAAGAAATAATACTAAGTCGGGTGAAGACAAATTCACTACCGATAAATGGAAAAATAGAGACAAGGAAATATAACTAAAACATGCTAGAAAGTAACTAAGTATAAGCAGGGCCATCAACTGCTATCGTACCCTCGTCTGGTGTCGATCCATAAAGCTGCGGGTACTCCTCGTCTGCTAAATCTGGAAAACAAAACCAGGTCCTCAGCGGGACGTAACAAGATACAAAAGAATACGAGCCAAAAGTACAGTAAATGAACATGCAAGATAGACAAGAAAGTAAACACAAGAAAGCAAATAAGACACGAGAAATCACTGCATCTAAGATGGTGGCGTACCGATGGTGCTATCAAACATGACTACAAACAAATCGGAATAACCGCAACTCAATGGAAGATAACGGTCCTATAGAAAGTAGGCCAATGGGGACTCCCAATCTATAGTATGGCTCTTTCGCCGCCCTATGGGAGCTCACGAATGAGGTGGTCAAATGAACAAGTCTCTATCGCAGTACAATGGGTACTCACAGTCGAGAATGCTCAAGTATAGTCAATGCCTAATAACGATCATCTAGGAACTAAAGAAACCAACCGAGTCAACTCAAGGAAGCGTAGAGTAAACATATACCAACCCAATATAATTATGAAAGAACCAGTGATCCATGGAAAAGAGCAAATAATGTACATGCACGTAAAGCGAGAAAATAAGACTAAAGCAGCAGGAATAAATCAATATAAAAAATGCATCAAGAAACTATATACGACAAGAAAGTAACAACTGAAAAGAAAAGCATGCAAATAATGTGCAAGAGTTGGCAAGGTATCTTGCACGATAATGTATAAATATGTCAAGGAAATAAGTAGCAAAACTGCAGGGTTTGGCAAGGTATACTTGCCTGGGGTCCTACTGCTGGTATGAATCAGAGTCCAAGTCACAGTCCAAATAGCCTATGTATTACAATTTACCATGTCAAAAGATAATTTATTTTAACTTATTTAATTCTGAAATAATTACTCTAAAATCCTATTTTAATCTTATTATTCTGATTTTTAGGTTAATTCCTAAATTTTGTCCAAAGAAAGTGAATTTTATCAACTCGAGACTCATGGCACGCAAATCGAGGCGATCTATTGACCAAAAAGTCAACCGACACAAACTCAACTTTCATGCATGATTTCCTGTAGATTTCATCATCAAAAACATGCTGGAATTTATGGCTCATCCGAATTCAAATTCGTTTGAGAATTATGGCACATACAAGTTTCGTATCGTGCACCGATGGTTAAATTCTAACCTAGAAGTTCTACAGAATTAACAGTATAAGAATACATCGAATTAAATTCTGTGAAAAATATATGTCAATGATCTCGACATTAGCTTTCCGAAACTTTAAACTGTTCATGATTCTGATTCCTGGTTCTCCCGGAATCGCAAAAACATTAAAATACGTCTATTTTTGGACATGCTGTGCTCTACGAATTTTTCAGAATTTACTACTCATAATTTTGTAAAACAAATTATATAATCAGAAAGCTAACCTCAATATCGTTCTAACGCAAGAAACTAGGGCTCGTTTGGAGTCCGGAGCTATGCGCAATGGCTTCTGGAAGATGAAGGAACCCTAGATGGCAATTCTCCAAAATCTCTCTCTAAAAATAATAAGATAATTAGGGTTATAATAATATACATATATAGGGATGTTGAACGGCTGAATGAAAGTTGATAGGGTGGCACGTGTCATAATTTGATTGAATGGTTTTGTTTATATTATTTGTTTTTTTGATTTGCCTTTATCAAAATATTATTTAAGTCGTTTTAAATCTAAATAACTCAAAATAAATATTAAAAATAATCATAAAAATCTGAAAAAATTACAGAAAATATATTTTGAACCTAAAAACTCTAGAAAAATATTTGAGATAATTATATATTCATAGATTTCCTACTATAATTAGGAGAAGCTCTAAAAATTAGTTTTGCCATAAAACTAAAAATAAATATTAACATTATTCCAAAAATTCTAAAATAATTTTAGAAAATATATAATAATATTATAAACTTTAGAAAATAACGTGGGTCCATTCTATATTCCTAGACTTGCACCATAATTTCTACAGGTCCTAAAAATTAGTTATTAGCCTAAATAACTCCCAATAAATACTAAAAATACTCAGAAAATTCCCAAAAACTTCTAGAAAATATATTTTATTATTTAGAACCTAAAATAAAAGTTTGGGATATTTTTAATTATATTTGAATCTAAAATAAATTCTTGAAAATCTTAAAAAATTACAGAAAATTGTGAAAAATCCAAATTAAAAATTTCTGAAAAATCAGGGGGTTACACTCAGACATAGTACTTTTTTAGGAACTTGCCATTGATAGGCATCATAAGCAAGTCGCTATTGGGTTTCACTAGCTGGTAGGCACCGTTGGGGAAAAAGACTCCACGATGAACGGACCCTCCCATTTAGGATAGAATTTATCGGCCATCTTGTGGGTCATGACCATCGATCTTCTCACAGTCAGGACGAGGTCTTCCACCAGAAAAATTCTCTCCTTGACCCATCTGTTGAAGTCTCCCGAGAGACTCATTTGGTATAGCTTAATGTGCTGCTGAGCTAAGAGACGTTTCTCGTTGAGTGCTTCTAACTTTTGTATCCGTCGACGGTGATTGGCGTCGACGGTTAATTGGTTGGAGAGAGCTACTCAGAGTGAAGGGGTTTGGATCTCAAGCGGGTGGACCGCTTCACTTTCGTACACTAGAGAGAAAGGCATGTTGCTAGTAGCTGTCTGAACCGTTGTGCGGTAGGCCTAGAGACATTCACCCAGCTCTTGTTCCAGTCACGCTTATTGGAAGACACAAACTTTTTGAGTAGCTTTATAATTGTCTTGTGGAACGCTTCTGCCAGACCATTTGGTGCCGGGTTTTAGGCAGTTGATGCTATATTCTGAATTAGATTTTTGTCGCAAAATCGGTAGAATGCGTTATTGCAAACCGTGGACCATTGTTATGGACGATCCTTCATGGCAAGCAAAAGCACGGTATATGAAGTAATGCTTGATAAAGCTAATCATGTTCGATGTCTTTACTTCAGTGAGTGGAACATCTTTCACCTATTTGGAGAAGTAATACATTTTAGCCAGGATGAACCGATGCCCTTTAGAAGAAGGTGGACTGATTGGTCCGATAATGTCCACCCCCCACGCTTTAAACGACCAAGATGCGACCATTGGGTGAAGGAATTCTGAGGGTTGGTGGATAAAGTCTTTATAGATTTGGCACGTCTGGCATTTCCTCGCATACCCAATGGCCTCTTCTACCATCGACGGTCCTGTAACTTTGGATCGGGTTAGTGTACATCACAGATGCCGTCGTAAGCTTCACGGAGGGCCTGTCTCACTTATGTATTCGATAGGCATCGTAACAGAAGGCCATCGTAGTACTGACGATACAATATTTTGGTAGCTGTATCATAATAGAACTGGAAGGAATATCTTCTGATCGATGTGGCTTCCTTTGGGTTCTCGGAAAGAATTTCATAGACCACGTAGTCAAATAAATAGAAGTCTCCATTCTTGGACTTTAGTATGTACTTCCGCCGCATAGCTCAAACACAGGCAAAGGTTATTCTTTGGGCAGACCAGCTCTCGACCGATCACTGTGATTAGCTTTTGGGTGTTGTCTAGAACTGCCAAGGAGGCAGCAAGGCTGGCCAGGGCATCATCCTTGACGTTCTGCTGTCGAGGGGTGTGCTCAATAAAGAATCCCTTAAAAGTTGAGATAATGCCAAGCGCAGCTTGGTGGTAAGGAATCAGGTGTTTGTGCCAGATTTTGTACTCATCCCAGACTTGACTGACTATTAATTTGGAGTCGACGTAGGCCTCCAGATACTCCACTCCTACTTATTTGGCGAGTTGGAGCCCAATGAACAAGATGTTGTACTCTGCCATATTGTGGGAGCACGAGTTTATGGGAGAGTAGGCACGATTGATGACCAGACCATATAGGAAGATCAACACTATCCTGACCCCCGCAATGATATCGCCCTTAGGTCCTGTTCTTGAAGCACCATCGAAAAACATTCACCATATAGCCTCGCATGAAGTTACATTTGAGTTTGCCACTTTTGTCTGTTATCTCGTCGTAGAGTTTTGAAATTTCTGGCATCGGTTATACTGTCAGGAAGTCGGCCAATACTTGACCCTTGACAGCTTTCTGTGGGACAAACACCATATCATATGGAGACAGTAGTATTGCCCAGGTTGCTGTAACACCCCGTTCCGCTCAAGCGGACTGCCATCTCAAACGGCAAAAGTGCAACTGTCCCGACCCGCTTTGCCTCAAACAAGAAGCAAATAATATCCAGACTTGTCCCTACAGGAATTCAGCTTAGGCTTTCAGAGGCTCGCTTGACGTATTGCTCTACCGAGGCGAATCATCGCTAAGGTGGGTGGCTACGGTGAACTTGTCTTTGCTTAGCCAGCACACATAAAATCTGAAATATTCATGCTAGTCGCTAGGTGAATCACCCCCTGCATGCTAATAAATCTAACGCACCTAGCTAAGGGAATAGTCCCAACTTGTATTGCTTATGCTAGAATATGGAAATTGAAATACTGCTTGTATTCAGACCCTCGCATGCTATGTCCTTAACGGTTTCATCTCTCGACTTACCTTCGGGTCCGAGCAAACGTGTTTACTTATGCTCCTTAGAAACGCATACTAGTCTGCTTGAATGTTGCCTTGTTTTCATCCAAACCCCGGAAGACTACTACGTAGTCGTTCCGTGCCTGAATGAACCTGCAAGTATCCGGGACCGTTAGGTCACCCAAGGCAAATCCCTGAACCAGAGGAATGCATCAAGGCATGTTAATCACTGTACAGAATCATGATTCAAGCATCTCCTGTACTCGTGCACTACTGTACTACTGTTCTACTGTACCATTGTACTCCTGTTCTACAGTACTCGTGTATCTCATAAAATTGGAAAAGACCCTGACCTGCATGTCGCGGATAACTCGAAAATGAGGCATAGTTCCACGGACGGTCTCCGGGGCACTGGGGCCGCTCCGATCCGGATGGAACTCCATTGTTTCAGCCAACTGTACTGGACGAGATAGTGTGCAGCATCCACCGTTCTTTCGCTGCATACCATCCGCTCCATGGCTGAACTCTACTGTATAGTCTACTGTACTTAAGGAGATGGCTTATAGCGCCCACTGTACTTTCGTTGCAAACCATTCTCATTTAAGACTAGTATCCTTTATGGCTATGCCAGCGACTCATGTTCATATAGATAAGTCATCCTCGCTTAGCGGCTATCCGAGTGCGAGTCACTGCATCGCATCAAATGAACAACTGAACACCTGAACGATCATGTTAAAATGACCCTCGTGTTTGCATATGCTATGCCCCTGAATGTTATACTTGCCCGTGCTTGAATTAACAATGTTGCCTCAATGTTTGACTTGGACAGGGAAGGAGATGGTAAGTTGGTAAGTCTTGCCGTGTTTCCTCTCATGTTGCACGGCGTACTGCCCGACACGTTAGGCTATTCAATATTTGCATGAAACTGATCCTAAGGCAACTAGAAAGACAACTTAATAGTTGGTGCATGGAACCTGTATTATATGTTTGGATTTGTCGAGCGGGCGAGTAGCTTCCCCACCAGTGCATTCAATGTACTGATAATCCACCAGTTTGTATGCAGGGTGCGGGAGAACCTCGTTCGGTGCGGATGCCTCCTTCGTACGTGCTAAGGCCAGGAGTTCCCTCTGAAGCCTTGCAATGGTGCGTCCGGAACAGAAGCACATATACAAGACAAAATGTTGGAACGTAGCCCGAACTCGCCTGAACATTTGCCTGTACAATTACTCCACAATTGTAGCCACTTGGCACGCTTTACTGTTTCAGAGAGAGAGGCTTGAGTGACTTGGAATCTCGGCTATACGCCGCCTGTAACACTTGTTCATATCAATAAAAGAGCTTGCTTTACTTCAACTTGTGTTTCAATGCTTCCGCTATATTGTCAACTCAGTAAACTTGTTACCGATCGCCTATGCGTTCATGACTCCGCTGCACTCGGACAATCTGTGTGACTCTGTGGCTTAGAACTCTTACCGCCAGCCAATGAATCACGGCCTTGCACGGGCGTGGCTAACGCTCATGCGGTATCACGCCCGGATGGGTCAAGCGATCGTTCTGCGGGAGCGCTGGCGAGGGTGATTCCCGCTTAGCGGGAACGACCGATTTGCCTGCAGGAGATCGGGGCATGACAGTTGCTAGGTGGGAACTGAGCGCCCCTGGTTTGGTCATGAGAAATCTGAGAGGATTGACTCGCGATATCACATGAATGGTTTATCCAGTCACGTAATGCCGAGTCTTCTGGACAACAAATACTAGAGCAAGGCATTCCTTCTCAATGGGGGTGTACCTATGCTCCATACCAACCATCATTCGACTGAGATAATCGATGGCCTGCTTGTGGCATACATCACTATTCTGGGCTAATAAAGCACCGAGGGAGTGATCCATCGTGCATACATAAAGCATAAAAGGCTTCCCCAAGACCGGGCTACCAGCACTGGAGGATTTGATAGGTATCCCTTGATGTCATCGAACGCGCGTTGGCATTCTTTATTCCAGACAACAGAGACACCTTTCTTCATGAGATGGTGAATGGACGACAACATCCAGAGATGTTTGATATTAACCTCCTGATGTATGCAAGCCTCCATTGAAGGCCGCGGAGTTCCCGGAGGTTCCTCGACGGGTTCATCTCAAGGATTGCTTTAGTTTTATCGGGGTCTATGTGAATACCCTGAGAAGTGATGATAAAGCTCAAGAATTAGCTGTTGGAGACTCTCAGAAAGGATTTGGTAGGGTTCATCTTACGCTGGTATGTACGCATCAGGTCAAACACAGTCTTCAAGTCCCTGAGGTGATCACCTTTGGAGTTACTTTTGATGACACTGTCATCGATGTAACACTCGACCATCTTACGTAGATGCTCACGAAAGATAGTGCTCATAGATCGCTGGAATATAGTACCTACATTCTTCAGACTGAAGGGCATGACTGTGTAGCAGTGTACTACTATCGGCGTTCGGAATGATGTATGATTTTGATTGTCAGGGGATATCTAGATCTAATTATAGCCTGAGAATTTGTCCATGAAGGACATGCACTCAAAGCCGCAAGTATTGTCGATCATTATGTCTATGATCGAAAGAGGGAATTCATCTTTGGGGTAGGCCCCGTTTAAATCATGGAAGTCAATGCAGATCCGAATCTTCCTATTCTTTTTGACGACGAGCACGATATTGGCTACCCAGTTTGGATGTTTCCTTTTGCGAATGAAGCTACTAGCTATCAGTTTATTGACTTTGGATTTGATGGTGTTCATTATGTCTAGCTGGAACCGCTGTTGCTGCTTCTTGACAGGCTTAACATTCGGCAAGATATTGAACCTGTAGACCATGATTTGGGGGTCCAGTCCTGTCATGTCTTCGTATCTCCAGGCAAAGATATTAATGTATTCCCTGATGAGCTGTAGCAGGGATTATCGATCCTCATCAGTCAGAATTTTGCTGATAAATAAGGTTTAGGGGAGGATTCTTCATCCATATTTACTTGTACAACTTCGTTCTCGGTAGAAGATTTTCGTTGTTTGAACCGAATCTCCCATTGTGAGTCTAGGCATTGGGCCCACAGTTCTACTTCAAAGAGTTCTGGTAGATTCTCGTCGTCTTCCTCAGGGTCAGCTGACACCATATTGGCAAATAATGTTTGCTTGAGCATCTTCCCAATAATGATATCGGAGTCCCAAGTGGAGGATTATGAAGAGTGAAAGTGTACCTTGTCTCCTTTATCTGAACCTTCGGGGGTTGTGACAGGTGTTACATACCCTAAGCCATGCTTGGTCTTATGGTAGTAGTCCTCGGATTTGCCTGTAGGAGCAGGCAAACGTAGATGTATCCTTTGGCCTTTGCTGTAGTTTAAGCCCTTAGTGGCCTTCAGATCGTAACTCATCTTCTGGATAAGGTGCTCGGCTTGAGTGTTATACCGGTGGAGTGACATTTTGTCGGTATCGGGCTCTAGATCTAGTTCTTCGGGAATAAAGGATTGAGGGCATTCTACTCGGCCGAAGATGATGGGTCTGACTCCCCTCTTCCTAGTTGGGACTAGGAAGTAAGAGTTTTGGCTGAGGAGTGTAAACACCCTAATTTTTTTTAATTTTTATTTTAAGTATTTTTTTAATTATTGAATTTCTTAGAGTATTTTTATAATTAATTAGAAAATAAATTTTATTGATTTAATTACCTAGATAAATACTCATTTAGAATTATTCCACAAAACAATTTTTATTATTTTAGGAATCCTTGTTAAAGGCTGATTAATTTTTAGAATTTATTTTTGTGTATAAATATTTTGGATTTATAACCCCATCCATATATGTAAATATATATATGTAAATAATATATAGTTATTAATAATATATAGTTAATAATAATAATAATAATAATAATAATAAGTAATAGTGATAATAATAATAATAATAATAATAATAATAAATAATAAATAATAATAAGTAATAGTAGTAATAATAATAATAATAATAATAATAAATAATAATAATAATAATAATAATAATAAAAGAAAAAAAGAAAAAAAAGAAAAAAAAAGATAACTTAAACCCTAAACTAAGCAAAATCCCTAACCTAATCCTATTCCCAGCAGACCCCCGTAGCAACCTGCGACCTCCCCTCTCCCTTATATATATATATATATATATATATATATATATATATATATATATATATATATACACACGTTCTCAACCTAAACCTAAACCCTAACCCTAATCCTTGACCCGTCGCCGACGTCCGACCGACCTCCGACCCCCCGATGCCACAGTCGCGCCGGCACCGCCACCCCGCGCCGACAGCAGCAGCCGCGGCAGCCCGCGTGCGCCGCATGTGCAGCAGCCACAGTTCCAACGTCCCTACTTCATGGTATGATATCTCCCTCATCTCTGATTTTTTTTGCGAACGTTTTATCCGTGTACATTCACAACCTAACCCTCTAGGAAATTCCTTCAAGAGGGATGAGTTTTCGTGCCCTAAATTGGTCGAAAAGTCGACCGGAAGTTGGCCGAAAAACTGACTAAAAATTGTCCAAAATTTTAATCTAACCCCCATATTCATGCCTAATTTTCCACCAACCTGTTTAATATTTTTAAAATCTAATTAAAGGATTTTCTTCTATATATAACCGAGAATTCAACTATTCTTTTACTTTTTATTAATTTATTTTAATTGTTGATTATTCGACCTCCAAAATGACCAAAAACTTGATAGTTTAAAACTAAGATTTTGTGATACGGAGTGCACCCCGCCAAACGGGACCGCCTTATCACGTACCAATTGCACTGAAAGGCACGTATGGTATATCCTAACATGTGGACTTTCACAGAAGTTAATTTGGACGTGTGTACACGTCGAAATTAACCCATATCCGTAAAAAGCACCCAATCATGACTTTTGTAAAATACTACCCTATTTTGTGTACGCTCGTCAGAATACGAAGAAACTTGCACCATTGGATTCGTGGTATCACGCTGGTCCTGTGATCCATGTTTCACACAATTCTGAGACAGTTGACAAAGTCGCCTATTCGCGGGCCCCACAGTTTGACTTGAAGGGCGAATTTATGATCGGCTCACCAGAATCCAAAATTGGACATACCGTTGAGTTCGTATCGATGTTGTAAACCCCCTCACCCAAGATAAGGTCCACTTGGCATATATAGAGAAACTAGGACTAGTTTGTATCCAATTGGAAATAGGACACGACTTTTATTTAAATTTTAATATTTATATCACTTAGTGCGCCTTACCATTGCTTCGATAATTGGAGCACTACACTAGCCATTGCCTTCCTACAAACTTTATAACCTTGTCCTAGACATGCCCACATTTCATTCTGACCTTTGTGTGACTTATAATTATGCTCTCTTGTGCTACATTTTAGTCGCATAATAAACGTCACGGACGTTTACTATTTAATTCTAAAAATTCTAACTCTGTATCCTTGTGCGTTCCAATAAAATTGGAGACACAATCTTGACCCATTTCATACAACCTAATTTATGATAAAATTCTACTCTGAGCTCTAGATGTCCATGACACTTGGGTCCCACCTAATTTTATTCCCATACACTTCTAATTAATTCTACAACACCGTGCGCAATTATTTTAATTAATATAAACCCAAATTATGTCTTTGTGCAATTTTTTAATGGTTAGGCACTTTTATGCAAAAGTGCATTGAGGTGTCCACACCATTGGACAATGCATGAAGAAATCCAACTTTTTCCTTTATAGGAATTTTTCCCATAATTTTCGGAATGTGCAACGCCAATATCGCCCCTTTATTTTAAACCTATCATGGCATTTAAACAATATAAATTATAGCCCTCCAACATCCCCATGTGAGACCAAGGCCCAAGTCCAAGGGTGTTGACCAAGCCCAACCACTAGGTCAATACAAACCCTAGTTTACACATGTATATAAATACAACCTTTTCTTTTCTTTTCTTTTCTTTATTTTCTTCCACCTCAAAAACCCATCCCAAAATCTAAACCTAGCCGACTCCTGTGCCCGACCCCCTCGGCCAACCGCCGGCCGGAGCTGCCCCCAACCGCTAGATCTCTCACCTCGACAACTCCTCCTCCACGATCCCTCGACCACCGCCTGAACCACCCGCCACTGCTCCGCCGCCAGCAGCTATAGCACCACACACCACCACCCCCCGACTCCTTCTTCCCTGACCCGACGCCCCCGAATCCCCTCCACTGGCCACCACAGACCACCACTGCCGCCACCAGCATCCTCTCCATTACCATTCCTACCACCTGAACTACCGTTCTCATTACCACCACCGCCACTACCACCCGCAACCACCACCCGCACCACTAGCTATCGCCCGTACCAACTCCATCATCACCATCACCATCCCCAACTCCATCATCACCACCACCCGCACCCCCATAGCCGACCATCGCCGCCCTCGTCACCACCCCCTGACCGCCGACCCACACACCACCACCACCGGCCTCTACGACCTACCGGCCGCCACCTGGAGCGGCTGCACTGTTGCTGCCAGAGCCGCTGCTACCATTTTTGCTGCAACCCGCACCCCCTGTCGCCCTGTAGCCACCGGAGCTCCGCCCCCTCGCCGGCGACGACCTCCCCGTACGGCAGACCCCCCCCCCCCCCCGGACACGACACAGCAAGGTACGTGTATATATTTATGTATATATATAATATATATTTGTATATGGTGTATATTTGTATACAATGTATATATGTAGTATATATTTGTATATAATGAATATATATATGTAAATTTGTATAGATATGTATATTTATATATATATAATATATATATGTTATTAATTTATTATATATATCTATAAATACTATATAATGTATATGTATAAATATAAGTATTATATTTGTGTTTATATACATATGTATATTTAAATATATATTTTATGTAAATACGTATTTGTGTATATACTTATGTATATATGTTATTATTTTTATATATATATGTATAATGTATATATGTAAATATGTCTACATGCATAATTGTATATATATGTATATATGTTATTAATTTATCTAATGTATATATATGTATATATGTTATGTATGCATACATGTACTATGTTAGCATAAATAATTAAGCATAGTGTAATTTAGTGATAATAATTATTGTTCGTAGGCATCCGAAATGGTGCTACCTTGACTGCTGGTTCCGGGGCATTGCTTGTGCACACCAGAGTTCCAGGCAAGTATACCTTGCCTTGTTGTACTGTTTAAATTCAGTTTTTATTTTAGTTGCTTGTTTATTATTTTAGATTATATAAATTGTACATGTCCGAGAAGACTCGGGTGCAGTCAACGAATGCGTTGACGTTAGGACTTATGCCTGACCTAGTGTCTAGTAGACCCACATAAAGTTGTAGAGTTAACGGTATGACTCCCCAGGCCTTGACACATTTCTTACACGTGTTGTGCGTCTCATGTAGGGCACGGACTTGCATATCCGGCTGACCACCTGTACGTGTAGGTCGTAAGATGGATAGGGTATAACTGCTAATAGTGATGCATGTTAGAAGACTTAGCAGTTATTAGTAGTCGGAGCATAGACTATTATAGTACGATGATCCCAATCCTTGTCCTTGTCTTATTGTAAGGTTGGGCTATTGTTCTAACGATAGACTATGAGCCAAAGTTACGACGCCGATACTTGCACTCCGTCTTGGCGTAGTAGCTAAAGCGTGTTGTGGATACAACATGCATAGATCATTGGGCGGGGAGGACAACTAGTACGCGTATGTGACACCCACCTCCTTTATAAGTTTCTTGAGTATAGCCTCTGCCAGAATAAATGAATCCCTGTTGTTAGGATGATAATTAGGGTAACATTCCTAGAAGGAACACAACTAGGGCATTGACACACATTAAGTTTAGACTACCTAATGAACCCTAGCAACCCTTACCTGTAGAATGATTGACCATTATCCCTTGATAATTAGGGATGACTTAAGAGTAGTACAGGCAATACTAGGGCTAGCTATAAATCTGACCATATTGTTTGACCCTAGCATTGAGGACCCAATAGAAATCCAAGGTTAAATATTAGGACTGAATCTAACTTTCATAAGTGAGATAGTATTAGAGAACCATAAATTTGGATCATTGTCCTATCATTAGCAGACAGCACCTTAGAAAAACCTAGAGATTAGCTACCGTCTTCCCCTTAGAAAACCATGATATTATCTAGAGTCCCTCTATTTTAAATTCATATCTGGTTCTTCTGAAAAATTAGCACTCGCGAATTATGCGATGACTAATTATGTTCTTCCTTTCTTCATCATTCAACTCGTGCCGCATAACTCTTATGAGTGTAGGCTAAGTGATTTTATTTTATGTTAGGATATCCAGCTTGCTAGGATAATAGTTGTTACTCTTAAATTTTTGAAATATATGATTGGTAGTTAGAACTTGATAGTTGAATATTCTTTTAGATTATAATTTCATGGTTATACCTTAGTTTTAAATCACATGATGGTACCCCTACATCGATACCAGTTATATCCTCTTTCTCCTTGAAGGCCAATAACTTTTCCATTCATACTATTGACACATGTTCTATATGCACTACGACTAAGACTTAAGATGACCATTACCTATATAATGCAATAGGATACCCTAATCAGCACTAAAATCTTTCCCTCGTATACCCTAACAATAGTTTCTACTTTATTTACAAGGACCAAGTTATTTTATAGAATCTTCTTTAAGGCAGTTGCAGTATTAGTTTATTATTTTAAGTTGGGTAGGATGCCTCGCAACATAATATCACATAGTCCTCGGGATCCATTAATGAAGTGTAACTGAATGACATTAACTGTATACTAGCATAAGAAGATAATGTTTATTCAGACTGTAGAACTTAGAGGCCCATACCACTGTTTGGTCGACTAGCGACTTAGACAAGGAGTTAGTATGACAACTTTAGAGATTGTAGAGTCTCTTTTTTTAAAATTGTTTTGTGAACTTGAATTAATTATACCTCCTTTCATCATAATCCAGCATATTTATGTTTTCTAAAACTATCGTGACTTATGCTGCTATTATAGCCTTGTTTCGCAAGCTTACTCTTCTATCGAGCTTGATCTTGATATATGTATTATTTGGTCAACACACTAATATATTTTGGAATCAGTGTATTAAGGTCTAGCTAACATTAGTGCGCTTGGTTCGCTCTTCGCATAACTACTTTACGTGGATTGAGATATATAGATTAATAGATGAATGTACTTGCCCTCTAGATATGTCTGAGCATATCGTACTAGTTACATAACTGTGCTGATACGAGCATGTGAATAGGAATTACCAAAATAAGATTTTAATCCATAACTGCCTTGACAATTTCTATTAGAATTCTTTAAATGCCTTGATCCCCATACTTCAATTCTATTACCTTCCCCTTGAACTCTTTATTATTGTCATTCCATATTCCCTTATTTCGGAAAGACGAAACCTCGTACTTAGTGTAAGTTCGATATACAGAGAGTACTAGATATAACCCATAGGCAAATCATATTACTGGATGACTATCTTTTATAACTAATTAAGGGTATATCATATATGACGCATTTGGTGTTAAAATTTTTGAGGATTGAGTAACATGATTTAGTAAATTTGAGGAATAAGTTCTCTTAAATGTAAGAGCCTTATGTGATAGATGGTAAATTTTAAGTTTGGTAGAAGTTGTATTATCAACTTGAGAGGAATTTCTTTTAGATTGTGATCGAGTAAAATAAGATTGAGAGGTTCAAGTCATTTTAATTTTGAGAATTTTAGAAAAATGATTAAGAAATTGAGGATTAATGAATTATTAAAAAAAATTGTGATATGGCGAACCAAATAGCTATACTTGAGCATATGATTTAAATTTGGAATATTGAAGGTGAAGCACCGATTTAAACTTTGAGGATAAATATAGAAATCTAGACTTAAACAATTGGTGAATTAGATTTCAAATTTTATAATTTGAATCCTTAAATTAAAAATTAAATGTTGATTGTGGGATTACCATTTTGAAATATTGAGGATGTAAATTGAATTTAAATTTGAAGAGTACAAAAATTCATAAGTTGAAGGTATGAATAATATTTGATTAGAATTGTTTTCTAAAGGAGATCATGAAAGTTGGAAATAGGGGTGTAAAAAAAATTATATGCGTTATTAATATTGAAGATGTTATATGGATTCAATTTAAATTTGGATGTTGATGATTTAAAAAATTAAGAAGAGATTACAATAGGTTGAATTTTGAATTGAACAGTGATTATCTTAATTTTGAAGTGATTGCGATAGATGTTATTAGAATTTTAATTATCGTAAAGAGATTGTGATTGACTTACCTTATGTATGTGAAGGAATAATAGACTATGCCTTATTTTAATTTTGAGGATAAAATTATTTTTAAGTTGGGTAGATTGTAAACCCCTCACTCAAGATTAGGTCCACTTGGCATAGATAGAGAAACTAGGACTAGTTTGTATCCAATTGAAAATAGGACACGACTTTTATTTAAATTTTAATATTTATATCACTTAGTGCGCCTTACCGTTGCTTCGATAATTGGAGCACTACACTAGCCATTGCCTTCCTACAAACTTTACAGCCTTGTCCTAGACATGTCCGCCTTTTATTGTGACCTTTGTGTGACTTACAATTATGCTCTATTGTGCTACAGTTTAGTCGCACAATAAACGTCGCGAACGTTTACTATTTAATTCTAAAAAATTTAACTTTGTATCCTTGTGCGTTCCAATCGAAATTGGAGACACAATCTTGACCCATTTCGTACAACCTAATTTATGATAAAATTTTACTCTGAGCCCTCGATGTCCATGATACTTGGGTCCCACCTAATTTTATCCCCATGCACTTCTAATTAATTCCACAACACCTTGCGCAATTATTTTAATTAATTTAAACCCAAATTCCGTCTTTGTGCAATTTTCCAATGGTTGGGCGCTTTTATGCAGAAGTTCATTGCGGTGTCCACACCATTGGACAATACATGAAGAAATCCAACTTTCTCCTTCATAGGAATTTTTTCCATAATTTTCGGAATGTGCAACGCCAACATCGCTCCTTTATTTTAAACCTATCCTGGCATTTAAATAATATAAATTATAGCCCTCCAACATCCCCATGTGAGCCCAAGGCCCAAGCCCAAGGGTGTTGACCAAGCCCAACTACTAGGTCAATACAAACCCTAATTTACACACGTATATAAATACAACATTTTGCTTTCTTTTCTTTATTTTCTTCTACCTCAAAAACCCATCCCTAAACCTAAACCTAGCCGACTCCTGTGCCCGACCCCCTCCTACCAACCGCTGGTCGGAGCTGCCCCCAACCGCCGGATCTCTCACCTCGACAACTCCTCCTCCACGATCCCTCGACCACCGCCTGAACCACCCGCCGCTGCTCCGCCGCCAGCAGCCACAGCACCACACACCACCAACCCCGACTCCTTCTTCCCCGACCCGACGCCCCCGACTCTCCTCCACCGGCCACCAAAGACCACCACCGCTGCCACCAGCATCCTCTCCATTACCATCCCTACCACCTGAACCACCATCCTCATTACCACCACCGCCAATACCACCCACAACCACCACCAGCACCACCAGCTATCGCCCGCACCAACTCCATCATCACCATCCCCAACTCCATTATCACCAGCACCCGCACCCCCATAGCCGACCACTGCTGCCCTCGTCACCACCCCCAGACCGTCGACCCACACACCACCACCACCGGCCCCTACGACCTACCGGCTGCCACCTGGAGCGGCTGTACTGTTGCTGCCAGAGCCGCTGCTACCATTGTTGCTGCAACCCGCATCCCCTACCGCCTTGTAGCCACCGGAGCTCCGCTCCCTCGCCGGCGACGACCTTCCCGTATGGCGGACACCCCCCCCCGGATACGAAACAGCAAGGTACGTGTATATAATTATGTATATATATAATATATATTTGTATATGGTATATTTGTATGTAATGTATATATATAGTGTATATTTGTATATAATGAATATATATATATGTAAATTTGTATAGATATGTATATTTATGTATATAATATATATACGTTATTAATTTATTATGTATATCTATATATACTATATAATATATATGTATAAATAAAAGTATTATATTTGTGTTTATATACATATATATATTTAAATATATATTTTATGTAAATACGTATTTGTGTATATACTTATGTATATATGTTATTATTTATATATATATATGTATAATGTATATATGTAAATATGTCTACATTCATAATTGTTTATATATGTATATATATTATGTATGCATACATGTACTATGTTAGCATAAGTAATTAAGCATAGTGTAATATAGTGATAATAATTATTGTTCGTAGGCATCCGAAACGGTGCTACCTTGACTGCTGGTTCCGGAGCATTGCTTGTGCACACCAGAGTTTCAAGCAAGTATACCTTGCCTTGTTGTACTATTTAAATTCAGTTTTTATTTTAATTGTATGTTTATTGTTTTAGATTATATAAACTGTGCGCGTCCGAGAAGACTAGGGTTCAGTCAACGAATGCGTTGACGTTAGGACTTGTGCCTAACCTAGTGTCTAGTAGACCCACCTAAAGTTGTGAAGTTATCGGTATGACTCCCAAACCTTGACATATTTCTTACACGTGTTGTCCATCTCATGTAGGGCACGAACTTGCGTATCCGGCTGGCCACCTGTACGTGTAGGTCATGCGACGGATAGGGTATAACTGCTAATAATGATGCATGTTAGAAGACTTAGCAGTTATTAGTAGTCGGATCATAGACTATTATAGTACGGTGGTCCTAATCCTTGTCCTTGTCTGGTTGTAAGGTTGGGCTATTGTTCTAACGATAGACTATGAGTCAAAGTTACGACACCGATACTTGCACTCCATCTTGACATAGTAGCTAAAGCGTGTTGTGGATATAACATGCATAGATCATTGGGCGGGAAGGACAACTAGTAGGCGTATGGGACACCCACCTCCTTTATTGCAGACACCATGTTCTTCGGAGCGATACGGACATATATTTTTTACAGATACCAAGTTCCTTAGAGTGTTGGACGTTACTTTACAGATACCTCATTCTTCAGAATGATGGACGTTGCAGATACCACACTCTAGAGGACGTTGGACGTTATGCCTACGCCTACCCATACGTACCAAAGTTGTCCTCACATTGCATTCACTTAGATGGTTAGCGCACCCCTTTTATTTATTCAGTATTTACTTTATGGCATGCTTTTATCTATCTTGTTATGTCCCTCTAAGGACCTGGTCCCTTTCCAGGTGTAGATGCTCATGAGTATTCGGAGGAGCGCAGATCCGGACTCGCTACTTATGTTCCGAAGAGGCTTTCTCTTCGAGTCTCAGTGATTGTTAGTTGTTGTACTAATATTATATTTGCTTTTATATTCTAGTCGATAGTGGATTTGTTTCCATTTGACTACCACCATTAGATACTTTATATTGAGATCTAGTTTCATAGATATTGGTTATTCATTTCTATTTAATTCTGTGGATGAGATTAGATTATACACTGTGACTTGTGATAGTTTTTACCACTTGTGAATTATTATTCATTATACAGCGTACGCATGTATTATGATTTCCATATACTGGAGTTATCATATACATGCGGCTGGCATACTTACGTGTTCTAGTCCTACGTATTTTGGGACTGGGGCGTGACAGACGTTTACAATTTGTTTGACCTATAATTTATCCCATTTAGAGACCTTTACCTTTGGTACGTATTTTGGTGCAAAGTGGACCACATGTGGACCCCACATTGACCCAAAATTACCATTTTGCCTCTGTGTCTAAATTGAACGAAAGGGTACTATTTTCTAGATATCTCGCTTATTATGGGAAGGTTGGTGATATTTATTTCAGCATCCAGAGACATTCATTTTGATGCTATATTTCTGATCCCTTGTGCTTGACGTCTGGACGTTTATACTTCGTAGCTTTCTTGCCAGGCAAGTATACCTTGCCAAATTATTTATAGTACTTTGCATTTTTATCATATTTTTATATATTCATTATATATATGTTTTTTTAGTCATAATTATATATTATATATGTTGACACACACTTGACACATAGTATCATGGGAGGGGAGGACAATCAGTAGGCGTATGGGCTATCCACTCTGGTAAACCATAGTAACTTGCACGCACTACGGCAGTTGTGTTACGATGGTCGCTACCCTCGCGGTATGACGGCTTCTGATGTTCATGGACGTGTGTATGAGTTGTGAGATAGATAGAGTATCCTTCACCTACCCATACGTCAAAAGGTTGTCCTCATTATGCATATTTATATAGATTGTCTAGTACAGCGTACTTATATATTTTCTGTCTATTATGCATATTTTACTATATTCAATTGGCATGCTTTTAAATATCTTTTTACGTCCCTTTGAGGACCTGGTCCCTTTCCAGGTGTAGACGATCTTGACTATTCGCAGGAGCACGGATCAGGACTTGCTACTCCATTCTCTTTCGAGGGGGTCTCTCTTCAGGTCTCATTGTTCATTAGATGTACTTTTTTGTTTCTCTTATATTCTAGTTTAGTAGTGGATTTGTCTCCACCAAACTACTTATTCTTATCAAGCATTTTATACTTGATTCAGTTATATAGTTGATTGGTTATTCATTTCTGTTTGATTCTATGGATGAGATCTAGTTATGCCCTGTGACTTATGACATAAAACTATACCACATATGAATTGTAATTCATAATACAGCGTACGTATGTGTTATGATTTCCATATATTGGAGTTGCCATATACATACGGCTGGCATGCTTACGTATTCCTAGTCCTACATATTTTGGGACTAGGGCATGACATATTTTTGTGGTGCCCTATGCAGGTTGAGAGCATATAGTCTCGATTACGTTACTGTACCGAGCAAGCCTGTACATAGGATTAGAATATAGGATCTCATCAACTTATTTAATCACCTCCCTTGATTTTATTTCGCATTCTTATTTGATTTCTTGCATTGCATCTTGCTTGATCCTTTCATAATGTTAATCTTATCTTTTCTTTCGTGCTTGATAGGGGTTAGGTAGATGACTTGTACTAGGTATATATACTATATTGTTCAATAATACTATTAGTTAAATTCTTATAAGTTTGGTAGTATGCCTCATAACCTAGTATCACATAGTCCTTTTGACCCATTAATAAAGTATAATTAAATAACACCAACTATAGGCTTGCATAAGAAGATAGTGTTTACCCACACTGCAGAACTTAGAGGCCCATACCACCATTTGGTCGACTATAGACTTAGATAATAAGTTAGTATGGCAACTGTAGAGACACAACACCGGTATTATTGGTGAACTTAAATTATTTTGTACCTTCCTTCATCATCATCCAGCGTACTTATATTTTCTGGACTACCTCGACTTATGCAGCTATTTTATAGCCTAGTTTTGCAAGCTTATTCTTTTATCCAGCTTGTTCATGAGATATGTGTTATTGGGGAAGCCCACTAATACATCGTCTAAATCAGAATCAGTGTATTATGGTCTGATCAACCTTAGTGTGCTTGGTTCGCTCTTCGCATATGTCACTACCATATTTTCTAGCAAAGGATATTTTAGTAATTTTATATTTAATTAAATATTGTGCATAATAAATAATTATTTGTTATATTATTTAATTGTTGTTAGATGTTATTTATTTATTTTGGACTTATGTTAGTGGACCTAACTAGTTTAGTTTAGACTCATGGACCAACATGTATTAATTATTAGATTTTAGCCCATTTAGAAAGCCCATTGATTAGTAGGATGATTAATTTAATTAAACCATTAGACTAGAAGCTTTTCTCCTTAATTATTTCTTCATGAGAGGCCCCAAGGGGTATATTGGACAATTCATAGTAGCTTGAGGAAGGGGCAAGGGGGCCGACCTATAATAGAGGGGGGGATTTATTTCTCTCTCCTATTTTTATTTGAAAACTATATCTAGAATTTCCCTCAACCAAATTTCTTCATTCCCACTTCATTTTCCTACCAAATTTTATCCTAATTCCTTCCCAAATCACCATTGGAGACTAGTGGAGTAAGGATCTAGAAGGAGGAAGCAAGGATCTACAAAGAGGAGCAAGGATCTACAAGTTGGAGGCCAATTTCATTATATTTGGAGATTGCGTTGAGAATCCATCTCCCAATAGGTACAATTTATTTATTTTTCCTTAATTTAGGTTCTAAATCTGAGATTTAACCATGAGAAATCAACCCATAAGCATAGGCTACCCATAGGATTTGGTTTTGTATTCATACGAGGCCTATTGAGAAAGTTATGGTGCTTTTTATGTCAATTTTGGGAGAATTCCGAGATTAGCAATTGTTGTATGTGTCCACAATTGGGTACGTGTAGGTCGTACCCCAATAATTTGGTGATACTTGTTGACTTGGGGGTTTTTTCCCCGACACAGAACTTTGAGCATATCATATTTTGACACGGATACGTAGATTTGTATTTGACTCTTCGTATTGTTCATAAATAATATTTTAGACTTTCTCGTGTCCTTCGGGGTATATTTCGATGTGTGGTGGACTCGTGTCACATGCTTATCCTAGATCTAGTGGGATACGGGGTGATACGTTCCATGAGATGTATAATTTAATGGTAGATCTATTTCTCTTATGTTCTTATTCATGGAAAGGTATATATATATATATATATATATATATATATATATATATATATATATATATATATATATATATATTGTTGTGTATATATATTTATATAATATTTTGTCTTAGATCTATGTATCTGTGTATATACTATATGTGTATATATTGTTATGTAGCTATTCTTCTACATGTAAGATATAATTATATATTGTAGTATATGTATATATATTATGGTAGATATATTTATATGTTGTTATATATATATATATATACATATATATATATATATATATATATATATATATATATATATATATATATATATATATATATATATATACTTATATGTTATATGTAATTATATTGTGTATGTGTTTATATATATGTATACGTATGTGTGTGGTTATACATATGTTACTATGTATGTGTATATTACTATGTTGATATTATGTACATATATATATGTTATAGAGGTGTATGAATGTATTTCATATAATCATAGTTTTATATATTATAGTTATGTATATATTAGTATCTATTTATATTATGTGTCATATATATATATATATATATATATATATATATATATATATATATATATATATATATATATATATATATAAGAGATAGAGGGAGAGCAGGGAGAGCAGGGAGCTTTGGCGACGGTCAGCGTCACCAAAGCAGCAGCAAATCAGTAGCACACAGCAGCAGCAGCAAGAGCATTAGCGACAGCAGCATCGCTAAAACAACAGCAGCAACAATAGCATACATCAACAACAGCCGCTATAGCGACAGCAGCGTCGCCAAAACAACAATAGCATCAATAGCATACAGCAACAGCGACAACAGTTTAGCGATAGCTGCAGAAACTGTCGCGGAAGCATCATAGTATCAGCAGTATCAGTGGTTTCAGCGATAGTGGACAGGGGCTTTTAATGACAGTTTGGCAGTTTTTAATAGTTATTAGATATTTAAATATATAGATATATGTGAATATATATGGTAATTAATCTATACGTATATATGTTCCTAACTTTCTAATTGTGTTTTACTATACTATATGTATAATAATTTATTGTTGCATATATTATTTTAATGGGTAGTTAGTATAAACAAGGTAATAGATATTACCTTGAGATACCAAGGTAAGTATCAAGGTATTTGTTGATACCCAAGGTACTAGATTTGGGTATCGAGTTATGGTTTAGTGTTGTGATACCAAGTTGGTTCAAAACCAAGGTATCCATTTGATGTTTGTAATTATGATTTTATATAATTAATATTGTTTGACATATGTATGTGATGCTTTATCTATTGATTTACGTATCAGAGATACGGTATCCTAGTATCCTAAGATGTAGCTTTTGACCTAGAAGTATTTGAACCCAATATCTTTGAGATAGACTCTTGCAACCTAGAAATAGGTAGTTGACCATAGTTTGACCATAGTTTGACTTTAGTTGACCACAGTTGACTTAGAGTTGACCTAGTTTTGCTTTTGATTTAGAATTGACTTCTTGACCTAGAAGTTGACTAGTTTAACTTATTTTCTTTCCGGGACCTTGTATTGATGTTGTATTCCATATCTAGGTCTTTAAGGCACCGTATCAGATATCTGTGAGACTATTCTTTGGACTTCATGCGAGTACATTCTCTGATAGTTTCTCATTTATGTTATGCTCAATGTTCATTGTATCTAGTGTAGATATCCATGTTCTCTTGACATGATGGTTATACGGATTGGTATATTCGGATCTCGTCATGAGATGTTATTCCTTAGTATATGGTGTATCTTATGTGAGCATTATTTTATTGATTATCTTGTACATTACAGACACTAATTCTCGGGAAGACTAGCTATCTTCTTGGGAAATCCCGTGCCATAACGTACCGTACTTTGATCTATTATACCAGTCGAGGGTGGGGAGTACTTTAGTATAGATATGTGATCATACCCTCATTGTATCAAGTATTGTTCATTGAATAGTGTTAATCATACACCGCACGTATGATTAGTCAGGCCATATATATTATATCATGTTCCTAAATTGAACATATATTAAAGCTAGTACTCATACACTTAGTCATTAGTATTCTTGTTTATTATCATATTGTTCATTATTGTATTCATTCCAGTATTATCTTATTGTATATCTCTCGTATCTATTGTGCATCTTGTATATTCACATCTATTTACTGTTATATAGTTTTTATCATTGATTAGAACTGCTGTTAGAGATGTACTCTGCTCCTTTTCTGACTGGATATATTTTACCCAGATGATACTGAGGAGTGGTACCCTACATATTATGGACCTCAGGATATTATGGGCTTAGAGCCAGAGATCCTGGCTCAGGAGGGACTTATCCTGACTAAGACAGATGACTCGGGTTTAGTACCTTCTTAGTATTCCTTATACTGGATTTATGTCCAGTTTATTTTCGTTAGTATTCTTTCAGACTCATTGATATATTATTTTAGACTCATGAGTTGTATATAACTATTTCTATTCTTTATCTTATTTGTGCTCGTTCTATCTTAGATATGTGATTGAGTATATTGTCATTGTTGGTGGTTCATTATATTCTTAGATAGATTACCCAAACAGCGTTCTACCACCGATTTTGTGGCGTAGGCTGGGCGTTGTTTCCGATTTGCATCCTTACATCTATTGTGGGTCGTGACATATTTTTAGTGGTGGCCCATGCAGGTCAAGCTTCACAAGTTATGCGATATCGTGGTAGTGCGACGATTTAGTTGTATAATTGTGAGCCTGTGTCAGGATATAGGGTATAGGCTATAGGCTGAGAATACTCAATCACATCTAGGAAAATTCTTTTGATTCAACTATTCTTCCTTGATATTGATACTTGATCTCGTAAACTATCCTTTCCTTGAGTGTCTTACATCATGTTCCATATTGATTTATTTTTTTTGCTTTGTCTCAGGATGCCACCTAAGACTTGATCACAGCAGGGAAGAGCAGTTTCTGTAAGGTCTGCGATATCCCGAGGGCCTGCATTAGTTACTTCTCCGGTGATTAGAGTGTCAGCTACTTTTGGAGGTCCACCACCTACTCAGAGGACTGTGCCAGCTGTATCTAAGGGGCTTCCACCTCCACCTTATATGCCAGCAGAGGCGATACAGATATTTATACTATTTTGTGAGATGCTCGAGGCAAAGAGGGCTCAGTCTGAGGCACATCAGAGGTAGACTGACATTCTATAGCAAGGCATCGAGAGTGATCATCAGCTTGCTCATGCCGTAGTTGAGAGAGAAGTTCCGGTCCAGCAGCAGGTTGTTCCTCAGGTTGCTCAACTTTGGCCAGGCAATATTCAGGACTTCAAAAAGCTGGAGCCTAAGGTCTTCAAGGGGATGGAGGGTATCATCTATGCTGATGATTAGCTCGAGGACATTGAGCATCTTATGAGGGTGTCCCATCTTTCTGAGGATCTGAAGGTTGAGGTGGTAGGACTTCAACTGTTCGATATTGCTCGTACTTAGTTCAAGAATGAGCCAATTTTGGTTGATACAGGACAGTCTTGGGAGGTATTCAAGGACCTCTTTAAGAAGAAGTTTTTCGCTCTGGCAGACATAATAGACTTGGGGAGGCAGTTTGACAGTCTCATTCAGGTAAGCATGTCTGTGGAGGAGTACGCTGCGGAGTTTGGCAGGTTGAGCCAATTTGCAGAGTATTTGGTGAGAGAGCAGAAGGTTTGGGCAATTCATTTTTGTGAGGGTCTAAACTGGGAAGTGAAGATCCTCATTCCGTCATTTTCTGAGACATATTCGGAGATACTTGCGGAGGCACGCAAGGTTGAGCGGGAGTTGAGTTTGAAGCCCAAGAGAGACCGTGATTCTTTTCTTGGGGACAACAGCAGTGCAGTATCTGCAAAACGTCTTTATTTTTAGTCCAAACCTTTCTAGCAGCCACAGCAACACCAGACTCCAGCTAAGGTACCTTTTCAGCAGGCACCACAGCAGCAGGGATAGTTACAGAAAGCTTTCTGGCACTACTGCAAGAAGCCCGGCCATATCTGGAAAGTTTACAGGAGGAGGCTAGGAGTTTATTTGTATTATGTTACTGAAGGGCGTCAGTCGAGATAGTGTCCTCGTCGTGCAGTTCAGGGAGCAGCTTCAGCTTCGAGGGCATAGATGAGACCACCTGCAGTACAGTCAAGGGGACCGCTTCTGACACAGCAACAACGTTATGTCCAGCAACAGCAGCAGGAAGGTGCACGTTAGGGACGAGCGTTTGCTATGACCATTGAGGAGGACGAACCCACCGGAGATGTCATCGCAGGTTCTATTCTTCTTAATTCCATTCCAGCTTTAGCTTTGTTTGATAGTGGTGCTTCCCATAGATTTGTATCTATTTCTTTTGCTCTGAAGCATGGTTTGGTAGCTGTGTCTTTGCTTAGAACTTGCAGGATCATGACCGGGGGAGGCATTATCCTGGTTAATAATATTTGCAAAGATAGAAGAGTTACTCTGGGAGGCCGGAAGTTGAGTGTGTGTCTACTTATAATGCCACTTTCGAACTACGACATTATACTCGAGATGGATTGGTTGAGTAGGCACCGTGCTAGCATAGATTGTAGAGGAGGTAGAGTTTTATTTGGTCCACCGGAGCCAGAGTTAGAGTTTGCTAGAGGAGCTGCGGAGCAGGGAGAAGGCATTATTTGTGGAGCTATGATGGAAGACAAGAAGTTGTCGCATCTATTGATAGCAGAGTTCTTGGATGTGTTTCCTAAGGAATTGAAAGGATTGCCGCCAAATCGAGATGTTAAATTCTCTATAGACTTGGTGCCAGGTGCAAAACTAATTTTGCAACATGTCTATAGAGTAAACAAAAGTGAGCTGGTCCAGCTAAAGAAGCAGGTGGACGAATTACAGGATAAGGGGTTTATCAGATCGAGTTCTTTACTGTAGGGAGTCCCGGTATTATTTGTACCGAAGAAGAATGGATTGGTGTGCATGTGCACTGATTACAGGGCATTGAATAATCTCACTATCAAGAATAAGTACCATTTGCCACGGATTGATGATCTGTTCGATCAGTTGAGTGGTGCTAAGTTATTTTCTAAGATAGATTTGAGATCCGGCTACCATCAGGTGAAGGTGAAGCCGGTGGACATACCGAAGACTGCTTTTAGAACTCGGTATAGTTAGTACAAGTTTATGGTAATGCCATTTGGGTTGACTAATGTACCTGCGGTATTTATGAACTTGATGAATAAGGTGTTCCATCAGTACCTTGACAATTTTGTGGTGGTGTTCATCAACGACATACTCATATACTCGAAGACACCGGAGGAGCATGAGAAGTATTTGAGGATTGTGTTGGATGTGCTGAGGAAGGAGAAGCTGTATGGAAAGTTATCCAAGTGTGAGTTTTTCTTGGACAAGGGGGAGTTCTTGGGTATGTTGTGACTGGTGATGGTATTTCAGTAGATCCGAAGAAGATCGCAGCAGTAAAATCTTGGAAGGCCCTGAGTTCAGTAGCAGAGACCAGGAGTTTATTAGGATTAGCAGGCTACTACAGGAAGTTTGTGCAAGATTTTTCGAGGATTGCCGAGCCAATGACCAGACTCACCAGAAAGGATGTAGAGTTTGTTTCGACGGAGGATTGCCAGGTTACTTTTGAGAAATTGAAGAAGAGGTTGACGTCTGCTCCTATTTTGACGTTGCCATCAGGGTCTGGAGGTTTCACTATTTATAGTGATGCATCGGGGAAATGTTTGGGTTATATTCTTCAGCAGAATGAGAAAGTGATTGCCTATGCATCCAGGCAATTGCGTCCTCATAAAAAAACTATCATACGCATAATTTAGAGTTGGTAGTAGTCATCTTCGCCCTGAAGTTGTGGAAACATTATTTGTACGAAGAGCGTGTGGAGATCTTCACAGACCACAAAAGTTTAAAGTACATTTTCACGCAGAAGGAGTTAAACATGAGGCAGCGTTGGTGGTTGGAATTGATGAAGGATTTTGATATATCTTTGCAGTATCATCCGGGAAAAGCTAATATAGTTGTCGATGCTTTGAGTAGATTTTCGGTAACTATGTTCTTGACGCAGGATCAATATTTGTTAGAGGACTTGGAGAGCTTGGGCATCAAGGTGATAGTTCCTGGTTGTGCTATGTAGATGTGGGGATTGCAGATATATTCAGATTTGATGGACAGGATCAAGGCAGCACAGTATGAGGATATATCTCTGAGGAGCATCCGAGCTCAGGTGAGAGCAGGATTGGAGGATGATTTCACCATTGCTGAGGATGGATCTTTGAGGCATGGAGTTAAGTTGTGTCTGCCTAGTGGGGAGCTGCGTGAGAAGGTATTGCAGGAAGCACATCGCTCTCAGTATTTTATACATCCAGATGCCAACAAGATATATCGGGATATACGAGAGAGTGTGTGGTGGTATGGCATGAAGAGGGAAGTGGCACAGTTTATATTTAGATGCTTAGTGTGCCAGCAGGTAAAAGCCGAGAGGCAGAGGCCAGGATGTTTACTTCAACCATTACCTATTCTAGAGTGGAAGTGGGAGCACATTACTATAGATTTTATGTCCGGACTTCCACGATCTCTAGGAGAAAAAGACACGATTTGGGTCATCGTTGACAGGTTGACCAATTTAGCCCACTTTTTGCCTTTCAAGGTGGGTTTATCTACGGAGAAGCTGGCAGAGATGTATGTATGGCAGATCGTTAGGATACATGGAGTTCCCATCAGCATATTCTCGGATTGGGATGGTCGTTTCACTTCTTATTTCTGGAGAAGTTTGTAGGAGAGTTTGGGCACTCAGCTCAAGTTCAGTACTACATATCATCCCCAGACTGATGGGCAGTCAGAGAGGACTATTCAGACTCTCGATGATATATTGCGTACTTGTGTACTAGATTTTGGAGGATCTTGGGAGGACCATCTCTATTTTGTAGAGTTTGCTTATAACAACAGTTACCAGGCTAGTATAGATATGTCACCTTTTGAAGCTCTATACGGTCGAATATGTCGTACTCCCTTGTCTAGGACGATGTTGGAGAAAAAGTTTTACTTGGGCTAGATATGGTTGTAGATACAGCGGAGAAGGTTCAGTTGATCAGAGACAGACTTCGTGTGGCGCAGGACAGATAGCGGCATTGGACCAATAGCTACCGGAGACCTTTGGAGTTCGAGGTATAGTTTTAGATTTTTGTTTTGTGCTTGTTATTGATTGTTTGTTATAGATTAAGTTCTTAAGGTAGTGTTTTGTTCTAGGTGAGTGGTTTGGTGATTCTGAGGATTTCTCCGATACGAGGCACGATTCCTTCAGTAGCGGCGGGAAGCTTAGTCCGCGATTCATCGGACCTTTCACTATTCTAGCGAGGGTCAGTGCAGTTGCTTATAGACTAGACTTGCCACCTGCATAGGAGGAGTGCACAACGTATTTTATGTATCACAGTTGAGATGGTACATAGCAGATCCTAGTCATGTATTGGATCACTCAGAGATAGAGGTGGGCCCTACTCTTAGCTATCCAGAACAGCCAGTTGAGATTCGGATCAGAGAGAGAAGGTTCTGAGGAACCAGACTATTACTTTGGTGCACGTCGCTTGGAGGCATCACTCTCCAGGGGAGTCTACCTGGGAGAGAGAGGATGAAATACGAGAGCGTTATACATATTTGTTTGTGCCTTGAGGTATGTTCTTTCCTGATTATGTTATGTTCTTTCATAATTAGTTCTGTTCTTTAGTTTTGTTCTTTGTTATGTTCTGTTATTTTTTGGGGGTAGTTTTCATCTTTGAATTTCGAGGACAAAATTATTTTAAGGTGGGTAGACTTGTCACTACCATATTTTCTAGGAAAGGGTATTTTAGTAATTTCATATTTAATTAAATATTGTGCATGATAAATAATTATTTGTTGTATTATTTATTTATTGTTAGATGTTAGTTATTTATTTTAGACTTGTGTTAGTGGACCTAACTAGTTTAGTTTAGACTCATGGACCAACATGTATTAATTGTTAGATTTTAGCCCATTTAGAAAGTCCATTGATTAGGAGGATGATTAATTTAATTAAACCATTAGACTAGAAGCTTCCCTCCTTAATTATTTCTTCATGAGAGGCCCCAAGGGGTATATTGGATAATTTATTGTAGCTTGAGGAAAGGGAAAAGGGGGTCGACCTATAATAGAGGGGGAATTTGTTTCTTTCATCTTTTCATTTGAAAACTAGATCAAAAATTTTTCTCAACCAAATTCCTTCATTTCCACTTTATTTTCCTATCAAATTTTATCCCAAATCACCATTGGAGACTAATGAAGCAAGGATCTAGAAGGAGGAAGCAAGAATCTACAAAGAAGAGAAAGGATCTACAAGTTGGAGGCCAATTTTATCATATTTGGAGGTTACATTGGGAATCGATCTCCCAATAGGTACAATTCAGTTTTTTCCCTTATTTTAGGTTCTAAATATGAGATTTAACCATGATAAATTAACCCATATGCATAGGCTACACATAGGATTTGGTTTTGTGTTCATAGGAGGCCTATTGAGAAAGTTAGGGTACTTTTTGTGTCAATTTTTGAGAAATTTTGAGATTGACAATTGTTGTGTGTGTCAATTGGTCCTATAAATCATTTTAGTATGTGCTTGTGTGTTTGGGGCTAGTGTCATTTCCACAATTGGGTACGTGTAGGTCGTATCCCAACAATTTGGTGATACGTGTTGATTTGGGGGTTTTTCCTCCGACACGGGACTTTGAGCATGTCATATTTTGACACGAACACGTAGATTTGTATTTCACTCTTCGTATTGTTCATAAATGATATTTTAGAATTCCTTGTGTCCTTCGGGGTACGTTTGGATGTGTGGTAGACTCGTGTCGCATGTGTATCCTAGATCTAGAGGGATACGGGGTGATACGTTCCATGAGATATACAATTTAATGGTAGATCTATTTCTCTTGTGTTCTTATTCATGGGGAGGTATAATTATATATATATATATATATGTATATATATATATATATATATATATATATATATATATATATATATATATATACTTATATGTTATATGTAATTATATTGTGTATGTGTTTATATATACGTATACGTATGTGTGTGGTTATACATATGTTACTATGTATGTGTATATTACTATGTAGATATTATGTACATATATATATGTTATAGAGGTGTATGTATGTATTTCATATAGTCATAGTTATATATATTGTAGTTATGTATATATTAGTATCTATATATATTATGTGTCATATATATATATATATATATATATATATATATATATATATATATATATATATATATATATATATATATATATAAGAGATAGAGGGAGAGCAGGGAGCTTTGGCGACGGTCAGCGTCACCAAAGCAGCAGTAAAACAGTAGCACAAAGCAGCAGCAGCAAGAGCATTAGCGACAACAGCGTCGCTAAAACAGCAACAACAGCAATAGCATACAGTAGCAGTAGCCGCTATAGTGACAGCAGCGTCGCCAAAACAGCAGCAGCAGCAATAGCATACAGCAGCAGCGACAGCAGTTTAGCGACAGCAGCAGAAACTGTCGCGGAAGCAGCAGAGTATCAGCAGTATCAGTGGTTTTAGCGACAGTGGGCAGTGGCTTTTAATGACAGTTTGGCAGTTTTTAATAGTTATTAGATATTTAAATATATAGATATATATATGTGTGTATATATATGGTAATTAATATATACGTATATATGTTTCTAACTTTCTAATTGTATTTTAGTATACTATATGTATAATAATTAGTTGTAGCATATATTATTTTATTGGGTAGTTAGTATAAACAAGGTAATGGATATTACCTTGCGATACCAAGGTAAGTATCAAGGTATTTGGGGATACCCAAGGTATTGGGTTTGGGTATCAAGTTATGGTTTAGTGTTGTGATACCAAGTTGGTTCAAAACTAAGGTATCCATTTGATGTTTATAATTAGGATTTTATATAATTAATATTGTTTGATATATATATATGTTATGCTTTACCTATTGATTTACGTATCCAGAGATACGGTATCCTAGTATCCTAAGATGTAGCTTTTGACCTAGACTTTAGTATTTGAACCCAATATCTTTGAGATAGACTCTTGCAACCTAGAAATAGGTAGTTGACCATAGTTTGACCATAATTGACCATAGTTTGACTATAGGTTATCATAGTTGACTTAGAGCTGAAATAGTTTGACTTTTAACTTAGAATTAACTTGTTGACCTAGAAGTTGACTAGTTTAACTTATTTTCTTTCTGGAACCTTGTAGTGATGTTGTATTCCATATCTAGGTCTTCGAGGAACCATATCAAACATCTGTGAGACTATTCTTTGAACTTCAGGCTACTACATTCTCTAATAGTTTTTTATTTATGATATCCTCTATGTTCATTGTATCTAGTGTAGATATCCATATTCTCTTGACACGATGGTTACACAGATTAGTATATCTGAATCTCGTCATGAGATATTATTCCTTGGTATATGGTGTATCTTGTGCAAGCATTATTTTATTGATTATCTTGTACATGTACAAATACTGATTCTCGGGAAGACTAGCTATCTTCTTGGGGAATCTCGTGCTATAACGTACTGTGGTTGGATCTATTATACCATTCGAGGGTGGGAAGTACTTTAGTGTAGATATGTGATCATACCCTCATTATATTAAGTATTGTTCATTGAATAGTATTAATCATACACCGCACGTATGATTAGCTAGGCCATATATATTGTATCATGTTCCCAAGCCTATCACATGTTAAAGCTAGTACTCACACACTTAGTCATTAGTATTCTTGTTCATTGTTATATTGTTCATTATTGTATTCATTCCAGTATTTCCTTATTTTATATCTCTTGTATCTATTATGTATCTTGTATATTCATATCTATTTACTGTTACATAATTTTTATCATTGATTAGAACTGCTGTTAGAGATGTACTCTGCTCCTTTCATGATTGAATATATTTTTCCCATATGACACTAAGGAGTGGTATCCTCCACATTATGGACCTTAGGACGTTGTAGGCTTAGAGTCAGAGACCCTGGCTCAGGAGGGACTTATCCCGACTGAGACAGATGACCCAAGTTTAGTACCTTCTTAGTATTCCTTGTACTGGATTTGTCTCTAGCTTATTTTTGTTAGTATTCTTTCAGACTCATTGATGTATTATTTTAGACTCATGAGTTGTATGTGACTATTTCTATTATTTATCTTATTTGTGCTCATTCTATCTTAGATCTGTGATTGAGTATATTGTCATTGTTGGTGGTTCATTATATTGTTAGATAGATTACCCAGACATCGTTCTACCGTCGATTCTGTAGCATAGACTGGGCATTATTTCTGAATTGCATCCTTACATTGGGTGTGGGTCGTGACAGCATAACTACTTTACGTGGATTGAGATATAATCGACTCAGCTTGTTAGACGAATATACTTGATCTTTAGACATGTCCGAGCATATCTTATCGGTTACATAACTGTACTGATATGAGCATGTAAATAGAAATTTACCAAAATTGTATCTCATCACAACTGTCCTGACAACTCTTTTTTTGAATTCTTTAAATTGCCTTGAACCCCTTACTTGTATTCTATCACCTCCTCCTTGAATTTCTTATTATTGTCTTTTCGTCTTCCCCTATTTTGGAAAGACGAATGTTCATGCTTGGTATAAGTTTGATACACGGATAGTTCTAGATATACCCCATAGGCCAATCACATTACTTTGTGACTATCTTTTATAATTAAGGGCATATCACAATGTGATATATTTAGTATTAAAACTTTTGAGGATATGTTGATATTTTAACTAGATGGCATACCTAGGATGCTAATGGATGACACGAGTAGTAGTATTGTCTTTCCTATCACTATCTCGTCCTCTTGGGTAGCTCATCTTCTCTTCCATATCCATTCCTTGTCCCATGCTTAATTCTTCCTATCGTAGTTGCATCTTTTTATGCCATCATAAATTATTGATTTACTTCAACCTCACCCTTATTTTGTTAGTTAAAACATAACCGGGTTAGCAATGATTAATAACTAAAGATGAGTTAATGATAACCCTTATATATATGCACTATAACAATATCTGTATTCTCTTATTATTTTTAAACCTTAAGTAGTATCCTTTAGTCTAACATGAATTAGTTGGATTGTTAAAATGGTTCATACTTCTAATAGTTTTATAAATTAGTCAAGACCTTAATTGTTGCCCTAAAACTTAGACTAAGCTTAGAAAAAGAGTTGAAGACACTTGTTACGAACTGATGACTATGACAAATCATTGGCGAGGTAGCAACATCTGCAACTAGACCATTATAGTAGAGTAGTCAAATTACTTGCTGACATACTGGCCAGGTGGCGTGGCAGTACTATACTATGATACTTGACGGTTACAGAAAAAAATCATGGTTATGAGATTATAGACAAGTATCCCAAAATTTTTGACCCAATGAATAAATTTGTCTTACAACCTAGACAATAGCCTCAAAAGACTTTGACTACTAGTAGAATTCTTGTAAGTTTGGTAGTGAAGACGAGTTAGAGTATAAAATAATAATATATAGACAATAAGGGAGAAAAGTGTTAGGGTGGCTGACCATAATATTTTAGGATGCACTGCTAGCTAGCAATGGACTGTTAGTAGCTATAATGATTTATTATGAATATGGTTTAGTGTTAATTTCGAGGACAAAATTATTGTAAGTTGGGTAGAATGTAAACCCCCTAAAAAATTTTAAATTTTATTTTAAGTATTTTTATTAAATTATTGAATTTTTTAGAGTATTTTCATAGTTAATTAATAAATAAATTTTATTGATTTAGTTACCTAGATAAATACTCATTTAGAATTATTCCACAAAATAATTTTTATTATTTTAGGAATCCTTGTTAAAGGGTGATAGATTTTTAGAATTTATTTTTGTGTATAAATATTTTGGATTTATAACCCCATCTATATATGTAAATATATATATAAATAATATATAGTTATTAATAATATATAGTTAATAATAATAATAACAATAACAATAATAATAATAATAATAATAATAATAATAATAATAATAATAATAATAATAATAAAAGAAAAAGAAAAGAAAAGAAAAGAAAAAGATAACTTAAACCCTAAACTAAGCAAAACCCATAACCTAATCCTATTCCCAGCAAACCCCCGCAGCAACCTGCGACCTCCCCTCTCCCTTATACATATATATATGTATATACGTTCTCAACCTAAACCTAAACCCTAATCCTTGACCCACCGCCGACCTCCGACCCCACGACGCCATAGTCGTGCCGGCGTCGCCGCCCCGCGTCGACCGCAGCAGCCGCGTAGCCCGAGCACGTGCCGCATGTGGAGCAGCCGCAGTTCCAACGTCCCTACTTCACAGTATGATATCTCCCTCATCTCTGTTTTTTTACGAACGATTTATCCGTGTACATTCACAAGCTAACCCTTTAGGATTTTCCTTCAAGCGGGACGAGTTTTCGTGCCCTATATTGGTCGAAAAATCGACCGGAAGTTGGCCGAAAAACTGACTAAAAACTGTCCAGCCCCCATGTTCATGCCTAATTTGCCACCAACCTGTTTAATATTTTTAAAATCTAATTGAAGGGTTATCTTCTATATATAACCGAGAATTCAACTGTTCTTTTACTTTTTATTAATTTGTTTTAATTGTTAAATTATTTTACCTCCAAAATGACCAAAAACTTGATAGTTTAAAACTAAGATTTTGTGATACGGAGTGCGTCCCGCCAAACAGGACTGCCTCATTGCGTACCAATTGCACTGAAAGGCGCGTATGGTATATCCTGATGTGTGGGTTTTTACGGAAGTTGATTCGGACGTGTGTGTGCGTCGTAATTAACCCGTATCCGTAAAAAGTCCTCATATCGTGACTTTTATAAAATACTACCCCATTTAGTGTTTGCCCGTCAAAATGCGATGAAACTTGCGCTATTGGATTCGTGGTATCAGGCTGATCCTGTGACCCAAGTTTCACGCGATTCTGAGCTAGTTGACCAAGCCGTCTATTCGCGGGCCCCACGGTTTGACTTGAACAGAATCCAAAATTGGACATATCGTTGAGTTCGTATCGAAGTTTTCAATTTTTTTGACCTATAATTTGTCCTATTTAGAGACCTTTACCTCTGGCACGTATTTCGATACAAAGTGGGCCACATGTGGACCCCGTATTGATCCAAAATTACCGTTTTGTCCCTGTGTCCAAATTGGACGAAAGGATTATATTTTTTTAGCTATCTCGCTTATTCTGGGAACGTTGATGATATTTATTTCAGCATCCGGAGATGTTCATTTTGATGTTATAGTTCTGATCCCTTGTGCTTGACGTTTGGACGTTTATACTTTGCAGCTTTCTTGCCAGGCAAGTATACTTGCCAAATTATTTACAGTACTTTGCATACTTATCATATTTTTATATATTCAAAGTTGTAGGACTTTTATAGTTCCTGAGCCATTTTTTTACGCAATGGCTTGTCAAAGTGACCTTTTTCTTTTAGGCTTATCCACTGGTGGGGATTGAGATGGACCTAGGTCAGACTCGACAGATGCAGTAGTTAATGGTGCATTGATGTCAAGAGCCTCGTAATCTTGCTGGTAGGTAAGGCCCGACTTGGTTGCCCCTGCCCAGGCCTCCTCAGCGGTGGAAGAAACCATGTGGCAGGACTTGATTTTTTGTGCTTTAGACTTGACGACGGAAGTTGCTGCTTGTTGCATCAAGTGTGGGACAAGATCCCGATGCACCCACATGATCTCGCCCCGAGGTGTAGTGAGAGGTATCAGCCTGGCTGCTTGGTCGCAAGCTGGTGGAAGATTGACTACCTCCATTGTTACCCTCGGGATCGGGATGACTCCGTCTTGGGATTTTGTTGTGGAAAAGTTATCAAACTAGAGGGATACCATGTTGGTGGCAACTATCTAGTCATCAAAGTCTAAGGTAAGGGCCTTAGTTTCAAGCAGGTGCTGGATATACCTCTTGAGGGTGTAGCAGTCCTTCGTCGCATTGTGGACGTAGTGATGGTAGTGGCAGTATTTTGGATTGTTCATCTCGGCTGCTTCTATATGGCATTTGACATCGAGGAGCCGAAGCTTACCACCTTTTATCAATACGTCGAAGATGGACATGACATTAACATCTTCGAAGGAGTAAGTCTCCTGGGACTTTGGAACCTCATCCGGCTTTTGCTCGGGCTTCTTAGTTAAGTTGGTCAACATGGCTTGCTTCTATTTTCCCTCACGATAGTTGTTGCCGCTGTTGTTATTGTTGGGATGTTTCCTACTGTCATCGGTGACATGGATCTATATTCCGAGGAGCCGGGCATCCTTGACCTTCTTGATGATGAATGATGTCTAGTCTTTGAATTGATTACCGCCCATCCAGAGGCTAACTGCCGGAAGTAGGTTCCTGTGGCACATGTCCATGAGTGTGGACTCAGGATTGCCGGGAGGCAACCTCAGTGCTGCTTGTTGGAACCGCTCGATATAATTTTAGGCGAGTTTCATTTTCCCTTGGCTGACATACATCAGGGAAGATATTATCATATCGCTTCCTCCATCATAGAATCTTTTAAGAAAAAGAATCTTGATGTCATCAAAAAACGAGATAAAGCTTTCTTATAGGCTGCAAAACCAGTCGAATGTGACCTCAGACAATGCCCCATAAAGAGCTTGGTGAGGAGTGTGTTACTATGAGGTAGGTATCCCATTATATTCTTAAAATAGCTCATGTATTGACGGGAAGAAGTCTTCCCGACGTCGAATGGGTTCAGGTTGAAGGGCTTGTACTTTGGCGGGTACAGAACATCTCGAGGTCGCGCAGTGAATCACGTCTGCCAATAGAATCTAGGCGGGCCCGAAGTTCTTGGATTTACTTTATTACTTCTTTGGTTTCGTCTTCCGCAGAAGGGGCAGATCAACCAGGCATAAGGTAATTTCTGACAATGGGTGGAACGGTTACGTTGGAGTCCATGATGGTCCCAGGGTCCAAGCTTGCTTGTCCAGGAGCCCTTGCTGGTTGGAAACCCATATTCGCTTTAATCTCCAGTATTGCCTGGATTACGGCTTGCATTGATTCTCTTATGGTCTGCATCATGGCATCGAGGACCTCGAGGCACTGCCGATTACTAGGGCTTTTTGCTCATCCCCCGCCTTGTATGTCGTTCTTACATAAGAGATGGACGGGACAGTAGACATAGTATTTTCTACTTCAGACTCTTGCAATGAATAGTCGTCAGGGAAGGTTGGTAGTATCATGCCCTGTTCGGACTCAGAGGGAGTATTACCCCCAGTGTAGGAGGCGGCGTCTTCTTTCCGAGGGTGGCTAACCCCAGGGATTTCAATATCCATTCCTTGGGAATTATCATCTCCTCGGAACGCCAGATTATCGTATAGGTCCGGGGGATTACTACCACCAGCTTCTATAACCCCCAGGGGTTCTGAGGAAGAACTACCCCCAGCAGCAGATAGCTTCTTCTTCGAGCAGATGCCCTACAAAACTCCTTTCGTAGGTCCCGCTGCTGGTCCTTCTGGTAATCAACTTCTCAATACATAGGTTGAGTGGCGGACTGGAAGTGTTGGACTTTCTTCCTCCTGTGGTGGAAGGGACCTCCTGAGCTGAGTAACATGAGGCAAAGGAAAGATCCTCCTCCTCTGGTGTTTGCACCTAATCTTTAGATTATTGATGGATAGGTGCCCTCGGGTGCAGTCATTGGAATACCGACAACCTCCTTGTAGGTACTACCACTTTGTTGCAGCAACAGTTGATGATAATTTTGGTACAGTGATATCCTGGTGAGGATACTTCACATGCCATAGCTGCCTTTCTCGCCGTGCGATTATGATTGATCATATTGCACAAGTCAGACGACGGATGACTCACCTTTGCACCCTTTTCGTGAGCATGGGTAGACCGAGAGCACGGGAGTGTGGGTATTATTTTTTCTCCCTGATATAGGGTTCATACAAGAAATTTTCCCAGATAGTCAGGGGAAGACTTTTGATACGGACCCTATTCATTTACCGCTGGGGGATGGACGCACGGGTCGGTCTTATACAGCTTTCCATCAGGGACCCGTATAATAGTTAATGGTGCCCTCCGACGGTCAACCGAATGGACAGTTGCTTGAGCATGACGAGCTCGTACTGCCTCAGACTTCTTCGACTTGGCACCCGTAGGCGCATAGTACAAAGATTCTAAGTTTGGATTTTCACCATTCTCAGCATGGCGCGTAGGGTCAACACTGCATGAGATTTGGTTAAAAATAGAGGTTCGGCTGCTACCAGAGTCGCATATGGCCATCTGCCTGCGGCCGTCAATAGATGCCGCATAGTGAGTCTTATGTGGTCTCCTCCTTGGCCGGATGGATCTTGTATCAGCGCCAGAACTTTTGGCATTGTAGTATTTTTCTCTGCCAGAATTTGGGTGCTGAGCGTTTTCTGCCTAAGGCAAGAATGCCGCATGGACAACCTGAGGGGGTGCCTGGCGAACGCCTTCAGTAATAGGAAAAGAGGCAAGGAGCGCAAGCTTCATAGTTGGGTGAGATACAGTAGCCTTTTCTACCCACATCTTGTGGGTCTTCAAGTGGTGAGTAGCCTTCTGGTTGAAAAAGGCTACCATATAAGCATTGGACGGATGATGTGCGATCTCTGCGGCAGAGAGAGATGAGGAGCACCTGCTCCAATGTTGGGTGAGGCACGGTGGCCTTTGCTTCTGCGGGTCTTCTTGGGATTTGCTTGCCTCAAAGAAGGACTCGTGCTTTCCTCGGAGAGCATGTCCTCGATAGCCTGCTAGTCGAAGCGGACCACCAGCATCCTTTGAGTGGACTCGAGCTAGGCTGCATCAGATTGCGCCACAACTTTCTCGTCAGAGAAAAAAGACGTTCCCAGCAGAATCACCATCTTGTCCGTCATTGCAAGTTTTGAACGTTGAAATAACAAACAAAGAAGTACAAAGAGATCCTAAGCAGAAAATTTATGTAAAATATTTTGATCTGGGTAGTGACGATGGAGCTTGAGCGCGACAGCGTCTCCTTTACTCCGTTGACAACCTGATGAGGGAATGAGGATGCTCTCTCCTATTTTTCTCTCTCCTGAGCTTGTGTACACATACATAGATGGCCGGGGGGTTCTTGGGGTATGCTACCCTTACTATTTGTAGTCATCGTGATGACGGACTATTGATGTCGTATATGAGTCTGTTTGGTGGCCGCATGGGAATCATTCAACAGAATGCAGTTATAACTACAGTCGCATGCCACATATAGGTTGTCACGTAGTATTGGTTACTATATGTTTTTGAAGAGATCTCGGGGTTGTTGCATGCGTGACTTGGTCAGTTGGACATGTAGTTAGCACTGATTTTACGAGAAATCATCTTCGGTTGTAACAGAAAGATACTGCAAGTCGAGAGCCGTATAGCATCTTGGCCGTATATCATCGTGGCAGAATACGTGCTCTGGTTTGGCCTTGGTCCTATGGATACTCTGTCCGCACAGCATTATGGCCACATACGTGCTCTCGTTTGGGTTGGTCGGATGGACACTCTGGCCGCATGATGACAAGACCTTATGGGTATATAGCCGCATGCAAGCTTCTATTTTGCCTTGGTCGGATGGACACTCTGGCCGCATGATGACGATGTCGCATGGATATGTGGCTGCATATGAATGGGTACGTGATATGGCACGTCTGTCGAGGCCATCAATGAGTTGATGTGACTTTTTGTCTTTTTTTGAGCCGTTGTTTTCACGAGACTCGAAAAATCTCATTATAATGAGTGATACGTCAGAGTCTGACAGTTATCGAATTCTGCAAAATAGAGACGAATAGTGCACACTAGACACAATGGTTCAGAAGAAAGAAAAATGTATAAAGGACTAAACAAAGTATAATACGTGCAATCAGCCTTGCCACAACCTCCAAAATCCATGCAAGGCCACCACACCACCCCCACTCCATTCGTAAACGCATCAAGATCATGTCCACATTAGATCATCTATCTTTTCTTTGCTTTGCTTTCTTTGAATTTATTCAATCTTTGCTTTGCTATTGTTTTTATATATCTTCTGCTCATTCCTATACATGCACACTTTGTTCAGTTGTAATCCGAAATCAACGGTTCACCATCGTTGTCCTTGTCTTCACCGACGTCGCAAATTCGGATCCTACGGTTCAGATCCGCCGCAGCTGTCGTCGGCCTCATCCCCTGTGGTCGGAGGCGTCCACTATCGGGGCCAGGGTTCTGAGGGGGTCGATCTAAATCAAGTTATAGTTTGTGACGTAGGTCTGGTGGTGGATCCTCATAATCTTGCCACTGGTGCCTGAGCAATTTTAACTAGACGTATTTCTCCATGTCGATTAGAGGAGACAAAATCATCAACAAAGGCTTTCATCTGCATATCTGGACCTAATGTTTACAAGAGTTGGACATACTCAACTTTCGGGGAATGCAATGATGATCACCAGTACCATCACTGTTGTGCTGTTCGGCACTGTGGTGTTTGAGTTACTGACAAAGCCTTTGACAAATCTCATGCTGCCTTCTAGTAGTACGAAGCATCTCTCCAGCAGTTTCAACTCCGACCCCGCTACTCCACCTTTCCTGTCTGCTGCACTTTTGGAGCACGTGCGGGGATTTGAAGCAGAAGGGGAAGCAAACCTCGCTGCTCGCCCTTCGAGCCTCCGGATGCTTCTTATGAAGCCACATCGAACGGTCCACTACTACTGGCATAAGTTTGACGATGCTTTCATGCGCCCGATGTTCGGAGGGAGAGGTTTTGTTCCTTTCGTTCTCGGTTCACTAACCGAACAAAGTGTGCATGCATGGAAATGAGCAGAAGGTATATAGAAACAACAGCAAAGCAAAGATTGAATAGATTCAAAGAAAGCAAAGCGAAGAATAGATAGATGATCTAATGTGGACATGATCTTAATGTGTTTAGGAATGGAGTGGGGGTGGTGTGGCGGCCTTGCATGGATTTTGGGGGTTGTGGCAAGGCTGGTTGCTTGTTGTATTATACTGCGTTTAGTCCTGTATCCATTTTTCTTTCTTCTGAACCTTTGTGTCTAGTGCGCACTATCCGTCTCTATTTTGCAGTATTTGATCACTGTCAAACTCTGACATATCACTCATCACACTGAGATACTTCGAGACTCGTGAAGACGACGGCTCAGAAAAAGATAAAAAGTTACATCAACTCATTGATGGCCTCGACAGACGTGCCATGTCACGTGCCCATTCATATGCTGCCACATATCCATGCGGCCTCGTCATTATGCTGCCAGAGTGTCCATCCGACCAAGGCTAGACGAGAAGCTTGCATGCGGCTAAATACCCATTCGTCTTTGTCATCATGAGGTCAGAGTGTTCATCCGACCAAGATCAGACGAGAGCTTGCATGCGGCTATATACCCATGCGGCCTCGTCATCAAGCGGCCAGAGTGTCCATCCGACCAAGGCCAAACGAGAGCACATATGGGGCCACAATGCCGTGCGGCCAGAGTGTCCATACGACCAAGGCCAAACGAGAGCATGTATGCGGCCACGACGATATGCGGCCAAGATGTTATGCGGCTCTCGACTTGCAGAATCTTTCTGTTACATCCGAAGATGATTTCTCGCAAAATCAGTGCTGATTATGTGTCCAGCTGACCAAGTCACGCACGCAACAACCCCGAGATATCTTCAACAACATATCGTAACGAAGACCACGTGACAACCTGTCTGTGGCAAGCGACTGTAGTTACAACCGCATTCTGTTGAAGGAGTACTATACGGCCACCAAACAGACGTATACGCGACAGCAATAGTCCGTCATCACGACGAGTATAAATAGTAAGGGTAGCACACCCCCATAACCCCCCGGCTAGCTATGTACGTGCACACAAGCTCAGGAGAGAGAAAAATATGAGAGAGCATCATCATTCCTTTATCAGACCATCAACGGAGTAAAGGAGACGCTGCCGCGCTCAAGCTCCATCGTTACTACCTAGATCAAAATATTATACTTAAATTTTCTGCTTAGGATCTCTTTGTACTTCTTTGTTTGTTATTTAAACGTTCAAAACTTGCAATGGCGGACAGGCGGTGGTTGGAGTTGATGAAGGACTTTGACATATTATTGCAGTACCATCCAAGGAAGGCTAATGTAGTCGCTGATGCCTTGAGTAGGTATCCAGTAGCTATGTGTTTGACTACGGACAGACATTTATTGGCTGATTTTGAGAGCTTGGATATTGAGGTACTGGTACCAAGTGTCGAGATACAGATGTGGGGACTGCAGATACAGTCAGAGCTGATGGACAGGATCTGATCTACGCAGTATGATGATGAGTCTATGAGGAGCATCAGAGCACAGGTTCGGATGGGATTATCTGAGGACTTCACTATTGTTTGGGATGTATCACTACGTCACGGTACCAGGTTGTGTGTGCCAAGTGTGACATTGCGCGATGAGGTTCTTCAGGAGGCGCATCGATCACAGTACTCTATACATCCAGGTACCAACAAGATGTATATAAATCTGAGAGAGCATGTATGGTGGTATGGTATGAAGCGGGAGGTAGCGCACTTCCTATCCAGATGTTTAGTGTGCCAGGAGGTAAAGGCAGAGAGGCAGAGGCCAGGTAGTTTACTTCATTCTTTACCCATTCTAGAGTAGAAATGGGAGCATGTTACTATAGATTTTGTTTCGGGGATTTCGCGTTCTCCAGGAGGTAAAGACGCAATTTGGGTCATCGTAGACAGGTTGACCAAATCAGTCCACTTCTTGCCATTCAAAGTGGGTACTACAGAGAAGCTAACAGAGATATATGTGCGACAGATTGTCAAATTACTCGAAGTTCCTGTGAGCATCATCTCGGATCAGGATAGTCGCTTCATATCCCACTTCTGAAGGAGTTTGCAGGCTAGCTTGGGCACCAAGCTCAAGTTCAGTACCGCATATCACCCCTAGACAGATGGGCAGTCGGAGAGGACTATTCAGACTCTCGAGGATATACTTCATACTTGTGTTTTGGATTTCAGATACTCTTGGGAGGATCATCCTCACCTGGTAGAGTTTGCTTACAACAACAGCTACAAGGCTAGTATCGAGATATCACCATTCGAGGCTTTATATGGACGAACATATCTTACTCCTCTATCTTGGGATGATATTGGTGAGAGAGCCTTATTGGGACCGAAGATGATTGTGGATGCAGCTGAGAAGTTGAAGCTCATCAGGGATAGACTTCGGGTGGCGCAAGACAAATAGCGACATTAGGCCGATAGCCACCGGAGACCTTTGAAGTTTGAGGTATAGCTTTTATTTGTATTGCTTGTGATTATTTTATTTTAGGTTGAGTGTTATGGTTGTGTTTTGTTCTAGGCGATCTGGTGTTCTGGCGGATTTCTTTGACACGGGGCATAATTTGCTTAGGTGTAGGCAAAAATCTTTGTCCACGGTACATCGGACCCTTCGCTGTTCTTGCGAGGGTCGGTATAGTGGCCTACAGACTAGACTTACTACCTGCACTAGAAGGAGTGCATGATGTGTTCTATGTGTCGCAGCTGAGATGATATGTAGCAGATCCTAGTCACGTATTAGATCACTCAGAGATAGAGGTGGGTCCAACACTCAGCTACCCAGAGCAGCCAGTAGAAATTCTGGATCGCTGGGAGAAGGTGCTGCGGAACCAAACAATTTCTTTGGTATGCTTCGGGTGGAGGCCTCACTCTCCGGGAGAGTCTATCCGGGAGAGGGAAGCCGAGATACGTGAGCGATACTCTTATCACGTCGAGCCGTGAGGTATCATTCTTTCTTGCTTGATGTGATTGCCTGTTATAGAATTAGTTCTTCCTTAAATTTTGAGGACAAAATTTTTCTAAGGAGGGTTGACTTGTCACTACCACATTTCTCGATGAGGGTAGTTTTGTCATTTAGCATATTTATTGTTTAGTAATTAAATATTATATATTGTGCTACTAATTAATTATTATGTAGTGCTATTTAATTATTTGATTAGTGGGCTGGCTTATGTTTACTTGAACTTGTCATTAGTGGACCTATTAGAATATAATCACACAATTGAGCCCAATATTAGACTAGGCCCATTAGACCCTTTCCCTTAACTAATTAAGGAGATTAGATTAGTTTTATGTAGAATTAGAAGCTTCCTGATATAGCTCTCCCTAATTAAACCTCATGACTAGCTAGTAGGGGTACCATAGATATGTACGGGGGGAAGAGGGGGCGGCCACTATAGAGGGTCTCACTCTCTCTCCTCTTATTAGTTTATTTCATTAGAGATCCTCAATTATATTTTTTTCCCAAATTGACTCATTCCTCCACCAAATTTAATCTAATTCATATCTATTTTCTCTCAATTTCTTCATCTAAGAAGTATTGTAGGTTGGATTTCCAGAAGCACTTGAAGAAAGAAAAATTGACAAGGAGATTGTGTCCTAGTTGTGTCCATTGAATCCCAATAGGTAAATTCTGAATCTACCCCTTAATTAGACTCTAATTCATGCATTTAACCATTATGAATCATCCTTTGGCTTAGGGTTACCCATAGGATCAAGAACTAGGTTCATATGACTTGTATTGTGGAATCTACATGGTAATTTGTGTCCAATTTGGGAGAATTCCGAGATTGACACATCAAGTGTGTTATAAGACCAATTAGATCTAATTAGACTTAGATTGGGATTGTAGAACTAGATACGTGTCCACAATTGGACACGAGTAGAGCGTATCATAGTATCTTGTGATATGGTATGATACGGGGTTCATTTTGGGTGATTTATTCAATTACTCTTCAATTTCTTTTGTAGCAAGTTATTGTAGTTGTATTATGATATGTACGTACGGGTAATATGGATATTTGGGGGTCTTGGAATTCCAATTGGGTACATATCATAGAGTATCATAGGTAGCATGCCAAGTGTTTGGTCTAATGCTTCTATTGTGTGTGTGCGCTATATATATATATATATATATATAAGTGTTGATGTATATATATGTATATAGACATGCATACATATTAGTATTGTGTGATGTTGTTGACTGTGAACTAGAGGGGTGTGCAGGTCATGTCTATGTGTGTTGCCGCTATTGTTATAAGTTGTTTAAGTGTGGAGTTGATGTACCTGCTATGTTCGAGTCAAGAGGGATGTGCATCAAAGTGGTTCATAAGGGGAGGAGTGTATATGTGTGAGTGTGTTTGATATTGTGAAGAAAGAAAGGGGAATAACAGAAGTGACAACAACTTGAAGTTGCTGCAGTCAAGCATTGGGGATTAAGTTATCCGAAAACCTGGAGTTGGGGTAATGGAAAGAAGAAGTAGCAGCAGTGCACAACGTGCACTACTACTATAAGAGCAGGCAGCAACAACAGCTGCATATGAGCAAGTCAGCAGCAACAGTATATGGATAAGGGGGAGTGAAGCCGGGATTGGAATGGGGTCAGGAAACTAATAGTGCACTTTAGTGCACTGTTTAATGGAGAATAGCATCAGTAACTGTAAGGTATCAGTCAAGGTAAAGGGAGAAAGTAGGTATCAGGGCATAGACTAGTATTAGTAGCAGTGAGTTGGGAGTGACACTCGAATTGGAGTGTACAAAAGGGAATGCACATCAACAGTGATAACAACTGAAGGACTGCTATGTGCTCAGGTGACAGTTCCCAGTTGAGGATTTAGATCAAGTAAGAGAGGTTGTGGTATTTATGTGTGTATGCCTACAATATGGTGTGGTTAACTAGTGTATCAATTAAGGGTCAATCGAGTGATGATATCAGGGGATATCTGTTGGTATCAAGAGTGAATGGTAAGTGTGGTACTTGAGAGTGTGGATGTCACCACCACATTTTCTAGGAAAGGGTATTTTAGTCATTTGGTAATCAATTGAATATTGTACATGTTGAATATTTATTTATTGTGTTATTTATTTATTGTTAGCATGTTAGATTTATTTTTGGAATTGTGTTAGTGGACCTAACTAGTTTAGATTAGAGCCGTGGACCAACATTTAATTCTAGTTAGATTTGAGCCCAATAGTAAGCCCATTCACTACTAGAATAAGCGGGAATAGCGACGTTTTTTAGCGACTCCATGTAAAAACGTCGCTAATTTAGCGACTCCATATAAAAATGTCGCTAGACGTCGCTACTTGGCAACATTTAGCGACGTTTAGCGACTTTTATTCAGTTTTTAAAAAATTAGCCGCTATAAGTTCAATTTAGGTAGCTAAACGTCGCTAATATGTTTTATTTAGCGACGTTTTTTGTAACGTATATATTTTGGACATTTAGCGACGTCATTAGCGACGTTTAAGACGTCGCTAAATTAGCGACGTTATTATTGGCATCGCTAAAACGACGTTAAAACGTCGCTACTAAATTAGCAAATTCATTATTGGCGTCGCTAAAACGACGTTAAAACGTCGCTAAATTCTAAATTAGCGACGTCATTATTGGCGTCGCTAAACATCGCTAAATTTTTTACTTAGGGCTGATTCCCCCCATTTCCTTCGATCTCTCCCGCTACCTCTCCCAAATTTCGAAGGCTCTCCTCCTCCTTCCTCCCTCCGGCTCCTCCTTCCTCCCTCCAGCGACCCCCCTCGGCCGCGTCCTCCCCCTCCGACTCCCCTCCTCCCTCCGGCGCCCCCTACTCCCTCCCGGCGACCCCCCTCCAGCTGCGTCCTCCCCCCTCCGGCCGCATCCTCCCCCCTCCTCCTCCTCCTCCTCCTCCTCTAGGTAAACCCTAACTCTCTCTCTCTCTCTCTCTCTCTCTCTCTCCCTCTCTCTCTCTCTCTCTCTCTCACATGACACACATGGCACTGACACTGACACGACACACACACATTACAGACACTGACACAGATACGACACACACACTGACACGACACACACACACGTGACCTAGGGTTAAGGTTAGGGTTAGGGTTAGGGTTTTTGACCTAGGGTTAGGGTTAGGGTTAGGGTTTTTGACCTGGGATTAGGGTTAGGATTTTTGTGATAAGGGCTTAGTGTAATCTACGACTGCAAACGATCCTTCCTCAAGATCCATGGGTTCGCCATTGATGATCGAAAGTTTTGGTGGTGATCCACGAGGAAATTCCTTGCAGCTCCTTCTCGCATTTGACATTGTAGAAATTTTAGCAAAGCTTAGGACATATGTGCCTTTTCAAAAGGTTGAAACATGCATTAGTATATTATAAGTTTGGGGTGGGAGGGGGTGGGGGTGGGGGTGTAAATTAAAATTTTAGGGGATATTGAGGAGTGAGCTTGAGACCGCTTGTTTAAAACCGTGTTCACTTACTAATCGACTATAAATTAGTTGTGAATTTCTCATAAAACATTAAGTATATAATATAATACATATTTGTTGTTATAATTTGGGGGGTGTAAATTAATATTTTCAGTAAATTATGTTATAATATTTGATGTTGTCCTTGTTTTGCAGATTTCTTCAAAGATCTCTCTCTCCTTCTGATAAGAGAAGAGAGGAGTACTACATATTCAACACATTCTTTTACAGTAAACTTGAAGAAGCTGTGACTTACAAGGTATGTTGCTTCATACAAAAATTGGTAGCACGACGTTGTCTTGTGGATTGCTGGTAGTCATGTTAATAGTTTATCTTGCGGTCGAAAGATTGATAATACTTATTTGCAAAAAGTGATATCGTAATTTGAAGCATGTTTTGTTCTTTAGTTTGGTATAAATGAGTACTATGAAGATCTATGTACACCCTGTAGTGATCTTGAGTACACATAGTTTTTTTATTGCCGCCTTTATCCAATAAAGGGTGTCTAGTAATTGTCAATTTTAACTTACGACAGAGGGTGGACCTACTAAACTTTTTTAATTCTTGATCCACATAGGTTTAAGGATAGTGAGATACTAAGTAATGTTGATTATCATTGAACATATATCATACCATGAGCTAAATTACATAACTGCAAGTGTAGGTTCAACTACATACTAGGCTTATAAGGTTTTTGATGAGACCCTCTTGTTTGTTGCCATGACTAGAATGTGGTGCCAACCTACAAATGGTATATTGCAGGTTGACAGCTGATGGTGAAAACTAAGCTCTTTATTAGAAATTTCCAATGTTGAGCCGGCCTCATACTGCTTGAAAAAGGCTTGAATGGTGATGAGACTGATAATTATGATTTTAGTGTAGTACCTCTATATTTGTATTTTGTTCAAGCTATATCCTATAAGCACTTGATGTCTGCTTCTGCCGATATATTCTGTTATTTTAAAATAATTGGTACCAACATACTTTACACTACTACTGCATTATGGCACACGCTTGTTTCTCAAAGTTATTTTCAGTGTTTTATCTTGGGAAAATATAGTGTAGATACCTAAGATTTTTTTTGCAAAATGTAGAAAACTAGCAACTATGATAACATTCATAAGTATGTGTCAGGATAAGCCACAGTTTGAAAAAGAATGGCATATATGAGAATGAGAAGTTATCTTGGGTTAATTAGAGGATATGCCATCAGACTTATCATCCATGTGCAGCAGCCTTATTGTTGGAAATAAACACGAAAATTATTACCCAAGATGAGCGTTTATAGAGAGGACATAGGTATCCGTGATCATATTTTATGTCTTTAGAGTTAAATCATTCATTTGCATTGATAACAATATAGATCAAAATATACCAAATAATACAAAGAAATTAGAGATATCTCAAAAAATACTAAGAAACAGTAAGAATTAAAGTTTTGACCAAGCAGGATCACGATAAGTAAAAACTAGCTGACTGAACTAACCGAGAAAAGAGAGTATAAGATAAAGAATGAGCTAACATGTTATTACAAATTAAGATAGTAAAAATTATCAATATGAGAATTATTAAGGGTATGTCTTAAGTAATATCTGTTATCAATTATATTCTTTATTTTCATTTATCTTACCAGATGGCACCCAAGAGAGAGATACCTCCTACTGTTAAGGAGGAAGTGATGCCTCCTACTGTTAAGGAGGAAGTGATGCCTCCTACTATTAAGGAGGAAGAGATACCACCTGCTGTATCTCAGATGGGAAGTTCCAGTCAACCAGCACCTATAGCGGCTATATCTCAGACAGGGAGTTCCAGTCACCTAGCACCTATAGCGGAGATTGATCACATAGACGCTGTTTATGCGCAGTATCTGAGAGAATGGTATGTGCCCCAGCGTATTGGATATCCTCGAGATTGATACTGTGATATTTTATATACTTTTATTGTGGTTATTGTGTTATTCTGATACTTATATATTATGCCCATTGTGTGACTGTGATACTTATATATTATGCATTTTGTGTGACTGTGATACTTTTATTTTGTGTGTATTGTGTGACTGTGATATTTTATATACTTTTTGTATTATTTCGTACGCAAAAAAATCAATAGAGGGTTGCTCCAGGTCTGTCTATAATATTTGTGTGTATTGTATGACTGTGATACTTTTTATTTATATTAAATGATGTTAATTTACCGGTGTTGAGTGTTCCACCGAAGGGGTCGGCGAACCCAGAAAATTCAACAAAGGGTTGCTCCGGGTCTATTTTTAATTAGAAATTCATTAATTACAGGAATAATAGTTTGAAAATAATTTATTATTCTTTTTTCTTTTTTTCTGTAAAATTAGCGATGTATTTAGCGACGTTTAGCGACGTTTACGCACGTCTCTAAATACATCGCTAATTAGCGACGTTAATAGCCGTCTCTAATGACGTCGCTAAACGTCGCTAAATACGTCACTGTACGTCGTAAATTGCTGATATGGCAGTACTGCCAGGTCATTAAAGATGTCATTGTCACGTCGCTATATAAGTCGCTAATTAGTGACGTTTTGCGACGTTTGTTTACGTCGCTAATTAGTGACGCTGCGTCGCTAAACGTCGCTAAGTTAGCGACATATTTCAGTCGCTAAAAAATGTCGGTATAGCGACGTTTTTCCTTTCAGCGACGTGCTAATTTCTGACTTCTGTAAAACGTTGCTAATTACGTCGCTAAACGTGATTAACGACTTTTTTTGTCATTTAGCGACATTTTTTGATGTCGCTAATTTGACTTTTTCTGGTAGTGATTCATTAGGAGGATGATTAATTAAGTTAAACCCATTAGACTAGAACCTTTCCTCCTTAATTAATTTTTTCATGAGAAGTCCCAAGGGGTATTTTAGACTTTATATAGTAGCTTGAGGGAGGGGGCAAGAGAGGCTTATATAAAAGGGATAAAAACTTTTTCTCTCTTTATTTTGTTATTCCAATCTAGATCTAGAATTTCTCTCAACCAAATTTCTTCATTCCTACATCAAATCCCTACCAAATTCCTTCATAATTTCTTCCCAAATCATCATTAGAGGCTATTAGAGCAATGATCTACAAGGATGAAGCAAGGATCTACAAAGAGGAGCAATGATCTACAAGTTGAAGGCCAATTATTTCAACAAATTTGGAGGTTGCATTAGGAATTCATCTCCCAATAGGTACAAATTTAGTTTTCCCTCTTTAATTAGGTTCTAAATCTATGTTTTAACCATCAGAAACTACCCCCACTTGCATAGGCTACCCATAGGAATTAGAATTAGGTTCATAGGAGGCCTATGGAGGAAGTTATGCGTATTTTTGTGTCAATTTTGGGAGAATTTCGAGATTGGCACATGTTGTATTTGTCAATTGGTCAATTAGATCAAATTGACATGTGTTTTCTTGTTTTTGACTAGCTGTCGTATCCACAATTGGATACGTGTAGGACGTATCCCGATAATTTGGCGATACGGGTTATTTTTGAGGATTTTTCTCTGACATGGGAGTTTGAGCATGTCATATCTTGACACGGACGCATAGTTGCTTTAATTATTCTTCGTATCATGCATAATTAATATATTAGACTTGCTCGTGTCCTTCGGGATGCGTTTGGTTGTGTGGTGGAGCCGTATAGCAAGTGTATCATAGAATGAGTGTGATACGGGTTTGGTGCACTCTACGTGTTTGTTTTATTGCTCTTTAAATGCATGTGACTAGTAGTATATATATTAGATATGATATATATATGTATATGAGTATGTATTATATTATATTGTATATATGAGTATATATAGCTATGTGTATAAGTGCATATATGAGATACTATATCTATATGTATGAGTGTATATATCAATATGTATATATATATATGGTTGAATATATATATATATATATATATATATACTATATATATATATATATATATATATATATATATATATATTATATATGTGTGTGTGTGTGTGTGTGTGTGTGTGTGTGTGTGTGTGTGTGTGTGTGTGTGTGTGTGTGTGTATATATATATATATACACACACACACACACACACACACATATATATATATGTGTGTGGGGCGGGGGAGGGGGGGGGGAGAGGGGGGGGGTATGTAAGTAGAGGATATACCTATATATATGTATATAGATGATAGAGTATTTATTTATAAAGATTGATATATATAGGAGAGTATCTATGTATATGTATGTGTGTGGTGGCATGTTATGTTTGTGAGTGTTTGTCAGTGAGGGAGTGCAAACAGGAAGTATCAGTTCAGCCAATGCAGTGAGCAGTGAAGTTATGCCACAGCAGCTCGTGCACATGATTCTGCAGCAGGGAGCAACTGGAGCATAGCATATACAGGCAATGAGCACTGTAGTGCAGGGCTAGGCAGCTAACAGTTACAGAGGGAGAGTAGCAGAGCCATTAACAACTCGAGAATGCAATAGCCTTCACTGCAGTAGGCAGTATGCATCATCAAGAGAACTGCACAGTTCAGCACATGGGGTATCAGTAGCATAGCTTTCAGCATGCTACAATAACAAGTGCAGTGGCTGAAGCAATGCTGTCTCAAGCACCAATTCACCAAATCGAACAATTACGGGCAACAACGTCAGATCTGTCCCAGCAACATCAAGAGGAGCCTCACCAACTGCAGCAGCTTCAACATCAACCTTAGCTAGCAAATACAGCACTGGGGAGCAAACTGAAATAGCAGCTGCAGCACAGAGGTATGGCAGCAAGTAGGAAGCAGCATGGACAGCAACTGCACTGCCAGTAAGTAGCCTGCAGCAGTTGCAGCAAAGGCACAACAAGGGGGAGGTAACAGCAGCTCAAGTAATTGTGCAGTGAACAACTGCACAGTGAGCAGTGTGCATTTTGTGCAGAGCGAGGGGGACCCTGTTGGAACTCTGTAAAAAGTGGCAGGAACAGGTTGCAGTAAGTGCATCACTGCCCTGAAGAGGTAGCAGTTGCATCAAGACAAGAGAGGACAGTAGCAATTCAACAGAGCAGTTACATTCAACATACAACAAGTGCAGTATCAGTAACACAGGGAGGTTAAGTGTATCAGTTAACTAGTGGGTTTAGTAGTTATCAGTTAGGTAGTGGTTCTTCAGTGAGTTTAGATGAGTTAGTATTCAGTTAGTTAGTAGATTTGGGTAATAGTTACCTTAGTAACTATATGTAGTATTGTATTGGTAAGTTATTATGTAGGTTTATGTATCTATGTATTAGTATATAATATATGTTAGTAGTTAGTAATTATTGTATTGATATGTAATATATTTTAGTAGTTAGTTGTGTTAGCATATAGTTTAGTTTATGGGTATTAGCTATATGTATTAGGATTTGAATTACCTTGGGATACCAAGGTTCAAGGTAATGGGTCGATACTCAAGGTATTGAGTTTGAGTATCGAGATAGGTGTGTGGAAGTGTGATACGCTTTGGTTCAAAGCCAAGGTATCCAATTTGCATTAGTTAGCCTAAGGTATTATATGTATTGACTTGTATATATATATATATATATATATATATATATATATATATATATATATATATATATATATATATATATATATATTACTTTTTTTATATTAAAAACTTGCGTATCTTGCGATACGATATTTTGTGTGTGTCCTAGTTTCTTAGCGTAGATAGTGTGGCTTAGTTTCATAGTGTGTTTTGACATACATTAATATCCTAGAGTTGGACTCTTACGACCCTAGAAATAGTCGGTTTGACTTAGAAATGGCTTCATGACCTAGAATTGAACTAGTTTAACTTATTTTTATTCCAGAACCTTTGTATTAATGTAATATTCCATATATAGGTCTGTGACACCAGTTCGGACACAGTTTGACATTCGTTGCTCTGGACCACAAATGAGTATATTCTCTGATAGTTTCTCATTTATGATATCCTCTATGTCTCTTGTATCTAGTATAGATATCCTTGATTTTTTAACACGATGGTTACACGGATTGGTATATCCGGATCTCGTCATGAGATGTTATTCCTTGGTATTTACGGTGTATCTTGTGCAAGCATTATTTTATATTCTTCTTGTACATGTACAGACATTGGTTCATGAGGAGAGTAGCGCCCTTCTTGTGGGAACCCATGTCATAACGTAGCATGGTTGAATCCACTATACCAGTCGGTGGTTGGGGGAGTATATAGTGTAGATATGTGATCATACCCTCCTTGTATCAAGTCTTGTTCATTGAATAGTGTTAATCATACAACGCACGTATGATTAGCCAGGCCCATAAATTTTGTATCAAGTTTCCAAGATGATCACATGTTAAAGCTGGTACTCACTCACTTAGTCATTAGTATTTCTTGTTCATTTTATATTGCTCATTCTTGTATTTATTTCCAGTATTTCCTTTATTGCGTATCTCTTGTATATGTATATGGCATCTTGTATATTCACATCTATTTACTGTTACATAGTTTATATCATTAATTAGAACTGCTGTTAGAGCTATACTTCGCTCCATTCCTGACTGGAAAATATTTTTTAAAGGATCCCGAGGATTGGTGTCCGACATACTATGGACTTCGACCTATAAATGATGCAGACCTGAACCCACTAGTTCTGGAGTGACTGCCGGAAGATCTAGCCGGAATCGCTTATTAGCATAGTTAGTTCTCTTTAGCATTTTGGTACCGGGTTTATTTTCGGCTTATATATTGAGATTTGATTATTGTTTTTATTGTTGTTGTTATATTTGTTTAGATTGCATAGTTATGTTAGACTTTCTTGATATCTTATCGTGCTATAAAATTGTGATTGAGTATTATGTTGAATTAAGTTTTATTACTCTTTTCTTGGAGTTGAGATATTATTGGAGGATTATGTATTATTGTGAGATAGATTAGATAGTATAGTTGACATAGACAATGTTCTACCCGCCGATGCTGCGACTTAGGCTTGGCGTACCCATGTACTCGTACCCCTTCACCGGGTGTGAGTCGTGACAGTAGATACTCAAGTGTCGCTGTTGAGTGAATAGGTAGAAGGGACTGAAGGTTATATGTAAGTTTGGTAAGGTAATTTAATTTAACTTGAAATCAAGTATAGTGTTAGACCCCAAGGTAACCTATACTAAGGAAATTAGAGAATAGTTATAACATAGTATATTTTATAATTAGTTAGTATACTTAGGATAACCTAGTATAGTCCTTGTATCACTATAGAAACCAAACTACTTAGTAAATATGAGCTATAACTTTAGTATTTGACCTAGTATGATACCAAGAACTAGAATTTGAACTAGAAACTTGTGTTTGACTTTAGTTGGCTTAGTTTGACTAGTGGGACCTAGTATTGACCTAGAAAAACATATTTAGTACATTTAGCTCATTTTTTATTCATTATACCAAGTAACATGATATTCCTATTTAGGTTTGTGTGAGACCTTGCTCGGATACCGAGATACACCATTTGCTCAGGACTACAGGCAAGTACATTCTCTGATAGTTTCTTATTTGATAGCCTCTATGTTTCATGTATTTAGTATTGAGATATTTGATTCCTGACACGATGATATCACGGATTGGGTATATGTGAATCTTGATCATGAGATATTATTGTCGTGGTTACTCAGTGATCGTCGTATCGTGCTTCGTGATTATCATGATATCTTAGTGATTATATAGACCATAATTATATTGCATGATATTATAGAATGTGCAGTGCGATATACGTGTTATAATGTGTCATGATTTGGATCTGTGTACTAGTCAGGGGTTGGGGAATTATTAGCGGATTATGTGATCATACCTTATAGCCCGTGATTTATTATAGCCCGTGATAGTTAGCAGATCATGCAATCATGTGTGATCACGCTAGCTCACCTTTTATTTATAGCCCGTGTTAGGCCCAAGCCGATCAACATTATCTTACTAATATTTCAAGGCACATTTATATTTTTTTTTCTTCATTCCAGTTTATTACATTATTGTTCCTCGCCATATTGTTCTCAGTTCTTGCCATTATTTACCATGATGCTTCTTCTCGTGATATATGCTAGTGCAATTACTTTCATCAGTTATTTTTATTTGCTATTACTGTTTCATAGTTTCTGTCAATTATTAAAACTGCTATTTGGGTTGTACTTCACTCCAATCCTAACTGGATATATTTTTTAGATGATTTATTAGAGGACTGATGTCCTACGCACTACGGGCCATAGGATGGCGAGCCAGTTGAGTTAGCACCCGTAGAGCCCTATTGAGTTCTAGTACCAGCAGTCGATGAGACATAGCTAGTTTCATTCATGATATTATATATGTCAGTTAGACGCTTTGGCATTGTATTATTATTTGATGTCTTGTGTTGAGTTTAGACTTGACTTGTGATATTTTTTTTACTTCTATTTTTTTCTTCTATTCCATATCGTGTCATATCTTTCTCTAGTTTATTATTGTGATTGAGTGTTTGTTTACCATTACAGTATTATCATATTATCCTCCATTTAGGAGTTAAGATATCTTGACAGGTATATTATATATATTGTGTGAGATGTTAAGATAGTATTGTTGACTTAGACACTGTTCTACCACTGATGCTGCGACGTAGAGATGGACGTACCCACGTACTCATGCCCCTACACCGGGTGCGGGTCGTGACAGCTGGATAACTACATGATTATTGGTTCCACCAGGTATACGGACATCATTTTGAACAACCTTATATAAATTGAATTTAAGAAAATTAAATTAGGAAATCGTCATAAGCATTGGCGATATAACAACAAATTAATTAAAGTTTAAATTACTTTGTTCGCTACTCTTCTTTCATTGTGTGTTTGAGTTATTCTCTTCTCTTTTCTTTGCTTCTTCTTCTAGTTTTCTCTCAGAGGAGAACTCCTTTTCTTTTCTTCTTCTTTCTTCTGTTGTTTTGCTCTATGTCCCAAACTCCTTGTTATAGAGGGTGGAGGGAAGAGGGGAATTGAATGAGGATTGGTGATGGGTTGGTCGTTGAGAATTAAATTGAATTGAATGTTTTCTCTCTCTTTTTATTATGCAATAAAATTGCTAGTATTACTGGCAGTGTGGTTCCTTTGCAGCCAATTCGCCAATGATAATGGCAATTTGGGAACCAAACCGCTAGTCCAATGAAAATTTTTGTTGTTTTTTATTTAAAAAATAATTCACCACCAAAAACTTTCATTCTCAGCGTAAAAAGATAATACATAATAAATTCACTGAAGTAGCCATTAGTAATAGTAACATGAATGCAAGCACTCATGTCGCTAATACTATTGGTGACATGTATGTTGTTTTGCATTTTTCCAAACACTTTATTTTATTCATAATTTAATAATAATAATAATAATAATAATAATAATATATTATTGTATATGAATATTATATTTCTAAAAGTAAAATCCCAAGACCAGCCCAGGCATAGAGTCAGTCCGGGCTATCGAGTTATTTTCAAAAACAAATTGGTCAAAGCCTTGGTTCTTGGGCCTTGGTCCACTATTTAATAATAGTAATAAAAAAATAGAGAATACAAAAAATGAATAAAAAAGTACATAATAAATTTTATTTAATTAAATTTTTTATATTAATAGGTTCAAAATGTAAGCAATTTTATATTTGCTTATTACTTTTTGATATATGATATTCATATTAAATAGATATTTGTTGATATGGTTTATGTTTTGCGTTTCGATTCTCAACCTCTCTTCGTTGATATGGTTTATTTTTTGATTTTCAATTTTCTTCCTTTGTTGTATTTGTTATTAAATATTAACCGCACTAATTTTGTATGGCCATATTTGGTAGCTGAGCTCGAGGATCAATCGTCACATTCGCTCGATTATGATATATAGCTATACACAACCAAAGAGATTAATAGCAAGTACCAGACAGAAAGCTTAAAGAGAGGTTGAAAATTAAAACGTAAAATACAAGTCATATCAATAACCACCTATATACCAAAATAATATGTATCAAGAAATGACAAATAAAATAATAAGTACAGGAGCATTATTGCAGCTAATTCTTCGAACTGATACATGGTATTGTGAGTATCTAAGTTCCTACTACTAATAGTTAAATATTAAAATAGACATTTTGTCAATGCAAATTTTGTAAAGCTCCATCCTTATTCCCCATGGTCCTTGCTTTACTCGAAAGTTATACTAGATATAACGATATAGATGCCTATGTACTATTTCCGTGTCATCTTAGGTACCTACATTATTCGAGTTCTATATTTTATTAATTCAATATGAGTTAGGAAAATAATCCGACATTGGTCTACGATCTAATCTCTAACTTGACGAGTCAATCTAATTAAGGCACTTTACTGTAGACCCATGCCTCTTGTAACATTCTTATTATACATCCCACTAAAGTGTTCTAAAATACTGGAAGAACTTTGATGAGGAGGTCATCCTCCTCTGTGGACTTGTACCCCTTGCAGGTGCGTCGATTGAATGGACCTTATGGTTGCTACAGTGGTTGTTGTTCATTACCACGATCTTTTGACTGAATAGTGAATACTAAAAGTCTAAACTATAATCTCTAGTAGTGAAGTGAACAAGAGAGATAGAAATAGATAAAAACACACCATATTTATAGAGTTTAAGATTAAAGTAACTGCAAATATCCATGTAATATAGTCGTTTATGATTTTATTGGGGGTATTTTGGTCATTTTTAAGAAATAAACAAAATACCCTTGAATAATGTCCATGAACGACTAAATATGAAGGATATTTTTCAAGAGACTATATTATATATATAATATGCATGTTCATTGAAAGGATGGACCAATTTTGTCATGCCATAATCCCGTAGGACCAAGAAGTCGCCACTAGGCGTGATCTCGTACAAGTCTATGCAATCATTATTTATTTCTTTAGTAAGTAAAGAAATAGTTCATTATTAATAAAGATTTTATGCAATCATTCTTTTTTTCTTTAGCAAGTAAAGTGCAAGTTTATTATAAATATAGAGTCAATACAATCATTCTCTCTCTTTAAATCTATAATATCTTCTTATTAAGGGCATACAGATTTCATATAATTATTATTCTAATGAACACAAACTCTATTCTTAAAACCAAAGCATATATCCATTCTTTATGGGTTAATTATTAATCTTAAAAGAATTAGGATTCAAAGTCTTGCCCACTCACCTGAAAATTGTATAATGTCATCGATGGAAGCGGGGCATTACAATATTATCCCCTAAATGGTCATGTAATATTTATATGGGGGGTTAAATGGTAAAAACAAATCATATGTTAGGAGGTAGAAGGACCCGCATAGGGAAGAATCTGCTTGGTCCAAATCCGGGGGACGATCGTGATATTAATATCGTCAATTTGGTCCTCCCAGGTTTAAAGATAAAATCTGATTTGACTCGGATGGGGGACGACCCAGGTTGGGGAAATTGGGATCTAGCCCTACTTGGATGGAGGACATGGTTAGTAGAATCTAGCATTTTATCAGAATCGGACATGTATTCCTGATTTGACCAAGTCAGTCCTAGGCCGGCTTGTGGGTAATTCAATCCACCTAACAACTTGAGGGTACTAGGTCATCGATTGCTCTGAACTCCAAAACGCCTATCAATTGCTACCACTAGTAGTACCACAGTGGACACCATAAACAAGTTAACAGAACACAAAGCATGTGCTTGTTGGAGATGAGAAACTAGTTAGAATATCATTTTCTAATTAAAGGACCGAAAGCTATACTTGTCCATCATAAATAGTAGGAATATATTCATCACTAACAATTAGTAGGTCAAAGTCAAGAAAAACCAATTTAAGAATTTTATAAATTTTGTTCAAGATCGCTTCAAGATTATACTTCTAGTATTTCTAAGTATGTTTCTTACCACATATTTTTCATATTTATGACAATGATATTGTGCGGGTATTATGTTATAGTCAGTTCACCAAGATCCCTTTACTATATCAAAATATTATTGGATACACCCCATGTTATCTAATCGTACCTCAATTTTATGCAACGACGGAGGTAAGAGGGTGATAGGAGGGAAATTGCCCTAGATTAGTAAAACCATCAAAAATATTTATTTATTTATTTTTAACTTACTTCCATGTAGGTTATTCCTTTTGAATTGAAGTTAAACACTCAATCTATTATTGTATTCGAGAGAAACAAAAATTCTCTTATCATGATTCCCTTCTTGGAAAAATTAATATAATAATAATAATAATAATAATAATAAAGATAAAAAAATTAGATGCATAGCGAATGTGACCTAGCGCAGAGGGTCAATCTTGTCACAATCTGCTTTCGATTATATGAGTACGAGTATGTGAGTACGCCCAGCCTAGGATGCAATATCGATGACAGTACACTACCTATTCCTTGATCCATATCAAATCCATTAATAACAATAAGCATTCATAGATAAACTAACTCAATCACAAAGAATAACATAACATGCAGATAGTGATAAGCAAGAAATATCACAAACTACTTATATCGTCCAGAATTCTAATATACCAAATCCAGTCTAAGAGCATCTAAATCTATAAAAAAAGTACATGCCAAAAAGACCTTAGGGACAAACCCGATCAAATATAACTGAAAGGAAAATACTTACTACTAGGATCTATTATGCCTCTCCAAGGGTATCATTATGTTCTAACTTGTTATCCGCAGTCACATCATCTACTATGTCCTCCGAATACCATAATATGAAGGCTACATGTCATCCTAGCCTAAAATGTCAACCTATCTAATCATGATTTGAGCAAAGTACATATACACATAAAGTTACTCAAGTATGTAATAAAGCTATATAAAACAAGAGAAGTGAGCTAGGATAACAAGTAATAAGAGAACTACATGAACAAAATGTGAACTATAATCTAGCAATATGAGTAAAGTCTAACCATGTGAAAGAAATAGTAATAACAATTAATATCAACCTATGACTAGTATGAGTGGAATATTGTCACTACAAAAATACTACTTCTCAGCAATGTACCATCAACGATGGCTGCCATCCGTCGCTACTTAGCGATGCACGGGCATTGATCATTAGACGACCAATGGTAGATATCTCAGATATTAAATACCAGGGCGATGCCAATACGTCGGCTAGATGTAACTAGTTTACGCGGTTAACCGCGGCAACACTATGCGATGAGTTAGTGACGCTTCTTTGCTATTATATTTTACTTGGCGACAACAATTGGAGTCGCGTAGCTGTCGCCCAATTATGTGCTCTAGTTAAAAAAATACCTGATCATTTCTTTCTCACTTACTCTTATCTCGATCTATCTATCTATCTATCTATCTATCTATCATCTCATATCTCTCTCTCCCTTCCTCCCTCCCTCCCTCTCTCTCTCTCTCTCTCTCTCTCTCTCTCTCTCTCTTATTGCCTCACCTCGCTCATTCCCTTTCCGTAGTAGTGCCCTATCGATTGTGCCCGTGTCGATCGGCGTTCCCCTGTTGGTTGTGCCCGTGTCCTCCTAAGCTCCGGTAGGGTATAATCTAACCCTCTCTCATGAATATGCCCAACTCCGGTAAGGCAGAGCTTCTACAGTCTGAGTTGGTTAATTTTGCATGATTATTTTTCTTATTTGGGACTGGATATATTCTGATTATATCCTAATTTTGGTTGCTTTAGCCAGATTGATTTTGCATACTTTTTTATTAAAGAAAAATACGTAAGGATGGGGATCCGAACTGCTATTATCTTAAATTTTCAACTCATATTATAAATTTTGTGTACTCATTAATCACATGCAGCTTTTGAGAGGAGGGAATGGAATATATTATGTGTACTCTTGTACTCGTCTACTACATTGTATTATACTCATAGTGGTACTCTTGTATTCTAGCCCACTACCTTATGCTACCCAATTCTACATATGAAGCCTTCATTACTGGTCCATACTCATATAGTTCTGATATTATAGTTGTCCACAGTTCTCATAATTTGCGTCTACATCAGTTAGATTGGATTAGATTTCTGACTATAATACAATATTTTTTGTCAATATGTATTTAAATATCAAAACATACACACCTAAACTAGTTCCAATAGTGCATCCAATTTGTTAAGGATGATAATAACCATAGATTTATTGGTCCAATAATGGAGGATAAGTATGATTGCCTGCACATATATATATATATATATATATATTTGCAGAACAGTAACACAAAACAATTACTGACTTCATTTTCTGTCTTCTCATTACCTAAGATTATGTTTACTTTTAACCGATGAATGATCATTACCGAGGATTAAATATTAATTTATTTTTAACGTTATTAAGTTGATGATAAAGATCTCACATTAGTCTCTAGTTTGGGGAGGTAGGGAGGAACCACTTAACCTAAAGATGCAAGTTTATGTTCTCCTAATCGACGATGATACAACCTCCTCCTCAACTATTATAAAATTAGTAAATTGTAATAGACTTTTTTTACCTTCAATAACGATCATCATTATCCCGAACTACTAAGTACCTAGCTAAGTTATTTTTATATGTATTCAAATATAAAATATACATCCAATCGTAGAATAGAAAAAATAATAAAAATTAGGCCTACTATAGAAAGAAAATTCATTTTAACACCTAAAACCTTTTCGTTGAAGATGATGTCCATAACTATAACGGCGAGGCATAGCCCCTGCAGCCATTTGACTAGCGTGGCAGAGATCATACAGCTGTAGATAACATTGTTGTAGAAGCAAGGAAAATTATGAGCCATCCGCCAAATGACCAACTGATATTCTGAACCATGCGCCAAGTGCAAACCAACCGATGCCAGGATCCATGCGCCAAGAGCAACCTAGTTTCCATGCGGCAAAGGCAGCTAAACAACCATGCTCTAAATGCAACTAAGGGCAGTTAAAAAGCCATGTGGCAAGAGACTATGCGCCAAAAGTCGTACCAACCCCTCCCCCACTGACAACAATATTTAATGCTCGATAGTGGGCAACCAAAGGTCGAGCCATAGATAGTAATGTCAGCGATCATAATTACTTTGACCACTGTCGCTTCGTTATATGAGCAAACTGTTAGCCCAATGATCTAACTATTTTTTTGAATATGGTTAATCGATTAAATTTAATATTATGACCTCACTAATATTCATGCTATCACTACTTTGAATACTTAAACTTAGTATAGTCCAAATATGCATTAAATGTTATCATACTTGCTACTATGTATATTACTTTGTTTGTCTAACTTTTATTTACAAAAAAGCAATAAGTAAGATCAAACATGAACATATGCAATAAAAAATCATTATGGGCCAAAGACAACATCTTTCCAGAAGATTTCTCTGAACCGCCTACGATATCTCCTAAGCCATGCACCCGGGGGTTCTGCTGCCAACAAGGGAAAAAGCCATCATCCATCAAGAAAAGAAGCCAAGCTTTGCCATCATCATTTCCAAACTCTGAAGAAGCATGCACCTGCTATAGTTTGTCTATAGTCTATAATGAGTCTTATGAATAATTATAAACACAAGAAATGGATGACAAAATCGAAATGTAGGTTAGAAAATAACCCAAGATCATTTTTTAGCCAAAAATTGGCATACCGACGGTATACTATAGTATACCGTCGGTATACCAATTTTATATAAATGTTGCTCTCTTTCGTTTGGACCAGCTGTCATGACCCGCACCCAAAAATCGGACATAAGTCGTGGGTACGTCCAACCTACGCCGCAGCATCGACGGTAAAACGCTGTCTAGGTCTACTATCTAGCTAACAATCTCACACAACAATATATAAGTATCTGTCAAGATCTCAACTCCAAACGGAGGAACAATATGATAAAGATAACACAAGTACTCAATCACGATCTACGCACGATAAGATAACAAGGAAGTCTAACAACTACAAAGACTAAACAACAACTACTACTAAAGCAACAACAATAATAATAATATTACAACAATATCCAAAATCTAATACAATACAAGTCTCAAACCAAAAGTCGGGAACAAATCTGGTACCAAAAGCTAATAAATACAACTGAGGTCCAAGTGATCCTGGCTACCAACCCGAAAATTACTCCTGAACTAGGGGGTCCCTGTCTGCACCATCGACAGGCTGAGGTCCATAAAATATCGGACACCAATCATCCGGATCCTCTGAAAAATATATCCAGTCAGGATTGGAGCAAGTACACCTCTAACAGCAGTTCCAGTTAAATAATAAAAACTATAAAGCAGTTGTAGTAAGTAGCACAAGGTAAAGGAAATAAAGTATGAAGGAAATATACATATATATCTGTCAACTGGTGCATAAAGGTAAAGATGCATGAAAATCAGAAGCAAGATAATAATGACTACAGGATACAAGAAATCTAAACTAAGAGCAAGTGTGTACACAATGACGTGAAGTGAGTCCAACAAAAATAAATGTAATGAGTCCAGTCCAGAAAGTATAAGTGAGACCAGTCAAGAAGTGCAAGAGAGTCCAGACTAGAAAGAATAAACTCGTGTCTCTGAAATACCTGTTTTGACATGTAAACGGGTAGGGGTAAGTACGGCTCACCGCATACTGGGTGTGCGGCTACTATCATTCCAGATTAGACAAGAGAGGGTGATTCCAGTAATTCCAGATTGGAAATATTTACATGTCTACTCGAGTATTTTTCTGCCCCGACTAGTACAAGTGAATCCAAGACTCGATACGCAAATCAAGTATGAGTCCAGCCAGAAATATGAGTGATGCCTGTAGTGAGTCCTGATGTGATGCCAGTAGGTGATTCCAGAAATAGAGGCCACAAACATGAAATATATGTGTCGCAAGTAAATAAATCCAGAAATACTAGTCAGTGTCATGCCAAAAAATTAGATAATACTATACTAGAAGCTGAATCATAATAATCATCAAATAATAAAAACTATCAGAGAATGTACTCGCTTGACGTCTTGAGCAGCTAGCGATCCGAACTGGCATCGCAAGGACCTATTACGAAAAGCAAGGTTAAACGGGATTTTAAAGAGTTATACAGATATAAAATAACTAAAAACACAGCTTCTCGGGTTATTCTAGTTCAAACGGGTCAAACCGGTGAAATCTGGGTCAAAAAGTCAACTCTATGTCTAAAAAGTCAATTCTAGGTCAAAACTAGGTCAAAAGTTGACTTTGGCAGTCAACCGGGACAACTACGGTCAACTCTAGATCAAACTAGGGTGCCCCTAAAATTTTAGGTCAAAACTAGCTCATTAAGCTAGTAAACCCACAAACTCGCCTCCTTGAGATACCGGGATACCCTCGGTATCCGATACCTCAACATACGATATATACCCCGCCTATACCCTCTAATATATATACTAACATATATATATATATATATTTATATATATATATATATATATATATATATATATATATATATAGCCAACTCTAACCTTAATCCTAGGCAAAACCCAATACCTCGCCCCGATGCCCAATACCTTGAGTATCTCAAGGTATTGAGATACTCAAGCCTTACCCCTCACTAACACTAGCTAACTAACTGACTATCTATATATATATACTTCCATATGCTACTATATATATAACATATATCTAACTATATAGATATATATATATATATATAACCTAGGGTATAGGCAAATACCTCATCTCCGATACCCATCTTACCTTCGATACCTTGATATCTTAAGGTATCGAGATACCTTACCTTACCTTACATACCCATCTCAACTCACTAACTAGCTAGCTAGCTACACCTATATGTATATATCTGTCACACCCCAGTCCCAAAATACGTAGGACTAGGAATACGTAACACGCCAGCCGTATGTATACGAACTCCAATATATGGAAACCATATACACACGTACGCTGTACATGAATATCCAATCCACCAGTGGTAATATACTGTCAATAAGTAACACGCAATCTATATCTCATCCACAGCACAAATAAAGAAATAAATGGGAATAAATAACTGGATATCAAATAGGAAGTCTCAAAGTATGATAGTCGGATGGAAACAAATCCACTACAAATCGACTATACTAAAACTACTAAAAGAGAGAAGAGAATCAAACTCTAACATAAGATAAATGTCTAAAAGAAATAGCAACTATAATCTCTAACAGTTGCAATGAATCACAGATACTCCGAAGGTAAGACCTTCTCAGTCTGATAAGAAGCGTCAGGTCCAGGTCCGTACTCCTGCGGATACTCCAGCCCATCTATATCTGGAAAGGGACCAGGTCCTCAGAGGGACATAACAAGATACATATAAACATGCCAATAAAGTACTAAAAAATAAATATCCAATGGGGTCGCCTAACCGTCTATGTGAATGCACGTTGAGAACAACTTTCCAACAAGTGGGCTATCTGGCTAAAATGGGATTGGCATGATTCTCTTGGAGATTCAAGGGCCTACAAAGCATGTCATTTTTTGAACGGCAGAGGCCGCCTGATAATATATAATATATAGTGGTCATCATGACCGCGCATCTCCGGCGGAGCGTACGGGTTACACAAGGAAAGTACAAAGGAGCCCAAATGCCTTACTTGTTGTTCTTTCAATCCCATGCTCTAAGTATGTCACATCCATGACACGATGAAACCTCTAAATAACTGCCAGGTCTACTAGCATGCAAAGTTTCTATCGGCAGTTATCCCTATCTGTCGTACGACCTATACGTACCAGTGGCCAGCCGAGTACGCAAGTCCGTGTCCTACATGTGACTCACACTCGTATAAGAATAGTGTCATGGCCAATGAAACATAAAAATGCCTCATGATAATGGGGTGGTCTCATAAAGTAGGTCCAATGCATATACATAATAAAAATATAATACGACGACACCGTCGTTGCACCCAAGTTTTTTTGGACGCGCAGTTTATATAGCAGTTTAAAATATATGAATTAAATAAATAGAAATAAAACATGCATGCATCATACAGAATATAAATAATAGTACAATGGCAAGGTATACTTGCCTGACAAGCAATCTGTATAGTGTAGGCGTCCAAATGTCAAGGACACGGGATCAGAAACTACGGCCTCCGAACAAACATCTCCGGATCCTGTAACAGACATCACCAACATTTCCGGAATCAGCGAGATAGCTAGAAATCACTACCTTTTTGTCCAATTTAGACACAGGGGCAAAACGGTAATTTTGGGTCAAAGTGGGGTCCACATGTGGGCCACTTTGTACCGAAAAGCGTGCCAAGGGTAAAGGTCTCTAAATAGAATAAATTATAGGTCAAACAAACTGTAAAAGTCAGTACGAACTCATCGGTATGTCCAATTTTGGATTCCGGTGAGCCGAACATAATTTTGCCCGAAAAGTCAACCGTGGGGCCCGCAAATAGGCGGTTTGGTCAATAGTCTCTGAATTGCGTGAAAATTGGGTCACAGGACCAGCGCGGTACCACGAGTCCAGTAGCACAATTTTCGTCGTATTTTGATGAGCGTACACTAAATGGCACGGAGTTTTGCAAAAATTACGATACGGAGAATTTTTACGCATACGGGCTGATTCCGACGGGCACACGCGTCCGAATCAGTTTTTGCGAAAGCCCACACATCTGGGTATACCGTGCGTGCCTTTTGGTGCACTTGGTACACAACGGGGCTTCCCGTTTGGCGGGGTGCGCTCCGTTTCACAAATTTTGAAGGTTGGAAAAATAGATTTTTCGGGATTTTTAGTCTAATTTAATTCAGCATACAGCAACAAATAAAATATTATGATTGACAAAAATTAATCTCGGTTAGGTGGTCTTCACATACCAAAAAGAAAAACTAAATTTGGATCTCTGTGGTGGGAGATACGAGTCCTTAAACAGGGGTGGTTACCGCAGTTTTCTGCGATCTAAAAGTTATTATTTTTTGCCAACTTTGCCTCGGTTTTCGCTTAGGGTTACGCATTGTTCGAGGTAAACTAATACACAGTATTAGAAGGGGTATAGGTCGTGAACATACCGGTGAAGACGGGGACGAGTTTGGTCGAGCGATGGTGCGAAAAACGAAGCCTGAACAGAGGTAAGTCGCTGTTCAAACTGCTGTCGCGGCGCGCACGATTGCTGCGGTCGTGCGGTCTTCTCCGGTTAACGGCAGTGGCGGACACGGTGGCTGGGCTCTGGGTCGGCGCGGTCGTGGCTCTGATCGAGGTAGAGTTGATTTTAAGGTTAGGGTTTTTGGTTTAACCGAAGTATATATATATATACACAGCGGGGGGGTCGAAACTGCTCGCGGCTCGAGAAACTGCAGGTGCTGCTGTTGTAGTTTAAACAACGGGCCGGGTAGGTTAGGGTATAACGGGTTAGGGTTATAGTATATATAATTCTTTTTCTTTTTCCTTTTTCTTTCTATTTCTTTTTCCATCTTCTTTTATTCTTTTCTATGGTTTTCTATTTCTTTTCTATTCTTTTCTAATTCATTTCTTTTTCTTTTTCTTCTCTATTTCTATTAATAACTTTATATATATATATATATATATATATATATATATATATATATATATATATATATATATATATATATATATATATATAATTTGAGGAAATTTATTTAGTGTATACAATTAAATCTATCAACTGTCCACAGGGTCTACTACATGAAAATAATTAAGGAAAAATTACGGTTGCTCCAAAAAATCTCTAAATGCACAATTACCTAAAAATAAAAATCCCATAAATTTTATTTCTTTTAATTAGCTAATAATTACTATATTATTAATTAAATAATTAATTAATTAAATACTTATTGCGGTTTTTAAGGTTAGGGATTTTACATTCTACCCAACTTATAAAAATTTCGTCCTCGAAATTAAAACTAAGCCACGATAGAAGTCAAGGATGGTATAAGATAGAAATTTACAAAGTAAATTCATACCTTGGTCTACGAATAGGTTTGAAAAATGGTTGCGCATGTCGTCCTCGCGCTCCCAAGTTGATTCTCCTGGCGCGCCATGCTTCCATGCCACGCGAACCAAGGGAATAGACTGGTTCCTCAATACTTTCTCTCGACGATCAAGGATTTCCACGGGTTGCTGTTGGTAGGACAAGCTCGGCCCAATGGTGATCTCAGAATGGTCGAGAACATGACTGCTGTCTGTCACATATCGCCTAAGCTGTGACACATGGAATACATCATGTACTCCCTCAAGTAAAGGTGGTAGTACGAGTCGATATGCCACTTCTCCCACTTTCTTTAGCACGTTAAATGGTCCAATATACCTTGGACTCAACTTGTTGTGCCCTCCGAATCGAATGGTGCCTCTAGTAGGTGATATCCTCAAGAAGACATGATCGCCCTCTTTGAACTCCAAGGGACGACGATGAAGGTCTGCCCACTGCTTCTGCCTGTCTTGCACTGCTCGCAAGTGTCCTTGTATCTTCTTCACTGTCCCAACGGTGTTGACTACCAACTCTGGTCCCAGAATCTGACGTTCTCCTACGTCACTCCAACACACGGGAGACCTACATTTTCTCTCATACAATGCTTCAAACGGAGCCATCTGGATGCTCGCTTGATAGCTATTATTGTAAGAAAACTCCACAAGATGTAGGTGGTCCTCCCATGATCCTCCAAAGTCTAACATACAAGCCCTCAATATATCCTCCAGTGTCTCAATAGTACACTCAGACTGCCCATCTGTCTGCAGGTGATAAGATGTGCTGAACTTCAGACGAGTCCCAAGACTCTCTTGCATGATTCTCTAAAAGTATGATGTAAATCGCGAATCCATGTCTGGTACAATATTGACCGGTATGTCGTGCAATCTCACGATCTACCTCATGTATAAGTCAGCTAAAATTTCTGTAGACTGACCAACTCTAAAAGGCAAGAAATGGGCTGACTTGGTGAGTCGATCTACTATTACCCATATTGCATCTCTCCCACTTGGACTCTTAGGAAAACCCGTGACGAAGTCCAGAGTGATGTGCTCCCACTTCCACTCTGGAATCGGAAGTGGTTGTAATAACCCTGTTGTCCTCTGATGCTCCACCTTTACTTGCTGACATACTAGATATTTAGCTACAAAGCGAGCTATCTCTCTCTTCATCCCATGCCACCAAAAGTGCTGTCGTAAGTCATGGTACATCTTGGTGCCTCCAGGATGAATAGAATATATCGAACTATGAGCTTCTGCCATCAGCTCCTGTCGAATCTCTCTATTTGGAACATATAGATGATCACCACATCGTAATGTCCCGTCATCATAAATACGCAATCTTGTCTGCTCTCCGGCCTCTGTTCTTTCTTTTAATCTCCTGAATCTGATGTTTGTAGGCAAAGCTGCCTTGATCCTCTCTACTAGTGATGATTGTACTTGCAAATTGGCTAATATCCCATCTGCTCCGGGTAATATCACTTCTATGCCAAGCTCTTCCAAGTCTTCCAATAATTCCCTCTGCGTCGTCAAGAAGTAAGCTGCTGGTTTCTGGCTTAACGCGTCTGCTACAACGTTAGCCTTGCTTGGGTGATAATGTAGCTCTATCTTGAAATCCTTCATCAACTCAAGCCATCGACGTTGCCTCATATTTAACTTCTTCTGCATAAAGACATACTTGAGGCTTTTATGGTCTGTATAGATCTTCACTCGTTCCCCATATAAGTAATGTTTCTATAGCTTCAGAGCAAATACAACGGCTGCAAGTTCCAAGTCATGAGTTGGATAATTCTTCTCATGCACTCATAACTGTCTAGATGCATATGCAATCACCTTGACATGCTGCATCAATACGTATCCCAAGCCTTTCCGTGATGCGCCACTGTAAATCACATAGCCTCCTGATCCTGATGGAATAGTCAATACTGGTGCTGTAGTTAGTCGCTTCTTCAACTCCTCAAAAGCGGCTTAACACTCATCGGTCCATACAAACTTTTGATCCTTGTACGTCAACCGAGTCATAGGTGCTGCTATCCTTGAGAAGTTTTCTACGAACCGTCGGTAATATCCCTCAAGTCCAAGGAAACTTCTCACCTCTGATGCTGATTTAGGAACGGGCCATGTCTCAAATGCCGAGATTTTCTCTGGATCAACAGAAATACCATCTCCCGTAACGACATACCCAAGAAACGAAACTCTGTCCAAGAAGAACTTACATTTACTGAGCTTTGCATATAACTGCTCTCTCCTCAAGGTCTCTAGAATAATCCGCAGGTGCTTCTCGTGCTCCTCGTAGCTCTTCGAATAGACAAGTATGTCATCTATGAAGACGACCATGAACTGGTCCAAATACTGATGGAATACTCAATTCATTAAGTCCATAAAGATAGCTGGAGCATTGGTCAATCCAAATGGCATGACCAGAAACTCATAGTGTCTATATCTTATTCTGAATACGGTCTTCGGGATGTCCTACTTCCGTACCTTCACCTGGTGATATCCCGATCTCAAGTCTATCTTAGAGAACACCTTAGCTCCACTAAGCTGATCAAATAAGTCATCAATGCGTGGCAATAGGTATTTATTCTTCACGGTCACTGCATTTAAGGCTCTGTAGTTAATACACATACGCACTGACCTATTCTTCTTTGGTATAAACAACATTGGTGCTCCCCGGGGTGATGCACTCGGTCGGATGAAACCTTTCTCCTCTAGTTCTTTCAACTGTGCCTTCAGCTCATCTATCTCCTTCTTCGCCAATCTGTAAACATGCAATGTTATGGGTGCTGCTCCCGGTGTCAATTCAATTAAGAATTCTACGTCTCTGTCCGGGGGTAGGCCTGGCAATTCCTCTGGAAAGACGTCTTAGAACTTTGAAATGATGGGGTGATAAACAACGTCGTCCATTGTAAGCTGAACACCATCAAGGGCTTCTGTGGATCCTCGTGCAAACTCAAGTTTCAGCTGACCTGGTACCTTAAAAAGAATGCTTCCTCCAAAATAGTCAAAGAAAGTGTGGTATTTGCTTAGCCAGTCCATCCCAAGCACAATATCAAAAGTTGGCATAGGGAGGACTAAGAGTCGGGCATTCATCTCTTTGCTACGAATTACTACACGACACGATCTACAAATTCGACCAATAGGTACAACTCCTCCTCCGGTGAGAATTCTAACACAACTAGGTAAAGATGTAGTGGCAATATTATGTTTGACAATAAAACTATATGATATGAATGAGTGGGTGGCCCCCGTATCAAATAATGTCAAAGCAGAAAAAGTAAAAGCAAGAGTAATACCTGCTATGACATCAATCTCCTGATCCATGTCATCCACTTTTAATGCAAAAGCTTGCCCATTCCTCTGTAGTAATCCATGGCTGGCCCTCGTGTACTGATCTTCCTGAGTAGGTAGCGGTGGTCCTTGCTGAAATCCTCCTGCGGCTGGGGGTCGAGGTGCTCCTGGTCTAGTCATCTGCTGAGCTGGCTTCGGTGCTGGAAGTGCTAGTCTCTGTACTGGCGGTGGAAGTGTCAATGTCTACTGCATTGGATAGTCTTTCGCCAAATGTTATCCGGAACCACATCGCATACATTGTCCCAAGCGAGTCCGACAATCTCTCGAAATATGCCCGTGCTTCCCACAGTAATTACAGTGGGGCTTCTCTGAATTCTGGTATGGTCCTGCTCTGTGCTGGTACTGTTGTTGCTGTGCCAAAGGACGTCTGATAGGCCCTCCTTATTGTGTCCTTGCTGGTCCTTGTTGTGTCCTTGCTGGTCCTTGTTGTGTCCTCAGTTGACCTCCTTTTCCTCTGTTGATTGTCTCTTGTAATCTAGCTTCTGTCAATAACTCGGCATAAGAGATCCGGGACTGTGAGCTAATGTAGTATTGGAGCTCCTGAGTCAGCCTGCGGTGAAATCTCTTAGCCTTCACCAAGTCATTTGGTATCAGGGCAGCGCCATATTTACTGAGGCGACTAAACTCTGCATCGTACTCATCAACTGTTCTGTTTTCCTGCTCCAGATGAAGAAACTGATCGTACAATGCATCCCTTACGGTGTCCGGGAAATACTTCCTCTCAAAGCACTCCAAGAATTGTTCCCAAGTCTGATATGTACCCAACTGGCGCTCCATTGATTCCCACCAGTGATGGGCATTCCCATCTAGCAATGTCCTTACACCTGTCATCCATAGATCTGTAGGTAGCTGAGATGCTTTTAATAACTTCTGAGTGTGGGTAATCCAGTTGGTAGTCTCCTCTGGGCTCTCAGTGCCTTTGTACGGCTTGGGACCCATCTGTATAAAGTCCTTTACTGAACCAACTCTAGCTTGAGGTACTCGAACTAGTGCTTGAGCTGGTACAGAAGCCTATGCAGCCATCCTCTCAAGTGCTGCTAGAAATTCTTGCCTCTACTCTGCTGCTTGCTGCCTCTGCTTTGCAGCTAGTGTAGCTGCATGTTGTCTCTGTTCCTGCATTATCATTTGGAAGAATTGGAACAGCTGCGTCTGGCCATCTTACGGTGTCGATGAAGCTGGAAGGTTCCCATTAGGTGAAGCGGAAAGATCAGATGGAACTGGATTGTGAGTCTGTCCATCTGTCCTCGGAAGTCTAGGAATCGTTGAGGTCCCTCCTTGAGTTTGACCATTGACTCCTGAAGGTGTGTCCCCATTGGCGGCAGTACATCTACTTTGTATATCCATCTCTCTGCAGGTGGTGGATGAAATGATTAGAAGAAGTACAGAAAACCAAACAGGATGCAAGCATTAAATAAGATAGTTGAAAGAAAGGATGAGTTTTAGTCAAGCGTGGATGAGATCCCTATAATCTATTCCTATACGCAGGCTTGTTCGGTACAGTGACATAACCGAGACAATATATTCTCGACCTGCATGGGCCACCACTAAAAACATGTCACGCCCCAGTCCCAAAATACGTAAGACTAGGAATACGTAACACGCCAGCCGTATGTATACGAACTCCAATATATGGAAACCATATACACACGTACGCTGTACATGAATATCCAATTCACCAGTGGTAATATACTGTCAACAAGTCACACGCAATCTATATCTCATCCACAGCACAAATAAAGAAATAAATAGGAATAAATAACTGAATATCAAATAGGAAGTCTCAAAGTATGATAGTCGGATGGAAACAAATCTACTGCAAATCGACTATACTAAAACTACTAAATGAGAGAAGAGAATCAAACTCTAACATACAAACTCAATACATCCAATTGTGGACACATTGACACCATCACACAACCAATTAGACACTAATAGTCCATATGAGGACCCAAATCTAACACCACATAGACACAATTTAGATTTCCCCTAAATTGAGCCTTAAATTAATATTTAACATGACACGAGCATAGATCTACCAAATTTAAGGCTCCTGGTGCCTAAATCAACTAATTGAGGGTCAATTCCAACCAAGGGAACGTTCCTATAGGTCCAAGGGGTATTTATAACCATAAATTTGATGAAAATGAAGGAATTACCTAGTATTTGTGTAGCCCCCTTGGAGAATTCCAAATTTGGACACGGAGGGACAAGTCAGACACAATTCTCCAAAGCTTGGACTCCTCCTCAAGCTCCTCCTAGTGCTCCAAGCTCATTGCTCTCCAATGGAAGAAGAATGAATAAAATTGGTAAAGAATAAAATAAAATTCTAGATCTAATATTTGGTGAGAAATGAATTGGTATTGCTTGAAAAAGAAGTAAGGATAAATAGAGGGAAAATTAGAATTTAAATCTCTTCATGACAAGGTTGGTCACTACATGGTCTTGTAATTGGTTCTAATTACTAATTGTGTCACTCCATCATCCAATTTAAATTCAAATTAGGAGGGAAAGGGATTTAATTGGTTAAAGGAATGAATCTCTACAACTAAAAAAGAATATTATTTTCATGACAATTTACTAATTAATTAAACTAACTATGGTCATTAATTATCACTAATATAACCACTAACAACTAACAATAATTAATCCTAGGCAATACAAATAAATTCTATACTAACCACTAACATAATTTAATAAAATAAAATTAACACATATAAATTTACCAAAATATCCTTGAGGTAAAAAGTGATGGTTACAAGTCTACCCCCCTTAAAATAATTTTGTCCTCGAAATTAAAACTACAAGAACTAATCAAAACAAGCATCACAGAAAGAGAAGATACCTCGTGGATCAAAAAGATATGGGTATCGCTTGCGCATCTCATCTTTCCTCTCCCAGGTAGACTCACAGAGAGTGATATCTCTACACGACATAAACTAAAGGAATCGTCTGGTTCTGCAGCACCTTCTCCCTGCGATCCAGAATCTCCATCGGCTACTCCGGATAGCTAGGAGTCGGTCCTACCTCAATCTCTGAGTGGTCAAAAATATGGCCAGGATCTGTCACGTACCATCTTAGCTACGATACGTAAAACATGTTGTGTACTCCCTCCAATGTAGGCGGCAATTCTAGTCAGTAGGCTATAGCACCAACCTTCTCAAGAACACCAAAAGGTCCGATAAACCTTGGACTAAGATTTTCACCTCCACCAAAATGAATAGTGTCCCATGTCGGAGAAATTCTCAGAAATACCCAATCGCCAACCTAAAACTGTAACGCTCTCCGATGACTATCGGCCTAATGCTTATATATATCCTGTGACACACGAAGCCTTTTAGGAATCTGCTTTACCTCTCTGTAGCATCCATAACCATCTCAGGGCCCAATAAAGCTCTCTCACCCACGTCGTCCCAAGATAATGGAGTATGACATCTTCGACCATAGAGAACCTCAAAAGGTGACATCTCGATGCTGGCTTGGTAGATGTTGTTATATGCAAACTCTACCAAGTACAAGTGATCCACCCACGAGCCATCAAAATCAAGAACACAAGTCTGAAGCATATCCTCCAGAGTCTGAATAGTCCGCTCTGACTGCCCATCCATCTGAGGGTAGTAAGAGGTACTAAACTTAAGTTGAGTACCCAAGCTAGCCTGTAAACTCTTCCAGAAGTGGGAAATAAACCTGATATGTCGATCTGAAACTATGTTCACCGTAAATCCATACAACCTAATAATCTGCCTCACATACATCTCGGCAATCTTCTCCGTAGACAAACCCACCTTGAATGGCAATAAGTGGTCAGATTTGGTCAACCTATCAACGATGACCCAAATCGTGTCTTTTCCTCCGGGAGAACGTGGAAGTGCGGAAACAAAATCCATAGTAATGTTTTCCCACTTTCACTCCAGAATTGGCAATGGCTGCAACAATCCTCCGGGCCTCTGCCTCTTTGCCTTAACCTGCTGACACAGCAAACATCTAGAAACAAAGCGTGTTACCTCATGCTTCATACCATACCACCATACATGCTTTCTCAGATCCCTGTACATCTTGTTGGCCCCTGGATGCATAGTGTACTAAGAATTGTGCCCTACAGAACCTTCTCTGGCAAATCACCACTTAGCACGTACAACCTAGCATTGTGACTCAAGGATATATGCAATAGTAAAATCATCAAGCAACGTTGCTTGAACCTGAACCCTAATACTCATCAGAGCCGCATCCTGATACTGTGTTGCCTTGATTAAGTCTATCATCTCTGACTGAATTTGCAAACCCATTAAGTAAATCTCAAATCCTGGAACCACTACCTCAATGCCCAAGCTCTAGATCTTCCAAAAAATATCGGTCCTTCATCAGATACATAGCTACCGGATACCTGCTCAAGGCATCGGCAACTACATTGGCCTTCCCTGGATTATACAGCAAGGATATATCAAAACCCTTCATCAGTTCCAGCCAACGACGATGCCTCATATTTAGCTCTTTCTGTGTTAAAATGTACTTCAAGCTCTTTTGGTTAGTGAAGATCTCTACACGCTCTCAGTATAGATAATGTTTCCATAATTTCAAAAAAAATATAACCGCCGCCAACTCCAAGTCATGAGTAGGGTAATTTTTCTCATGAGGCCGCAACTGTCTGGATGCATAAGCAATCACCTTCTTATTCTACTCAAGCACACATCCAAGACCCTTCCACAAAGCATCACTGTAGATAGAAAAACCACCTGATCCAGATGGCAACGTCAAGATAGGAGCTATCGTCAACCTCTTCTTCGGGTCATCAAAGGCAGCTTGTCACTCCTCTGTCCACATGAACTCCACATCCTTCCTCTTAAGTCTGGTCATCAGCTCTACAATCTTGGAGAAGTCCTTCACAAATTTCCTGTAATAGCCTGCCAGACCCAGAAAACTTTTGATCTCTGCCACTGAACTCGGTGTAGCCCACGACTCCACTATTGCTATCTTCTTCAGATCAACTGAAATATCATCTTCCGTCACAATATGCCTGAGAAACTCAACCTTGTCCAGGAAAATCTCATATTTTGAGAGCTTTCCGTAGAGCTTCTCCTTCCTAAGAGTCTCCAATACTATCATCAGGTGCTCCTCGTGTTCCTCTGGCATCTTCGAGTAAATAAGAATATCATCAATGAACACCACTAAGAACTTGTCAAGGTACTAATGGAATACCTTATTTATCAAGTTTATAAATATTGTTGGGATATTAGACAACCCACACGGCATAACCATAAACTCGTACTGTGTAGCGCCCCGTTCTCCCGGTGCGGAGAGCGCGGCTAAGAAACACAAGACGGTATCATTCGATCGGGATAGATTGAATTAAGAACTCGTCCTCGTTATGGATTTGTTTCTTCGGAATCGATCCCCATATTCAGTGGACCGCGCCCCAAGGATCGACTTAGCGGCAGAGTCAGGAGGGACCTCTCCGCTGCTATCTTTTATTGCCTCAGTTTTCGATGTCACTTGTTGCTTTCGTGCTTTGAGTTGGTTTTGGGATTTGCTTGTTTTTCTTGAACGGTTTCGATGGTTTTCATTGTTTTCGTTCATTGAACTGCACTTTAATTTTCGAGATTGGAAAGAGAGGAAGAAGTATTGATCAAGCTGTTCGTGTGCAGGTGAACGAGCAGTAGGCGGCTTGCGAGCGGAGTCGTGAAGCGCCTCTTTTCTTCTCCTTCCATCAATCTAAGTGAGTGGCTACCAACCCGATTAGCTAGCCCTGCTTCCAAGCTTCGCGCCCTAAAAATCTGCATTCTTCTTTGCCCCGATCAAACGATACCAAGTAATAATAAAAGAAACCAAGATAAAAGAGAATAGACTTGGTTAATACTGCTTGTCAAACAAACTTGTGAACGGTTACTTACTTGCATGCTTGTTCGTTCGGGATATTCATCATATGCATCAATTTTAGTTAGAATATATCTTCTTCTATAGTTGTGCTATCAATGCATCATATCTATGCATTACTCGTGTTGCCTCAACTGCGTGAATGGATAACTTAACTAAACAACGTGTGTTCGATCATGGATAACTTGTGCACAAGGGTATAAGTTCTGCGGACGGTCGCTGGGGCACTGACACCGATCCGATCCGGACGAAACTTCGTGTGTAGTCATCGTGTGCGGACTGGATGGATTGTAACGCATCGTGTGTTTATCGTGTATCCATTATGAGCTCTCGTTGCATGCTATCCTAGTCCATGACTAGTCCATTATGGCTACCAAGCCAGTGATCACCTGTGGCATAGTCATCGTGTGCGGACTGGACGGCTTGCAACGCATCGTGTGTTTATCGTTGCATCCCATCCTTGTCCATGACTATATCCACCTTGTATATTTAAACCTGTTGCATACTAACTTGTGTCTTCGTGGCAGGGAAGGCATGGTAAGTATTGTGCAGGTAATTCAGACGGGCAGGTAAAATCCACCGAACGGTGGCACGTTCATTTCAGTAAATTCTATATGTTGCTTACTTGTAAATGAACTAAGGCAAGATAAAAACCCACAAATATGTATGTTTCATTAAAAACAATGTGTTGATTGGTATAGTTCGGTTAGCTTGCATTCACCAGTATATTTCGACATGCTGACCCTCGTTGAAACAGGTTCTCCGTACCAAGGCGAACCGAGCGAGGAGCCGAAGTCGTCTTCCCGATCCAGTCCAGCTGTTGGCGCATCTTCACCGCGCCCTTTGAAGCATTTTGGAGTCAGGAGCCTGCAACTCTTCATACACAAATGCAGCTCCGTGGCGAAGCTGTCCTCCAGCCTGGAGGTCTTTATCATTTTGAGTTTATAAAGGGATGTAATGTACAGGACTGCTATCTCATTTTGAGTCAACACTTTTGTAAGCCGTTCGGCATATTAGCTGACTCGTTCAGGAGTTTGTAATAGATGTTCATTATCAATAAAGAGAACTTTTTCATGTTTCAAATCTGTGTTTCAATTTATCTGCGTACTCTGAATATGTGCTTGCTATGCAAAATACTTTAGCCTTGTGCGGGCGCAACCCCAGGCCCGCACGGCATCACGATTCGGGGGATGTCCCAACGATTCTAAGGAATCGGGTCGTGACATAGTGACAACCACTCCGGTAGAACAGACGCCCCAACGATTCTAAGGAATCGGGTCGTGACATAGTGGTATCAGAGCACAGATTCAAAGTTCCTTAGACTTCGTGCTGGAAAAGTTCCTTTAACGATCAAATTCCTGTGCGAACTCTTTAACTCGCTAGACCAAAATGAGATACGTTCATGCAATAAGTCCATAATACATTATGATTCTAATATAATTTACCTTCTTTTGAAGGAATGGTACCAGCGTAATCTGCAGCGCAACCACCGAATAAAACACAGAAAAGTAGTTCGGGTACTTTGGGAAGCTCTCAGAGCCAGCGTGGCTTATCTCAAGTCGACCCGCTAGAGCGGGTGATGCAAATGTTAGAATCGCAACGACAAAGAGATGATGCTCACCAAGCCAAGTTCGAAAGCAATTTAGAGACCCGATTCTCAGTCCAACAGAAGCAGGTGGATACCCTGCAACAGATCGTTCAGACTTTGGCTGCCAACCATTCCGCCGCAACAACAACGACTCCGGTGGAACAGCCCGTGCTTGAAGTGGAGACGCCTCAAATCCCAAGGCCGAGGGACGTGACTGCCTTTAACTTGGGCCATTTCAAGAAAGTCTGCAACACCCCATTCAACGGGACTGAGGACCCAGTGGTAGCTCTAGATTGGCTAGCCGAGCTTGAAGATCACTTCGCTCTGTTAGAGGTCCCCGAAGAGAAGCGCGTCGCCTGTGCCCAACTACAGCTCCGCCTCAACGCACACGATTGGTGGAACGTGCATCGACGATCTCTCCAATTTGATCACGGAGAGGAGGCAATCTCGTGGACGACCTTTCATGCCGCGTTTAAAGAGGAGTTTATACCCCCTCCAGTACAACGTCAAATGGAAAATGATTTCGTACAACTGAGGCAGGGCAGTATGACTGTGAAGCAGTACTCCGCCGAATTCAACCGACTCTCCAAATTCGCTAGGGCCTATTTACCTGATGCAGCGAGTCGAGCCAGAAGGTTTGAAGGTGGACTACGCCCTGCCATCCATTCGTACGTGGTCAATAATCAGTACGGGACAATGCGTGAAGTAATGAATCATGCCCTATCTCTTGAACCGCAGTATCCTCACGTTTCCATCGGCGCTGTGCATACCTACAATCACAAACGCCAAGGCAACGATAGAGAAAACACCGCTGCAAAGCGCCCTAACCACGGCGGTCCCCGGAGAGGAAATCAGGAATGGTTTAACTTCTGTAAGAGATCGGGTCACACCATTAATCAATGTCGTAAGAGACTTGGGTTATGCCTCGCTTGTGGTGATCCAGGCCATGCCATTAGCTCCTGCCCGAACCTTCTTGATCGTCGTCCTTGACGAGATAATCCCTAACGGTAAGCATTATTCCTAAGTTTCGGGACGAAACTTCCAATTGGCTGGGTAGGATGTAGCGCCCCGTTCTCCCGGTGCGGAGAGCGCGGCTAAGAAACACAAGACGGTATCGTTCGATCGGGATAGATTGAATTAAGAACTCGTCCTCGTTATGGATTTGTTTCTTAGGAATCGATTACCATATTCAGTGGACCGTGCCCCAAGGATCGACTTAGCGGCAGAGTTAGGAGGGACCTCTCCGCTGCTATCTTTTATTGCCTCGATTTTCGATGTCGCTTGTTGCTTTCGTGCTTTGAGTTAGTTTTGGGATTTGCTTGTTTTCCTTGAACGGTTTTGATGGTTTTCATTGTTTTCGTTTATTGAACTGCACTTCAATTTTCGAGATTGGAAAGAGAGGAAGAAGTATTGATCAAGCTGTTCGTGTGCAGGTGAACGAGCAGTAGGCGGCTTGCGAGCGGAGTCGTAAAGCGCCTCTTTTCTTTTCCTTCCATCAATCTAAGTGAGTGGCTACCAACCCGATTAGCTAGCCCTGCTTCCAAGCTTCACGTCCTAAAAATCTGTATTCTTCTTTGCCCCGATCAAACGATACCAAGTAATAATAAAAGAAACCAAGATAAAAGAGAATAGACTTGGTTAATACTGCTTGTTAAACAAACTTGTGAACGGTTACTTACTTGCATGCTTGTTCGTTCGGGATATTCATCATATGCATCAATTTTAGTTAGAATATATCTTCTTCTATAGTTGTGCTATCAATGCATCATATCTATGCATTACTCGTGTTGCCTCAACTGCGTGAATGGATAACTTAACTAAACAACGTGTGTTCGATCATGGACAACTTGTGCACAAGGGTATAAGTTCTGCGGACGGTCGCTGGGGCACTGGCACCGATCCGATCCGGGCGGAACTTCGTGTGTAGTCATCGTGTGCGGACTGGATGGCTTGCAACACATCGTGTGTTTATCGTGTATCCATTATGAGCTCTCATTGCATGCTATCCTAGTCCATGACTAGTCCATTATGGCTACCAAGCCAGTGATCACATGTGGCATAGTCATCGTGTGCGGACTGGATGGCTTACAACGCATCGTGTGTTTATCGTTGCATCCCATCCTTGTCCATGACTATATCCACCTTGTATATTTAAACCTGTTGCATACTAACTTGTGTCTTCGTGGCAGGAAAGGCATGGTAAGTATTGTGCAGGTAATTCAGACGGGCAGGTAAAATCTACCGAACGGTGGCACGTTCATTTCAGTAAATTCTATATGCTGCTTACTTGTAAATGAACTAAGGCAAGATAGAAACCCACAAATATGCATGTTTCATTAAAAACAACGTATTGATTGGTATAGTTCGGTTAGCTCGCCTTCACCAGTATGTTTCGACATGCTGACCCTCGTTGAAACAGGTTCTCCGCACCAAGGCGAACCGAGCGAGGAGCCGAAGTCGTCTTCCCGATCCAGTCCAGCTGTTGGCGCATCTTCACCGCGCCCTTTGAAGCATTTTGGAGTCAGGAGCCTGCAACTCTTCATACACAAATGCAGCTCCGTGGCGAAGCTGTCCTCCAGCCTGGAGGTCTTTATCATTTTGAGTTTATAAAGGGATGTAATGTACAGGACTGCTATCTCATTTTGAGTCAACACTTTTGTAAGCCGTTCGGCATATTAGCTGACTCGTTCAGGAGTTTGTAATAGATGTTCATTATCAATAAAGAGAACTTTTTCATGTTTCAAATCTGTGTTTCAATTTATCTGCGTACTCTGAATATGTGCTTGCTATGCAAAATACTTTAGCCTTGTGCGGGCGCAACCCCAGGCCCGCACGGCATCACGATTCGGGGGATGTCCCAACGATTCTAAGGAATCGGGTCGTGACATAGTGACAACCACTCCGGTAGAACAGACGCCCCAACGATTCTAAGGAATCGGGTCGTGACATAGTGGTATCAGAGCACAGATTCAAAGTTCCTTAGACTTCGTGCTGGAAAAGTTCCTTTAACGATCAAATTCCTGTGCGAACTCTTTAACTCGCTAGACCAAAATGAGATACGTTCATGCAATAAGTCCATAATACATTATGATTCTAATATAATTTACCTTCTTTTGAAGGAATGGTACCAGCGTAATCTGCAGCGCAACCACCGAATAAAACACAGAAAAGTAGTTCGGGTACTTTGGGAAGCTCTCAGAGCCAGCGTGGCTTATCTCAAGTCGACCCGCTAGAGCGGGTGATGCAAATGTTAGAATCGCAACGACAAAGAGATGATGCTCACCAAGCCAAGTTCGAAAGCAATTTAGAGACCCGATTCTCAGTCCAACAGAAGCAGGTGGATACCCTGCAACAGATCGTTCAGACTTTGGCTGCCAACCATTCCGCCGCAACAACAACGACTCCGGTGGAACAGCCCGTGCTTGAAGTGGAGACGCCTCAAATCCCAAGGCCGAGGGACGTGACTGCCTTTAACTTGGGCCATTTCAAGAAAGTCTGCAACACCCCATTCAACGGGACTGAGGACCCAGTGGTAGCTCTAGATTGGCTAGCCGAGCTTGAAGATCACTTCGCTCTGTTAGAGGTCCCCGAAGAGAAGCGCGTCGCCTGTGCCCAACTACAGCTCCGCCTCAACGCACACGATTGGTGGAACGTGCATCGACGATCTCTCCAATTTGATCACGGAGAGGAGGCAATCTCGTGGACGACCTTTCATGCCGCGTTTAAAGAGGAGTTTATACCCCCTCCAGTACAACGTCAAATGGAAAATGATTTCGTACAACTGAGGCAGGACAGTATGACTGTGAAGCAGTACTCCGCCGAATTCAACCGACTCTCCAAATTCGCTAGGGCCTATTTACCTGATGCAGCGAGTCGAGCCAGAAGGTTTGAAGGTGGACTACGCCCTGCCATCCATTCGTACGTGGTCAATAATCAGTACGGGACAATGCGTGAAGTAATGAATCATGCCCTATCTCTTGAACCGCAGTATCCTCACGTTTCCATCGGCGCTGTGCATACCTACAATCACAAACGCCAAGGCAACGATAGAGAAAACACCGCTGCAAAGCGCCCTAACCACGGCGGTCCCCGGAGAGGAAATCAGGAATGGTTTAACTTCTGTAAGAGATCGGGTCACACCATTAATCAATGTCGTAAGAGACTTGGGTTATGCCTCGCTTGTGGTGATCCAGGCCATGCCATTAGCTCCTGCCCGAACCTTCTTGATCGTCGTCCTTGACGAGATAATCCCTAACGGTAAGCATTATTCCTAAGTTTCGGGACGAAACTTCCAATTGGCTGGGTAGGATGTAGCGCCCCGTTCTCCCGGTGCGGAGAGCGCGGCTAAGAAACACAAGACGGTATCGTTCGATCGGGATAGATTGAATTAAGAACTCGTCCTCGTTATGGATTTGTTTCTTAGGAATCGATTACCATATTCAGTGGACCGTGCCCCAAGGATCGACTTAGCGGCAGAGTTAGGAGGGACCTCTCCGCTGCTATCTTTTATTGCCTCGGTTTTCGATGTCGCTTGTTGCTTTCGTGCTTTGAGTTGGTTTTGGGATTTGCTTGTTTTCCTTGAACGGTTTTGATGGTTTTCATTGTTTTCGTTTATTGAACTGTACTTCAATTTTCGAGATTGGAAAGAGAGGAAGAAGTATTGATCAAGCTGTTCGTGTGCAGGTGAACGAGCAGTAGGCGGCTTGCGAGCGGAGTCGTAAAGCGCCTCTTTTCTTTTCCTTCCATCAATCTAAGTGAGTGGCTACCAACCCGATTAGCTAGCCCTGCTTCCAAGCTTCACGTCCTAAAAATCTGTATTCTTCTTTGCCCCGATCAAACGATACCAAGTAATAATAAAAGAAACCAAGATAAAAGAGAATAGACTTGGTTAATACTGCTTGTTAAACAAACTTGTGAACGGTTACTTACTTGCATGCTTGTTCGTTCGGGATATTCATCATATGCATCAATTTTAGTTAGAATATATCTTCTTCTATAGTTGTGCTATCAATGCATCATATCTATGCATTACTCGTGTTGCCTCAACTGCGTGAATGGATAACTTAACTAAACAACGTGTGTTCGATCATGGACAACTTGTGCACAAGGGTATAAGTTCTGCGGACGGTCGCTGGGGCACTGGCACCGATCCGATCCGGGCGGAACTTCGTGTGTAGTCATCGTGTGCGGACTGGATGGCTTGCAACACATCGTGTGTTTATCGTGTATCCATTATGAGCTCTCATTGCATGCTATCCTAGTCCATGACTAGTCCATTATGGCTACCAAGCCAGTGATCACATGTGGCATAGTCATCGTGTGCGGACTGGATGGCTTACAACGCATCGTGTGTTTATCGTTGCATCCCATCCTTGTCCATGACTATATCCACCTTGTATATTTAAACCTGTTGCATACTAACTTGTGTCTTCGTGGCAGGAAAGGCATGGTAAGTATTGTGCAGGTAATTCAGACGGGCAGGTAAAATCTACCGAACGGTGGCACGTTCATTTCAGTAAATTCTATATGCTGCTTACTTGTAAATGAACTAAGGCAAGATAGAAACCCACAAATATGCATGTTTCATTAAAAACAACGTATTGATTGGTATAGTTCGGTTAGCTCGCCTTCACCAGTATGTTTCGACATGCTGACCCTCGTTGAAACAGGTTCTCCGCACCAAGGCGAACCGAGCGAGGAGCCGAAGTCGTCTTCCCGATCCAGTCCAGCTGTTGGCGCATCTTCACCGCGCCCTTTGAAGCATTTTGGAGTCAGGAGCCTGCAACTCTTCATACACAAATGCAGCTCCGTGGCAAAGCTGTCCTCCAGCCTGGAGGTCTTTATCATTTTGAGTTTATAAAGGGATGTAATGTACAGGACTGCTATCTCATTTTGAGTCAACACTTTTGTAAGCCGTTCGGCATATTAGCTGACTCGTTCAGGAGTTTGTAATAGATGTTCATTATCAATAAAGAGAACTTTTTCATGTTTCAAATCTGTGTTTCAATTTATCTGCGTACTCTGAATATGTGCTTGCTATGCAAAATACTTTAGCCTTATGCGGGCGCAACCCCAGGCCCGCACGGCATCACGATTCAGGGGACGCCCCAATGATTTTAAGGAATCGGGTCGTGACATAGTGACAACGACTCCGGTGGAACAGACGCCCCAACGATTCTAAGGAATCGGGTCGTGACATACTGTCCATAACGAGTCTGAAAAGCAGTCTTCGAAATATCTTCCTTTATGACCTTCACTTGATGGTAGCCTGACCTCAGATATATCTCGAAAAATATCTTCTCTTGGGAAATACATTCACATCGCTCAACTGATCAAAAAGATCATTAATCCTTGGTAGTAGATATTTTTTCTTGATAGTAAGGTTATTCATAGCTCTATAATCGATGCACATACGCACCGACCCATCATTCTTGGGCACAAACAACACCGGAGCTCCCTTAGGCGAAGAACTCGATCTGATGAACCCTTTGTCTTACAACTCATCCACTTGCTTCTTCAGGTTTGCCATCTCACTGTTGTTTTCCGGTAGACACGTTGTGATACTGGCTGCACCCCCGGCACTAGATCGATAGAGAATTCAACATCTCTATCCGACGAAAATCCTGGTAACTCTTCCAGAAATATATCCAAGTACTCTGCTATAAGAGGATGAGGTAACTCCTTCTCTTCTACTATAGCTCCACAAAGAATGCCTTCGCCCTGATCTACTGCTTCTCTAGCAAACACGAACTTTGGCTCTCCTGGAGGACAAAACAACACTTGACCTCCGCTATAGTCAATGCTAGTATGATGCATACTCAACCAATCCATTATGAGTACAATATCGTAGCTCAAAAGTGGCATTACGAGTAAGCTAGTAGACAACTCTCGGCCTCCCAAGCAATCCTATGCCCCTTGCAAATATTACTGACTAAGATATTGCCTCCTCAAGTCGTTATCTTGCAAGTCCTACCCAAAGTTTCTGCAACTAAGCTATGCTTAAGCATAAAAGATACAGATACAAAGCTATGAGTAGCACGAGCTTAATCCCAACTTGCGTCTGCACTCGCTCTCGTAATGACCTCTCTTGCCATAATATTGACATGTAGGCAGTGCCTGCGGAGCTGCTCTGGGTGGCTGGTGCATGTGAGGTCTCTATACAGATTCTTCCTGTGGTGCTCTGGCTGGTGCTGATGTGAACAACAATTTTTGGTTGGACTCTCTCCTGGTGACGTGCTCCATGCGTCGGGCTGCAGCAAGGACGTTCATATAAGAAGTAGGTACAACGGAGTTGATCAATCTCTGTAGCTCAAAGCTAAGTCCATCGAAGAACTTCTCCATAAAAATGTGATTGAGTATCATCTCTCATCCTATACTTTATATCATATTGCAAGATCGTAATAGCACTCTAAGCCTAAGTACTACTACGATATCGCAGTAGTTGCGAATCTCGACTTGCATGGGCCACCATAAAAATGTGTCACGATCCACTCCCAAATAATCGAGCATGGGCCGTGGGTACATCCAGGCCTATGCTGTAGATTCTGTGGTGGAACGTTGTAATAGGTATCATAAACTACATGCAATCTCACACAGAATATATATATATATATATATATATATATATATATATATATATATATATATATATATATATATCAACTCCATAAGAAGAAAAAGATAACAATATTTGCCTCTATCTGCATGCTGTCTGGATTCTGTGCCAGCCAAAAAATCCCCTCAATCTGCTCTATCCAGTCATCCACATACAAGATCCCCTCTGTACCCCGGAACTCCTTGGGCCAGATCCTCTGGAAGTCAATGATGCCGCCCGGCCTCGGATGTTGTGCCCGCTCTGCCTGTGGCTGGATCTGAGCCACTCCTTCTACTGCCGTCATGGCCACCTGGTAGGCATTCTCAATGCCCAACCTCATCACGTCCACCTGGCGGTGCTGTGCATCCATCATCTTCCTAAAGAACGCAAACAACTGCGTGGCGTCTACTGGTACAGAAGGTAGTGGAGGAGGTACCACCGGAACAACTGGGGTAGTCCTCGGATCGACAGGTGGAGGAGGATCCCCGAGAGAAGCAGATGCTCCCTCAACCGCAGGAGTGGTGAGTGAAGAGGTAGCAGCTGCCTAGAGTCGAGCTGGACGAGAGGTAGCAGACCTCTCGGTGGCAACTGCTTAGACGGTACGATGGGATCGTGTCTTCGGAGGCATCCTGAACACCGATCAAAAGAGGTCAATACGGCGCAAGATACGATATCATCAAAGAAGGACAGTAATATTTCAAAAGAAAGCAATTTCAGAATAATTAGAATGGAATTGTTCCTAGTCGTGATTGAGTACACTCTCATCCTAGATCCTATATCCTAGAGCAGGCTCGCAGCAGTACAACTAAATCGTTGTACTACCATGACATTGCACTAATTGCGAAGCTCGAGACTTGCATGGGTCGCCACCAAAAATGCGTCATGACCCGCACCCGAAAAATCGGGCATGAGTCATGGGTACGTCTAGCCTACGCCGCAGCATCGGCGGTAGAACGCTGTCTAGGTCTACTATCTAGCTAACAATCTCATACAATAATATAAGTATCTGTCAAGATCTCAACTCCAAACGAAGGAGCAATATGATAAAGATAACACAAGTACTCAATCATGAATCTAAGCACGATAAGATAACAAGGAAGTCTAACAACTATAAAGTTTAAACAATAACTACTACTAAAGCAACAACAATAATAATAATAATAATACAACAATATCTAGAATCAAATACAATACAAGGTCTCAAACTAAAAGCCGGGGACAAATTCGGTACCAAAAGCTAATAAATACAACTGAGGTCCTAGTGATCCCGGCTACCAACCCGAAAATTACTCCTGAACTAGGGGGTCCCTGTCTGCACCATCGACAGGCTGAGGTCCATAAAACGTCGGACACCAATCTTCCGGATCCTCTAAAAAAATTATCCAGTCAGGATTGGAGCAAGTATACCTCTAACAACAGTTCCAGTTAAATAATAAAAACTATAAAACAGTTGTAGCAAGTAGCACAAGGTGAAGGAAATAAAGTATGAACAAGGAAATATATATATATATATATATATCAACTGGTGCATAAAGGTAAAGATGCATAAAATTAGAAGCAAGTTAGTAATGACTGCAGGATACAAGAAATCTAAACTAAGATCAAGTGTGTGCACAATAACGTAAAGTGAGTCCAGCAAGAATAAATGTAATAAGTCCAGTCAAGAAAGTATAAGTGAGACCAGTAAAGAAATACAAGAGAGTCCAGACTAGAAAGAATGAACTCGTGTCTCTGAAATACTTATTTTGACATGTAAACGGCTAGGGGTAAGTACGGCTCACCGCACACTGGGTGCGCGGCTGCTATCATTCCAAATTAGACCAGAGGAAGTGATTCCAGTGATTCCAGATTTGGGAATGTTTACATGTCTACTCGAGTATTTTTCTGTCCCGACTAGTACAAGTGAATCCAAGACCCGACACGCAAATTAAGTATGAGTCCAGCCAGAAATATAAGTGATGCCTGTAGTGAGTCCTGATGTGATGCCAGTACGTGATTCCAGAAATAGAGGCTAGAAATAAAAAATATACGTGTCGCAAGTAAATAAATCCAGAAATACTAGTCAGTGTCGTACCAGAAAATCAGATAATACTATACTAGAAGCTGAATCATAATAATTATCAGATAATGAAAACTATCAGAGAATGTACTCGCCTGACATCCTGAGCAACTAGCGAGGATCGAGGTCCAAACTGGCATCACAAGGACCTATTGCAAAAAATAAGGTTAAACGGGGTTCTAAAGAGTTATACAGATATAAAATAACTAAAAGCAAGCTTCTAGGATTGTTCTAGGTCAAACGGGTCAAACAGGTAAAATCTGGGTCAAAAAGTCAACTCTTGGTGAAAACTAGGTCAAAGGTTGACTTTGGCGGTCAACCGGGTCAACTACGGTCAACTCTACGTCAAACTAGGGTGCCCCTAAAATTCTAGGTCAAAATTAGCTCATTAAGCTAGTAAACCCACAAACTCGCCTCCTTGAGATACCGGGAAACCCTCGGTATCCGATATCTCAACCTACGCGATATACCCCGCCTATACCCTCTAATACATATACTAACACGTATATATATATATATATATATATATATATATATATATATATATATATATATATATATATATAAAAGCATCTCTAACCTCATTCCTAGGTAAAAACCCAATACCTCACCCCGATACCCAATACCTTGAGTATCTCAAGGTATTGAGATACCTCGGATTACCCCTCTCTATTCTAACTAACTAGCTAACTATCTATATATATACTTATATATATATATATATATATATATATATATATATATATATATATATATATATATATATATATATATATATATATATAATCTAGAATTTAGGCTATACCTCGATATCTCATCTCCGATACCCCTTACCTTCAATACCTTGATATCTCAAGGTATTGAGATCCAATACCTTACCCTTCTCTCTTACTAACTAATCTATATATATACACTTATTTATACTAGTATACATATATATATATATATATATATATATATATATATATATATATATATATATATATATATATATATATATATATATATATATATATATATACAATGTATCTAGCTATATAGATATATGTATCTCTTTACATATCTATATATATATACCTAAGTACATATTTATATATCTATATACCTATATATATACATCTATATATATATATATATATATATATATATATATATATATATAAAAGAGGGGGGGAGCTAGCTGCTGCTGCTACTGATACTGCAAACTGCTGCTGCTGATACTGCGAGATGCTGCTGCTGCTACTGCTGCTACAGCCCTTAGCTGCTCTGCTTCTGCCACTTTGATGCTGCTGCTGCTGCTGCTCTGCTACTTCTTCTACCTCTTCCTCACTCTATCTCACTCTTCCTCTTCCTCTCCCTATCTCTCTATCTCACTATCTCTCTAACCCACTCTACTCACTCACCTATCACTCACTCACTCTCTCAAGCAACACACACCAACACGCACACACACACACACATACACACACACACACACACACACACACACACACACACACACACACATATATATATATATATATATATATATATATATATATATATATATATATATATATATATATATATATATATATATGTATCCATACTTATATATATACACACACACATACATATAAATATCTCTATAGATATACACACTCGCACACACACACACACACACACACACACACACACATATATATATATATATACACACTCACACACACATATACACACACACACACACACACACACACACACACACACACATATATATATATATATATATATATATATATATATATATATAACCACACACAAACATACTCAACACACACACAACCACACACAATGCCCTTATGTGTACACCCAATGCCAAGTTCCTACTTTTCTGTCACGACAGCTAATGTAGCTGCGATAAACTCTAGGCTTCAAAACCAAAGTAGACGTTTTACCTTTCTCAATGTCCATATCAACATATGTCATCAGATGATACCATAAATTTTAGTCCGTAAAATTTATCTCGATATGAAATCAAACTCAACAACGACACCAAGAAATAATTTTACAACTGATCAACAAGAATCAAATTCAATAGCAACAAGTGAGAGCAGACGGAACAAGGAAAAAGATTTAAATTGGAAATTACAATAAGTTTCTCAAGGGTCATCCCAGGAATCTTTCAAAAATTTGTGATTGAGTATCCTCTCTCATCCTAGTATCCTATGTCCTATATCCTATGGCAGGCACGCAGTAGTACAACTAAGACGTCGCACTACCACGACATCGCACTACTTGCGAAGCCTGACCTGCATGGGCCACCACTAAAAATGTGTCACAACCCGCACCCAAAATTTGGGGTACGAGTACGTGGGTACGTCCAGCCTACGCCGCAGCATCGGCGGTAGAACGCTGTCTAGGTCACAATACTATCTAAACAATCTCTCATGAATATCCAACTCTATAAGGAGACACAGATATCACAATATAATCTGAAAATACTCAATCACATAACTAAAGCACGATGAGATATCGAAAAAATAAATAAAATACAAGACAAATCTAAACAACAAAAAATAGTCTAACCTGCAAATAATAACATCCAAATCTCCAAGTATGCCGGAAACAAGTCCTTTAAGTCGCAGTCTGGAAAAAATATCCAGTCAAGATTGGAGCGAAGTACAAGCACTAACAGCAGCTCCATTTATATTGACAAAAACTATAATACTGTGTAAAGAAATACAAGATGGATATAAATGCTAGCAATAAGCAATACTGGAATAATGAGATACTGGAAATAGAAATACTGGAATAAAGAAATACTGGAGCGCATATGTCATATCAATGGTACAACTAGCAATAAACAAGAATACAAGTGCACGCTAGAACAATGAACTGGTATATTAGTGAATGCTAGAACCATGACTAGAACATAAAGAATGCTAGATCAATATACTAGAGATACATGTCAAGAACATCTAGCTAAGTGTGTAAAATATTAGCATATCATGTGATCGGCTTGGGACTGATCAGGCTTGTTACATATGATTAGATATGATTCATGTAAGGTCAGGCTAACCATCCGGATAGCTATGATGCGAGCAATAGTCAGGCTAATCACATGTAACAGGCTATGAGGCATGTAATGGTCAGGCTACACCGACGTGAGGTGTGGGTGAGCTATGATGCAAGTAGAGTTGGGTAGGATCACATAATCTACTAATATTTCCCTGTTTTCCTAGCTAGCACGATAGATTCTAATCATGACTCCTCGTGACAGGTCTCAATGATGCCAACTCATGTATACACCAGTGTCAGAATTATGTACGCTATACAACTAGAATTATAGAGATAACCAACATAATAAAAACTGTCAGAGAATGTACTCGCCTGTGGTCCTTAGCTGGTATGAATCAGAGTCTAACTCACAGTCCAAATAGCCTATGTATTACAATTTTACCATGTCAAAATATAATTTATTTTAAATAATTTATTCTGAAATAATTACTCTAAAATCTTATTTTAATCTTATTATTCTAATTTTTAGGTTAATTCCTAAATTTTGTCCAAAGGAACTAAATTTTATCAACTCGAGACTCATGGCACGCAAATCAAGACAATATGTTGACCGAAAAGTCAACCAACACAAACTCGAATTTTATGTAGATTTCAGTGTCAAAACATGCTGGAATTTACAGCTCATCTGAATTCAAATTCTTTGGGAATTATGGCACATATAAATTTCGTATTGTGCACCGATGGTTAAATTCTAACCTAAAAGTTCTACAGAATTAACAGTATATAAATATTTCGAATTAAATTTTGGGAAAAATATATGTCAATGACCTCGACATTAGCTTTCTAAAACTTCAAACGGTTCATGATTCTAATTCCTGGTTCTCCCAAATCGCAAAAATATCAAAACATATCTATTTTTGGATATGTTGTGCTCTACAAATTTTCTAGAATTTAATACTCATAATTTCATAAAAAAATTTATATATTCAGAAATCTAACCTCAATATGGTTCTAACACAAAAAACTGGACCTCATTTGGAGTACGGAGCTATGAGTAATGGCTTCTGGAAAATGAAGGAATCCTAGATGATAATTCTCCAAAATTCGGCTGAAAGAAAAACCCTAGGAATTATAACCTAAACTATTATATATATAGAGGAGAGAGAGAGCAGCCGCGGCTCATAGTGCGCCACATGGCAGCCATCCGCTGCTTCCCGCTCAGATCGAACGATCAGGGTTTGACCCGGCTCGGCTCAGCTGAGTCCAAGTCGAACTCTGACTCGGCTCGAGGTCGGCTCGGCTGCACCCACACCCACCCCGCGGTCGCTGACAGGCGAACCCCGCCCAGTTCACTGCGGGAGCCTGACGGGTGGGCCCCTGTTGGCTGACTGGGCAGAATAATTACTTGTATTGGTTTTCTTTTTCAGAAATTAGTTTTTAATTCAGTTTTTCATAATTAACTCAAAATAGATTCTAAAAATAATCAAAAAATTTCCAAAAAAATTCTAGAAAATATATTTGACTATTAAGAATCTAAAATAAAAGGTTGGGATATTTTTAATTATATTTAACCCTAAAATAAATTCTTACAAGTCCTAAAAAATTAGTGTTAGTAGTTTTTAATTAACTAAAAATTGTGGAAAATTTTCAATAGCCCCAAATTAACCTAATAACAATATTTAAGCAAGAATTTCAGGATACAGAGGTTACAAGGATTCATCATATTTTTCTCATTCCTAATGAAGATGACCCACCTGATTCTGATGCACCAGCTGATCTAGCCCCAGCTTCTCCTGCTCCATTATCCTCTGCACAGCCTGCTACCTTGGACTCAATCCAAGAGATGTTCTGCGAGAAATTTAGGTTGCAAAATGAGATAATAGCTGCTCAACACCAGAAGCATAACAATATGATTATCACTCGGCTTCGTGACCAGTCTTATCGCACCACTCTTTAGGCTCACACTTTAGCCAACTCCCTAGATGATCTTCATTATCACCTAGCCCATCATCCTACTGCATCTCACCCAGTAGCTCGTGATCCTTCCCGTTCTGGCTACAGGATCGATGACCCATTTGTTCAGCAGTACTTCGACCCTACCAGAGCATACTTTGACGATTATCCGCCTACTTATGCTGCTGATGATGACTTGTGATAGTTTCTTGTGGCTATGTGGATGTATTAGTTTTTTTTATATTTCAGTACACTAGAAACATTTGCTTAAATTTTCGTAAAACTTTTATGCTATTTGCATCTCTATATATTTGACAGTCTTATTACTTATCATGTTTACAATATTGTATGTTCTGTTTAATTGTTTTTTTCCAAATTTATCATAAATCACTCGTTACGGGAAAGTTTTCCTACTATGATATATTGACAAAGGGGGAGAAATGACAAAATGGTTGATAACAAATGTGATAAACAAAATATTTTGATTATAGCTGATGTATGGTTGATAACATATAACTGTGACATATTTTTGTTGATAACATATAACTGGATAGGTTCTTTGGTTCATTTGAGTGAACTAGGTATCTGGGTATATTTACTTGGGATTTGCCAGTGCGACTCAGCTTACATCAGTCCTAGACTCAAATAAATAAAAGATTACATTTGAATAGACGTAATATAGACGACATGTAAAAGCAGTATTGAGGCTTCAGATCGTGATATATCAATGCATGGTTTAGTTAACTATCAAAATCAAGTTGACTGGGACCGGATGGGCCAACAATCTCCCCTAATTTGATAATTAACAAACTATGAATAATACTGCAAGTCTTTGATATGCAAGGCTCCCCCGTAACTGTGGAGCAGTTGATATGCTGAAGACAACGCCTGTCAAGTATCATCTTGTATGCTAGTATCATGTATGTCTTTCTCCTCCATTGTCATTTGATCCAAATGGCATGATCCCCCGAAATCGGTGAGATAACAAAAAAAATAAGAGAGTGAAGTGTATACAGGATAATATATAATGACAAAAGAAAATTGCTTTAAACTTTTATTCATTTGAAAAAAAAACATACAAAAGCAGATGTGTAGTGGAAACATCATATAGAGCATCTAAATGTAAAAGTTTTAAACATCTAAATCCATTGAGTAACTAGTTGTCATGTTCTTCATCTTCATCATTAGGATCAATTATTCTGTTTGGATCAAAGAAGGCATCAGCTGGATCCAAATATCGCTGAACATAGGGGTGATCAATGCGAAATCCTTGTTGATTTGGATTCCGAAGAATCGAAAAAGGTCTGACTGGATGCTTCGATAGGGTATACTGGATGTCTATCAAAGTGTTGCCAAGAGCCTGAGTCTGAAGAGTTTGACGATGATCAGTAGTACAAATGCGTATATCTTCATTGTGGAAATGATCATGCAACAGATTGAAAATATACTCTAAGGTTTGCGGTTGTTCATCAACAGGAAGGACGAAATCAACATGATGAGTGTTGGAGTTTGATGATGAGTTATAAGGTAGAAGCATAGTTGGCTCAATTCTTCGAATTCTATTGAGGTATAAAGGTTCCTCAAGATTTGGACAAGTATCCAATGGAATGTCGAAATAGCTGAAAATGGTTGGCAAGTACATGGCGTATAGTAGTGGACGCCCTTTCTTACGACATTGAACCATTTGAGATAAGATGGTCTGGAGAACATTGAAGTTAATGTCGAAATACAAGTGATATAAAGCTAATATTTCTAGATAAGAGACATCATCAAAGTAAGTTTTCTTAGGTAGAAAGGTTGAAAAGATAATACGATGCATTTCAAAGAAGTGATCATTTAAATATCTAGCATAAAAATTTTTCAAGTGGACATTCAAGAGGGTAACAAAGGATATTTTTGAAAGAATCTAAAGTTAAGCCATGGTTGAATTAAACTTGCGTGATGTTGACTAAGGTTTGTCCATCAGCGAGAATGCGTAGGATTTTACCCAAGTCATTCACATCAAATTCAATTGGAATGCCACGAACTCTAGATAAAATAGTGTCATGTTCATATGTTAAGTTACAATAGAACATTGGAATAGCATTGGTGTAAATGTTGGTACGGGTCATACCAAATTCTTTAAGTTAAAGTTTTTAAAGAATAGGTAGATAGTCGTTGTGTTGGAAAAAAAAATCAATAGGATGGCCAAAACAGATGTGTCTCTTGGAGAAGTCATTAAACCAATCATTTAAAATTTTGAGGCTTTGAAAGGTAAAATCGTCGAATTCTTCTATATTTGGCATAATGGGACAGAAAAGAGAGTCGGAAAAGGAATTTATTTTCCTTTTAGGGGCCATTGGGAGAGGATGTAGGATGAAAAACTAAGTTTATTTATGGAGGAGGGATTATTTTCGTTCGTATGAATGAATGAGCAACAAAATGATCTATATATAGAGTAACAGAAACCTAAATTAGGAAAAGAATTAAATGACATAGCATATTATAAAATTAAACTAACCGAGTTCGGTCCGAGCTCGACCCAAGTTCGGTCCAAATTCGGTTGACATTTATTTCCAGAATCTCAATGTAACTTTAATCGATATTATGTCTTTCTTGACTTGATATAAATATAGAATAATAAGTGCTGAACTTAAATCATACATTTTTAAGAGTTTAAATCATCTCGGGGTAGCTGTAGAGGCCGGATCCCAGCTAGCGGTGGTCCGAAGACACTTAAATACCGTATCGCTTAAGGTTATTTATACTTTTTTGACAGAAGGGCCATTTCGGCTTGTATCCAAAATTTTCAAAAAATTTTGAAAAGTATAACAAAAAAAATGTAAAGCATCTTATGATTCTTATATTTATCAAAATTCAAAAGACCTAATTCTCGACGGATAAAGTTAAATCGATCTTCAGCTAAAGGTTTAGTAAAGATGTCTACTAATTGATGTTTCGTGTCCACATACTCTAAACAAATATCTCCATGTAATGAAGTTAATACCATATCCATGGTCAGCTAGATGACTGATGCTGAGTAGGTTATGTTTTAATTTCGTTACTAGACAAACGTCTTTTATGATAGGATAGAGAAGAACACTTATATTACCATTACCAATAATGTATCATCTGAGGTTATTGCCAAAGGAGACATAACCATATTTCTTCATCGATAGCGTTGCAAATAGGTTAGCATCACCAGTCATATGTCGTGAGCAATCACTATCAAGAATTTACTTACTTCTAGCATGAGAGGGTTGGTCCACCTACAAAACGAGTTGTAGATGTAACCCTTGGTACCCATTTCCTTGAGGGTCCTGCTGTGTTAATTTTTGGTACCCATGCATAAACATTCATATCTACTAACTTCCTAGTTCTACAGAATCTAGATATATGTCATTTCTTACCACAGTAGTGACATATAGCTGTGTGATTGGTGCTTGGTGCAGCATGATAGATATGATTGTGTGAAGCAGTTCTTTGTGGTCTATGTGGATAGTATGTATGATTGTGTGGGATATTTCTATGTGGTCTTCTATAATAGAATGCATGGTTATGTTTGGTTCTATGTGCATAATGTGTTCTGAACATATGATTGCAAGAACTGTTAAGCATGTAGGTAGGATCATATTTGTGAGTATTTTTTTGTCTTGCTACATGTCTCGTGCTAGGTTGGGTGGAGGTTTGTTCGACCTGTTTACCCAATCTAATCTCTAACTTTTTAGAGGGAGCATATACTTCATCATATTTAGCGGTGAGAGAATCTATTCTACGTTCAGCAATGGAATACTTCTTCTTTTTAGATTCGAGTTCTTCCTTAAGTTTAGCATTCTCCTGAGAGCTCTTGTCAAGATTGGCTAGTGCCTCATGGAGGTTAAGCTTAAGTCTAGAATTCTCGTCTGAATCGTTTGAGGTATTCTTTGCTTCACTTAGTAGAGATGTTAGTCTCTCTATTTCAGTTTGACATTCTTGAACATCTTTCTTAGCATGCTTGTACTTATTTCTAAGTTTTCTAAAATTATCAAGCAAATCACTAAAAGCATTACCTAGTTCATCAAAAGTAAAATCATCATAAGAGTTATTATCGGTTACCTGATCAACTAATGCCATGAAGCATAGGTTTGCTGCTTCTCGAGGATTCTCTTCTTCGGATTCACTAGCTTCACTTTCGTGCCAAATACTAGTGTTTGCATATTTTCGTGATGATATTCTTCTGGATGAGTAATTGTGGTGATTTTTTTTCTTAGGGTTGGACAATCTTTATTTATATGCCTTGTTTTCTTACAGTTGTAGCATATAGGCTCTTCATCACTGTTGTCAATTGGCTCCTTCTTCTTTGATTTCTTATGCTTTAGAAATTTCCTGAAGTTTCTGGTGGTCAGGACAATTTCCTCATCTTGAGACTCATTGTCGTCGGAGTTATAGTTAGTGACCTTTTTGTGATGTGCCTTAAGAGCGATCGTCTTCTCCTTGGGAGTGGGTTCTTTAAATTCCTTGAGATCCAGCTCGTGAGTCATCACCTTGCCCATGAGCGTCTCGAGGGTCATCGTAGTAAGATCATTCCCTTCTATGATTGCAGTGGCCTTGGAATTCTAATTCTTGGTGAGTCTCCTGAGTACCTTGTGAAACTTATCATGATTGTTGTACTCCTTGCCGAGTGATAATAGAGGGTTGACGATGTCGAGGAATCGCGTGAACATTTGAGTGATCGTCTCATTTTGCTTCATCTTGAATGCTTCAAACTCTTGTATTAGACGACTTATTTTTTATTCCTTTACTTGGGAGGTTCCTTCATGAGTAACCACAAGAATTTTTCATACTTCGTGTGAAGTTCCAGAAGTGGAGACCTTGTTAAATTCAATTCTGTCTACAGCACAAAATAGAGCGTTAATAGCTTTAGCATCAAGACTAGGTTATTTCTTTTCGGTGTCTGTGTACTTATCATGAGGCTTCTCTACAAGGTTACCATCTATGACTATTCTAGGTGGCTTCTTGTATCCTTCTACTACTATAGCCCAAAGGTCAAAATCAATTGACTTTAGGTAGAAGCTCATACGTGCCTTCCAGTACGTGTAGTTAGTACCATCAAATAAGGGTGGCCTATTTATGGACTAGCCTTCACCATTGTTGGTATGGATAGATCTAACAATTTCCATAAGTATCTTAGGATGTTAAGCCAAATATCAAGAGAACTAGCTCTGATACCAATTGAACGACCGTGAGGCAACTCTAGAGGGAGGGTGACTTGTGTTAGACGACTTATTTTTTATTCCTTCACTTGGGAGGTTCCTTCATGAGTAACCTCAAAAACTTTTCATACTTCGTGCAAATTTTTGCAAGTGGAGACCCTGTTAAATTCAATTCTGTCTACAGCAAAAAATAGAACGTTAATAGCTTTAGCTTCAAGACTAGCTTGTTTCTTTTTGTTGTCTGTGTACTTATCATGAGGCTTCTCTACAAGGTTACCATCTATGACTATTTTAAGTGGCTTCTTGTATCCTTCTACTACTACAGCCCAAAGGTCAAAATCAAGTAACTTTAGGTAGAAGCTCATACGTGTCTTCCAGTACGTGTAGTTAGTATCATCAAATAAGGGTGGCATATTTGTGGACTGGCCTTCACCATTGTTGGTATGGATAGATCTAACAATTGCCACAAGTCTCTTAGGATGTTAAGCCAAATATCAAGAGAACTAGCTCTGATACCAATTGAAGGACCGTGAGGTAACTCTAGAGGGAGGGTGAATAGAGTGCAGAGGAATAATCTACCCAATTTAATATTTTCAGAATAAAAGAAGTTGCTAACTAACAGTATATATAGAGACAGTAAAGTAAAGCAGTAAAGTAGAGAGAAAGCAAACGCAAACGCAAACACTAAGATGTATACTGGTTTCCCTCTGAGAGGACTAATCCAGTCCCGAGAACTCAAGCTCTGAATTTTATCCACTATAACCACCAATAGTGAATCACAAGCTTTGATCTGAAGGCTTGCCACTTATTTACACCATGAGGTTTGATCTGAAGTCTCGTAACTTCACAGCTTAGAGAGAGAGAGAGTAACTGATGGTACAAAGCTCCTTACAACTCTGAAGACTTCTAGACCGAGATCGCACTTGGCACTAGGAAGGCTAGGGAGTTGATCTTTGAGATGGAAAAGTTAAGGCTTTATAGGTTTGCTCACAATAGGATAGAAGACTAAAGAATGGTTGAGTGAGTAAGAATGAAGAATTCCAATTTTATTTATAGGGTGTAGGCAAACAGAATTTGGCCAAAATTTGGATGGGGTTTAATTCAAATTTCTAATCGTTGGGCCAAGAAATCAGAAGCTTATTGAACTGGTTGATTTCATACCAAAAGGGTATCCAAGTTTGGTCCGAGTTTGGCACGAGTTCGGCCCGAGTTCGGTCTCTTAGTATGGTAGACTTTGTAAATGAATATGGCCTGATTTGGTGGATAGGTTCTTTGGTTCATTTGAGTGGACTAGGTATCTGGGTATAGGTACTTGGGATGTGCCAGTGCGACTCAGCTTACATCAGTCCTAGACTCAAATAAATAAAAGATTAAATTTGAATAGACGTAATACAGACGACATGTAATAGCAGTGTTGAGGCTTCAGATCGTGACATATCAATGCACGGTTTAGTTAACTATCAAAATCAAGTTGACTGAAACCGGATGGGCCAACAGACCACGCGTTCTTCCATCCTTGGTTAAGCCTTGGGACTAACAATTTCAAAGCAAGATCCAAGAAAGATAGAGAATAACCGTACGAAACTTTTCGACACTAGTTTTAATAAACTTGAGAAGTTTGACAGGGATCATTACAATGCTTGGAAGAGGGAGGTATGCCTTAATCTTTAACTCGCAGTGGTGGACTACGTTCTGATAGAACCGGAGTTGGTTGTTCCAGACGGTGATGATGCTACTGTTCGGGCAGTTGCTACTGCAATTGCTAAGAAGAATAAGTGGAGAAAAGACAACAACCTTTGCAAGCTGATAATTCTGAACTCCATAGAGGATACTCTGGCGGAGTCATATAGTAAGACGGACCATGCTAAGGTCGTCTGGGAGTCTCTAGACAAGCCTTACAAGGCGGATAAGAACCGCAACAAGATTTATATGACTAAAAAGGTCTGGAATATGCGATTTGAGGACGACAAGACTATGTTGCCTCAAGTCTAGGAGTTTCTCAAGTTACGTTAAAAACTTGAGGATGATGGCATGCCCTTAATCGACGCCTTTGTCGTAGGGGGTATTATGGCCAAGCTTCCGCCAGTATGGAGCAATTTTATCTCGGATATGCACCAGAAGAAGATGCAAGTTAGCCTTGATCAACTACTGCACAACATCCATATTGGAGATGAGTTGAGGGCTCAAAACAAAGTGGACACGTTGTCCAAGCAGTTAGCAAAAGCCAACTTGGTTCATACGGGCGACTCCAAGGGGAAGCAGAAGGCTTCTCACTACAAGAAAAAGGACTTCAACCATCTCAAGTTGAAGTCGGCTTCGTTCAAGTCAAAGCAAAAGCCCAAGTCAGATGTGACTTGCTTTAACTATGGCAAGAAGGACCACTATCGGAGAGAATGTAGATCCAAGTCCAAACAAACAGAGCAAGATGAGCCTAACAAGGTTACTATGATTGTGCAGGTTGTGACGGCTGGTGTTGACACTGACTGGTGGATGGACACTGTGCATCCTGCCATATTTGCTCAAAGAATGAGTTATTTACCATCTACAAGCCTACATCTGAGAAGGTTATGGTGGCAAACCAGGCACAAGTTCAAGTACTTGGGACCGGAACAGTGGTACTAAATCTGACTTCGGGGAAGTCACTGACGCTTCAGGATGTGAAGCACGTACCGGTAATAGCCAAAAATCTGGTCTCGAGAAGTCTACTCTGCAACGCAGGCTTGAGAACGGACATCAATACTGGACTGATGGTGATGTCTTACAAAGGAACATACTTCAAAAAAGTATTTTGTACCGAAGGAATGTTCAAACTTCAGCTTGTAACTCCTGTAAACAATATTAATGCAGTCTCTTCTTTTGGTTACTCTCTTGAGTTATGACATAATAGACTAGGACATGTTCACTATAAAAGGATAAACAATATGTCTAGTCTAGGGCTTATCTCCAAATATGGGGATAAGAAGGTGGAGAAGTATGAGGTCTATGCGCAGACAAAGATCACAAGAAAACTATTCAAACGGGTTAACCGAAGCACAGATCTTTTGGAGTTTGTGCACTAAGATATCTGTGACTCCAAACAGTTCTCCACAAAGGCCAGAATGAAGTATTTTATTACATTCATCGATGACTACTCGAAGTATGAGTTTGTCTATCTGCTCAAGTCAAAAAACAAAATATTTGAGAAGTTCAAGGAGTTCAGGGCTGAGGCTGAACGTCAAATAGGGCAACAACTCAAGAGACTCAGAAGTGATCGAGGCGGAGAGTATAGATCTATTAAATTTGTATCATTCTACAAAGAACATGGAATTATCAATGAGACAACTGATTCGTATTCTCCTTAATTAAATGGAGTAACTGAAAGGAAGAATAGGACATTGACAGAGATGATGAACTCAATGTTGTTAATTATAGGTCTTCCAAATAACTTCTGGAAAGAAGCTGCGTTTATGGCTACGTTAATTCTGAACAGAGTGTCATATGCAACTTAAGATGTCACTCCTCATGAACTCTGGTTCAAAGTCAGACCCAACTTGAATATCATTCGAGTGTGGGGGTGTCTGGCATATGTGAAGCTTCCAGACTTGAAGATTCAGAAGCTGGGTACGAGGACTACCAATACCATCTTCCTGGGATATGCTGAAAAAAGAGTGATGCTCGGAGGTTTCTTGATATTGAGTCAAATAATATCATCGAATCTCACGACGCAAAAATCTTTTAAGATAAGTTTGCAAGGCACAAGAACATTGTTATCGCAGATATTTCAGAGAATAGTGTGTGCATAGGAGGGAAATACTTCCAATAAGGATGTAGTCCAAGAAGAAGTTATCATTCCAGAGACAACGTTCAAACCAGAACTCACAGAGCCGATGTCTAAGCGAGTAAGGAGACGCAAGGACTTCAGAGATAATTTTGTCACCAATCATATGGAAGCAGATTCGCTTACATATGACGAGGCAATGAAGATCAGAGATGTTATCTTTTTGAAGAAGGCTATCAATGATGAATATGATTTAATAACCTCCAACAATACTTGGGTATTGGTCAATTTACCTGAAGGAGCAAAATCGATCGGATGCAAGTGGATATTCAAGAAGAAGATGAAGGCCGATGGAACTTTTGACAAGTTCAAGTCAAGACTGGTAGCCAAAGGATTTTCTAAGAAGCAGGGGATCGACTACTTTCACACATATGCTCCAGTAGCGCGGATGATAACCATCAGTATATTGATTGCTCTAAGTATAATTCACAATCTAGTCATTCATCAGATGGATGTTAAGACAGCATTCCTGAATAGAGAATTGACCGAAGAGAATTACATGCAACAGCTAGAAGGATTTGTCATGAAAGGGCTTGAAGACAAAGTCTGCAAGTTGGTAAAATCATTATATGGTATGAAGTAAGCTCCCAAGATATGGCACGAGAAGTTTGATAAAGTTATGAGATCAAACGGCTACAGGGTCAGTGAAACAGACAAGTGCGTTTATACTAAGTTCGCTGACGGGAGAGGAGTCATTGTTTGTCTATACGCGGATGACATGCTAATCATGGGTACGGATCTAGCACATATCACTATGACAAAGAAGTTCCTCTCATCTAAGTTCAGTATGAAGGACTTAGGGGAAGCTGATGTTATCTTGGAGATAAAGATCATCCGGACAGACACTGGAGTGGCGTTGTCACAGTCTCATTATATTGAGAAGATGCTCGCATGCTATGGATATCAGGATCTTCCAAGGATCGATACTCCGTACAGGTGTGACAAGAAGCTGAAGCCAAATCAAAGGGAAAGTGTCAAGCGGCTAGAGTACTCAAGCGTCATCGGGAGTCTGATGTATGTAACAACTGCCACAAGGCCTGACATAGCTTTCGTCGTGGGGATGCTGAGTCAGTTTACGAGAAATCCAAGAGTGGAGCACTAGAAAGCTGTGAAGAGAGTGATGAGATATCTCAAGAGGACTCAAAAGTATGTACTGCACTACAGCGGTTATCCGACAATGGTGAAAGACTTCAGTGATACAAACTGGTGTTCAGAAGTAGAGAACGAAAGGTCCACAGGATAATACGTCTTCTCCATAGCTGGAGTAACTATATCGTGGAAGTCAAAGAAACAGACAATGCTCTCTCATTCCTCGATAGAATCTGAGTGTCACGTCCCAATCCCAAAATACCCAGGGACTAGCCACGTGGCAATGGCCAGCAGCACAACTCCAATGGGCAAATCCAATTTAATGGACCCATTAGAGTGCACTTAAGCTGTAATAAATATAGATGCAGTCTACACCATCTATCACAGAATAATTTTAATATCATCCACAAAAAGAAACATAACTAAATATGATAGACTAATCAAGATAATAGATAAAGAAAATAGTCCATCATTAAGTCAACATTTATAGTATCTCGGGAAACAACATGATAAAATAAGTCAATTCATAAGTCCATGAGTCAAGATATGAAATAACTGGAAGCATAAATAACTGAGTATGTAACAGTATACTCAAAAAAATTCCTCTGGCATAACCTCATCTTTTGGTGCCAGTACTGCTCCAGCGTCAGCTCATGTCTCGTATATCTCGGGGTATTCCTCCTCTGCTGTACCTGGAAACATAATCTGGATCCAGGTCCTCAGGGGACATAGCAAGGTACAAGAATAACTCAAGCCAAATAAAATACAGTAAATAAAAATAGATCCTCAGGACAAGCTATGTAACTAGCTAAGTAAAATAAAAATGAGAGCATCACTAGTACTCAGGCTGAAACCACTACAAGCTCTGTGTCAGGGAGTCCGTAGCAACAAGAATATCATGTAATGGACCAAGCTCTGTAACAGAGACTAAAGCACCTCAATAATAAACTATATATGTATATAATCATCATGTAGCCTGTGTGTCTCTCCCCACCCAATATAATCTCATATCTCATGCACACAACGTCTCATATCCATAACACGCAAGATCATGACCTCTAGCTAGTACAGCGAGTCATAATGATATCTATGTATATGCAAGTCTTATGTCACGAATCCTATAAGCCTATACAGAATCACCACGAATAATTCAGAAAAAAAAATTTGTCACATGAATAGTATCAAGTGTCCTATGGTATGACGTACTTGATAAAGCAAGCACGTAAAAAAATAGGATCGTGGATTCAACTCTCTAAGTGACGTTACACGACTTCGCGTACGGCGTCAACACCCGAATTTTATTCAGACGTTAAGCAACGTCTCACGGTCCTAAGTTGAACAGGTACAATACAGAAGTATATAGAAATAACTCAATCAAATAATATCATAAGATCTACTGCAAGTTGGCAATGTACACTTGCATATGTTCTGAGCTCTGTCAGTTTCTCAAGTAACAGTAAAATCCAAGTACGCCTCCGGATACTGAAACAAATATCACCATTTATCTCAGAATACTTGAAATAGATAGGATTGACTACCCATAAGTCCAATTTAGATACAGGGGCAGAATTGACAATTTTTTGTCAAAGCGGGGTCCACATATGGCCCACTTCGCACCGAAAAATATGCCAGAGACAAAGTTCTCCATATTCGTCAAAATTAGTGTCCACGAGTCCAAAATGATGATACGAACCCAATGGAATGTCTAGAACAGGATTCCGATAAGCCAGTCACGAAATCGCCCGTCAAGTGGAACCGTAGGGCCCACGAAACGGTGTCTCGTCAACGTTCTCAGAATCGAACCAAACTTAGGTCACAGGACCAGCGTAACGCTGTGAATCCGATGGCACAAGTTTTGTTACAAAATGACAAGGATACACGAAATTATGACGAGTGTCAGAACAGGCCGATACAGGATTTTTTGACGTACACGCGTTGATTCTGGTGTGCACGCACATTCAAATCAACTTCCGTAAATTCCTACATGTCCGTATTGACGATATGCGTCTTTTGGTGTAATTCATACACGATAAAGTCACTTCGTTTAGTGGGTCATATCCCGTTTCGAGAAATCTTGGGTTTAGAAAACTAAGTTTTTGGTCAAATTCAACAGCAAATAAAATACAGCATACATCGAATTAAAATAAACTAATTTAAGAGATTAAATCTCGGTTATGTTGTTAAAATTATTGTTCAAGTAGAATTTAAAAATATTAACTAGATTGAAAGAAAATCAGTCATGAACATGGGTGATTGGAACAGTTTCTGAACTACAAATTGGGTCTTTTTTTTCTGTTTTGCGTCGCAAATTACGATCGACACAGGATACGATACACCGAACTAATTATACAGGGTTCAAGTGGGTTATGTGGTCTTCGCATAGGATTAGACGGATCAATATTTAGTTAACTGTGCAGAGAGATACTGGGCTAGAAGTAGTGTACCTCACGGTATATTGTGCTCGGGATTCTGGCGGCTGTGCGGAGCGGCTTCTTCGCGGCGGCGGTCGACGGCGGTCCGGCGTCATCGTCGGCGGTGGCCCGTCGGAATGGTAGAGAAGATGATGGTGGTGGGGGTTGTCTATTGTGTTCTTATATAGGAGTGAAGGGGAAGGGGTTACAAGAAGATAAAGAAGAGGGGTCGGGGAGGTTTCGGGAAGAAGAAGATAAGCGGTCGGGGGTGTGCGGTTACAGAATGGGTTGGGGTTTTGGGTCAGGGTCGGGTTGTCGGGTTATGAGTGCGGGTTTAGGTCCGGATTTGTTTAGTTTGGTTTGGGTTGGTTCGGTTTGGGTTGGTTTGGGTTGGTTTATTAAAATAATATATATATATATATATATATATATATATATATATATATATATATATATATATATATATATATATATGGCCATTAAAAATAGTTTTGGACCTCAATAAATTCCATAAAATTACACAATACTCAAATATTAGTTTTACACCCAAAAATATATTTTTTGCACTATTTTAATAATTAATTAAATACACATAATTATAAATCCATGAACGAACATTTATTATAATTAGCTAAAAAAATTACAGAAAAATCTCCCTTAATCTCAAAAATTCATAATTCCAATAATTAAAATTATAAAATTAAATTCAAAAAAATTAGGGTGTTTACAGTCTACCCACCTTAAAAGAATTGTGTCCTCGCAATTAAAAAAATAAAACGTAACCGGTCAAGAAAAGGTTTGCTCCAGAAGAGATGACGCGGTTGCAAGACATGTTTGTTGAAGCATGACACAAAAGATAAGGAATCATGAACAAGAAAAAATTGGGAGGAAGGGTAAGGGTTTTGTTCAAGTAGAACATGTAGGGAAGCAATGAAAAAATTTCCTATACAATGAGAGATAAGTAACTCAAGAGTAAAGAAGTCTGGTTAGAATGAAGATCAACTACAACTTCTGAAAACTTGGGTACCACTTACATATCACTACTCTAGACTAATAAGTTCATGCTAACATAATACTAGGTTTAGGCTAGGAAATGGAACTAACAGGCACATGCTAAAGTATTACTAAGAATATTCCCTATTATAGCGAGCTATGATAAAACTAAATCTTACTCATATTCTCTACTCCTAGAGTCTGTGCCTCCTCCACTGTCATCACAAAATCATGTCCACGTCCCTGTGGTGGTGACCTCTGCTGTTATTGGGCCTGCTGGAAGAGTGATGCCTGTGGTGCCAAGGGTGGCCTCGACTGATATCCTTCCGGTGCTAGTAAAACTTGTCGGTTAACCATCGGTGCTCCCTCTCGACGCTCAGGGCAATCCTTAGCTGAATGTTGGTTGGATCTGAAAATCAAGCATAATCCCAACTTGCGTCTGCACTCGCTCTCGTAATGACCTCACTTGCCATAATATTGACATGTAGGCAGTGCCTGCGGAGCTGCTCTGGGTGGCTGGTGCATGTGAGGTCTCTATACAGATTCTTCCTGTGGTGCTCTGGCTGGTGCTGATGTGAACAACAATTTTTGGATGGACTCTCTCCTGGTGACGTGCTCCATGCGTCGGGCTGTAGCAAGGACGTTCATATAAGAAGTAGGTACAACGGAGCCGATCAATCTCTGTAGCTCAAAGCTAAGTCCGTCGAAGAACTTCTCCACCTTTTCCTCTTCCATTAGAATCAGAGTAGGGGCAAAGCGACTCAAACGAATAAACTCCGCATTGTACTCTTCCACTGTCATATTGCCTTGAATGAGGCAGTTAAACTTATCCCTAAGTTCCGCTCTGGCAATGGCTGAAATGTATATTTCCTGGAAGAGTCTAGAGAACTCCTCCCAAGTGACTCGGTCTGGTCCAAGTTGTCTTTCCTTAGATAGCCACCAGTGATGTGCATTGCCCGTCAACTACATCCTGATGGCAGTCATCCAACGCTCCCTCGGAAGCTCAGATGCTTCCAAATGGTGTTGAGTATTTGTGAGCTACTCACGAACTTCAGTGGGCTCCTCTTTGCCAGAAAAGATACGGGGCTTCAGCTGGCGAAAATCAGTGATAGATCCCGTCGATGGTCGTCTAGCTGGTGGGTTCGCCTGCTCCAGTGTTGTTAGTAAGTTGTTCCATAAATTTTTTGCTTGGCGTTGCTGGGCCTCTTGATGAACATGTTTTTGTGCTTGCATTATTGTGTAGAATATTTGGAACATCTGCTGACCATCCATAGGTTGTCCTGGTGGAAAAACTAGCATCGGTGGAGTGAATTGTGGTGGTGGAATGTCGTCTCGTCGGAACCTCGAGGCGTGCTGATATGCTTGATTGCTTTGTTGAGTAGATGGATCTCCACCCAATGGTGTCACCCCATCGTCGAAGGTGACCACAGTACCTTATGGTATACCTGCGGGAGTCTCATCGCTGGCTCGTAGATCCATTACTCTGCATCCAAAGTAAACTATGGGAGGCGCATAGAGGAATCAAGACAGGATGCAAGTCAAAAAATTATTTTAAAGTCGATATAGAGGTCAAGAACAGATCAACAAATAGATGAGATCATATAATTTATCCTATCCTAATCGTAGGCTTGCTCGGTTCCTTAGTTGAAATCGAAACAATATAATCGTAGACCTGCTTGGGCCACCATAAAAACTATGTCACGCCCAGTCCCAAAATACCGAGGGACTAGCCACGTGATAATGGCCAGCAGCACAACTCCAATAGAAAAATCTAATTTATTGGACCCGTTAGAGTGCATTTAAATTGTAATAAATATAAATGCAGTCTACACCATCTATCACAGAATAATTCTAATCTCATCCACAGAAAGAAAGATAACTAAATATGATAGACTAATCAAGATAATAGATAAAGGAAATAGTCCATCATTAAGTTAACATTTGTAGTGTCTCGAGGAACAACCCGATAAAATAAGTCAATACATAAGTCCATGAGTCAAGATATGAAATAACTGGAAGCATAAATAACTGAGTATGTAACAGAATACTCAGGAGAAATCCTCTGGCACAACCTCATCTTCTGTGCTAGTAATGCTCCAGCGTCAGCTCTTGTCCCATATATCTCGGGGTATTCCTCCTCTGTTGTACCTGGGGACATAATCTGGATCCAGGTCCTTAGGGGACATAGCAAGGTACAAGAATAACTCAAGCCAAATAAAATACAGTAAATAAAAATAGATTCTTGTGACAAGCTATGTAACCAGCTAAGTGAAATGCAAATGAGAGCATCACTAGTACTCAGGCTGAAACCACTACAAGCTCTGTGTCGGGGAGCCCATAGTAGCAAGAATATCACCTAATGGGTCAAGCTCTGTAATAGAGACTAAAGCACCTCAATAATAAAGTATATATGTATATAATCAGCCTGTAGCCTGTGTGTCTCTCCCCACCCAATGTAATCTCATATCTCATGCACACAATGTCTCATGTCCATAACACGCAAGATCATGACCTCTAGCTAGTACAGCGAGTCATAATGATATCTATGTATATGCAAGTCTTATGTCACGAATCATGTAAGCCTATACAGAATCACCATGAATAATTCAGGAAAGATTCTGTCACATGAATAGTATCAAGTTTCCTATGGTATGGCGTACTTGATAAAACAAGCACGTAAAAATATAGGATCGTGGATTCAACTCTCTAAGTGACATTACACGACTCCGCGTACGGCGTTGACACCCGAATCTTGTTCGGACGTTAAGCAACGTCTCATGGTCCTAAGTTAAACAGGTACAACACAGAAGTATATAGAAATAACTCAAATAAATAATATCACAAGATCTACTGCAAGTTGGCAAGGTACACTTGCTTGTGTTATGAGCTCCGTCAGTTTCTCCTATAATAGTGAAATCTCCAGGTACGCCTCTGAATGCTAAAACAAACATCACCATTGCTCTCAGAATATTTGAAATAGCTATGATTGACTATCCATAAGTTCAATTTGGACACAGGGGCAGAATTGACAGTTTTTGGTCAAAACGGGGTCCACATGTGGCCCACTTTGCACCAAAAAATGTGCCAAAGACAAAGTTCTCCAAATTCATCAAACTTAGTGTTTATAAGTTTTGAACGATGATACGAACCCAACCGAACGTCCAGAACTGGATTCCGATGAGCCGGTCACAAAATCGTCCGTTAAGTGGAACCGTAGAACCCACAAAACGGTGTTTCGTCAACGTTCTCAGAATCGAACCAAACTTGGGTCACAGGACCAGTATAATGTTACGAATCTGATGGTGCAAGTTTTATTATGAAACGACAAACACACACAAAATTATGTTGAGTGTCAGAATAGGACGATACGGGACTATTTGACGGATACGGGTTTATTCCGGTGTACACGCACATCCAAATCAACTTCCACAAAATCTCATACGTCCGCTTTGGTAATACGCATCTTTTGGTATAATTCGCACATGACAAAGTTGCCTCGTTTAGCATATCGTACCCCGTTAAGAAAAATTTTGGGTTTAGAAAATTAAGTTTTCGGATAAATTCAACAGCAAATAAAATACAGCATACATCGAATAAAAATAAACTAATTAAAGAGATTAAATCTCGTTTATGTTGTCTAAATTAATGTTCAAGTAGAATTTAAAAATATTAACTAGATTGGAAGAAAATCAGCCATGAACATGGGTGATTGGAACAGTTTCTGAACTACAAACTAGGTCCTTTTTTTCCTGTTTTGTGTCATAAATTATGATCGACACAGGACACGATACACCGAACTAATTATACAGGGTTCAAGTGAGTCATGTGGTCTTCACATAGGATTCAACGGATCAATATTTAGTTAACTGTGCAGAGAGATACAGGGGATAGAAGTAGTGTACCTCGTTGTGTGTTGTGCTCGGGATTCTGGCGGCTGTGTGGAGCGGCTTCTTCGCGGTGGCGGTCCGACGTCGTCATCGGTGGTGGCTCATCGGAATGGTAGAGGAGATGATGGTGGTGGGGGTGGTCTGTTGTGTTCTTATATAGGAGTGAAGGGAAGGGGTTACAAGAAATGAAGAAGAGGGGTCGGGGAGGTTTCGGGAAGAAGAAGAGAAGCAGTCGGGGCTGTGCGGTTACAGAATGGGTTGGGGTTTCAGGTCCGGGTCGGGTTATTGGGTTATGGGTGCGGGTTTAGGTCCGAATTTGTTCAGTTTGGTTTGGGTTGGTTCAGGTTGGGTTAGTTTAGGTTGGTTTATTAAAACAATAAATATATATATGCATATATGGCCATTAAAAATAGTTTTGGACCTCAATAAATTCCAAAAAAATTACACAATACTCTAATATTAGTTTTACACCCAAAAATATATTTTTTGCACTATTTTAATAATTAATTAAATATACATAATTATAAATTCATGAACAAACATTTATTATAATTAGCTAAAAAATTACAGAAAAATCCTCCTTAATCTCAAAATTTTATAATTCCAATAATTAAAATTATAAAATTAAATTCAAAAAAATTAAGGTGTTTACACAGAGTTCTATGCACTGCCGGCTGCAGCAGATGAAGCAGAGTGGCTTCGGGAGCTCATGTATGATCTTCTAGTGGTGGGTGCGCAAATTTTGGCGGTACCGATTTACTACGACTGCAGCAGTGGCATCAAATGATCTCTTCAATGGTAAGAAGAGGACTGTGCGACTGAGGCATAGGACAGTAAATGATCTTATCAAGACTAGAGTCATTGTCCTGATTGATGTTCGGAGCCAAAAAAATTTGGCCGATCCGTTCACCAAAGGTGGCGTTGGTCGAGGATACAGCAATCAAGATGGGCTTGAAGACATTCTGATATTGTGTCTTTGTAATCCTACCATTTAGTTTTATGCTATTAGTTCAAAGAGAAATCTACTAGGCATCTAGCTATTAGTTCAAGGGAGGATCATTGACTGGGAGAATATCAGAAACAGTAGGTAGTCCTTTGAGACATTGAGGGGTTACGGACCCAGAACCACTGTTGTTTACTAATTATTTTTTTGTGTAAAATAAGTCATGTGGGAGGATGGCTTAGATGCCTTAATGAGTTCTCAGGCATTTTGAATGTCTGGTGTGCTTAAAAGGAATCACGGTAGTGCAGCACTACAAAGGAGCGTAAGGTCTCTCCATGCTACAGTGGGTGACACCACCAAGAGGTTCCTCGATAAAGGTAATGCCTCGGCTTCGCGAGCCATGTCACAGCGGCGTAGCACCGAACATAGGCAGGTAGCCTAATGTTGTAGAATAAAGAGTGTAGGCAGCACTACAAAGAGGTCGGTGTCCTCATGTTACAGTGGTGTGACACTACAGAGGTAAAAGATGTAAATCCTATGGTACGCGAGCCATGTCACAGCGGCGTAACACCGCAAGGAAGCGCAAGGCTTAATGTTGGGTAGTTTATCACTACAAAGAGGCTGGGACCTCATGCTACAGTGGCATGACACCACAATGAGGTATAGCCTCGGCTCTGGGTCATGTCATAGTGGAGTAGCACAGCAAGGAAGCTCGAGGCTTCATGCCAAGGACTCTTTAAAAGAACTCACCTAGAGTGTATGAAAAGAGATATAGGTCATCTCTTGAGGGAAAACTTGTATACGCCCAAAATACATACACCAAAACCAGGCGTGCACAGGGCCTTTAATGTGCAACCAAAAATATAGCTGATGTCATTGTGTGAGTAGGAAGAATTGCAGCTATAGTGCAGAATTCAAGGCTTAGTCCATTCTTGTATCATACTGTTGCTCGACCCATGCGAGAAGATTCAAGTCAAAGCGACATATATCCTAATGCATGATGGACAGTTACTGTGGGGAACGCTCAACCCAAATATATTGAGATATGTGGAAGATTATTGGTATTTTTGCCTTTGGACTAGTAAAGATAGTCCTACATTGGCCACACCACCAAGTGGGTATCTCAATATAATACTTTGTATGAGTTAAGGTGCGCACATAGGGTATGGTGGGGCACATGGGTGCCATGTGGGGGTATTTTTCTAGGAGAAAAAAAGATTAACTCCTCATGAAAGCATTTATGCTTTTTGTCATGCTCTTAGAATTATTTCTATTAGAGCTAAGCCCCAAAGGGGATTAGCGACTCAGATTCGAACTCGGGCTCAAGGGCGCAAAGTATCACATTGTTGGCACACTTTACACTTAGCAAGTCAGCATCGGCACGTGGCGCTTATGCGCATTTGATGCGCTCGGTTATGCGCGAGTTGCATGCGTCGTTGCATGAGCCGGCCGCATGAGCTGGACGTATAAGCGAGCCGCATGAGCTGGACGCATGAGCGGGCAGCATGAGCGGGTGTATGAACAGGCCGCATGAGTGGGGCGCATGAGCTGGACGCATGAGCGGGCGCATGGGCTGCCGCATAAGCTGATGCGTGCGCTGCTAAGTGTGTGGCTGATGCGCTGCTAAATGCGTGGCTGTTGCACTGCTGTATGAACGGCCGCCTGGGCGGTTGCTTGCATGGCGCTGCTATCGGCTATATTTGAACGGTTATGGAAAGATATGGTCGGTTATTCAGATTCATTTTTTATAGGATTTGAATTAATTCGTTCATATCTTTGTGGGATTCGAATTAAAGTTGTTCCTATCTTTCCGTAACTAATGGGCGGCCAGGCTCCTCTATAAACATTCTCTTCGTGCCTCCATTGAGGACTTACTTTGAAATATAGGAGACGAAGAGAGTTGCTGCAGCCGCCATTGCAGTCCAGGAAGTTCGCGCTAGTCCAAGTAAGGAGGTGACAGCGAGAGTTCCAGAAGTTCTACGTAAACTTGCTGGTTCCTGGGAGCAGATCGTGTGGGGCGAATCTTGATTTGAGCAATGATGATTTTTATCACCCCAGCAAGCAGATTTTCTTCTTCTCCTTTCTCTTCTCTTCTGCTAGTTGTAATTCCGTTCTGTCTGTCTGTAACTGCGAGTGTAAGAAAAAACGTGAAGTTTATTTTTTCTGATTCCTTTGTAATCTTGAGAGCAAGTTGTAATCAGAATTATTATATAGTTCTTTGTGGAAATCGAGAATAGTCAGAATAAAAACTTTTGTGTGAACCTCTGATCTCGACCACGCGTTCTTCCAACTTTGATTAAGTCTCGGAATTAACAAGAAATGGCATGTGTTTTATGCGGAAGGGAGTTGGAGAGCTGAGAGCATATTTTCTTTCAGAGCCATGTGTCATGAAATATTTGTCATGGCATAGGAGAAAATTTGGACTTGCGACCAGTTTTCCGAGAGGAGTCTTGAAAGTCCTTGAGGAAATCAGAGTCCTGACAGCTAAGGGTTTGATAATGTTTAGAATAATTTGTGTAACTCTATTTTTAATAGCCTGGCATGTTTCGAAGGAACGTATAGACGTATATTTGAGAGCTTAAATACGAGTCTTGTTGGACTCATACATAACATAGAAAGTGACATCTCCATAATATACCCTCCATAATGGAAGGTGTGTGCGGATGTTGGTGAGAGTTTTGCAAGTTGTATCAGTTCAGTTTTATCATATTTTAATATGTAAAACTATTTTTGTTTGAAATATATATATATATATATATATATATATATATATACACACACACACGAAGAAGATAAATATTATTCTAGTCTGAAGGCTTACAAACAATTTCAGTCTGAATGACTCCTACTCATATATCGCACCGACACCGCACCTGCATCTGTGCCACATCTTTATCACACCCACCGCCACCGCACTTAATTTCCAATATAGAATATTAAAGTACACTTTCGTTACTCGAACTAGCAACCTCCCGGAAGATATCTCCCTCTTAACACTAAGTTAAGGACTTATATATATATATATATATATATATATATATATAGAGAGAGAGAGAGAGAGAGAGAGAGAGAGAGAAAAAAAAGAGAAAATTTGTTCCACATTGTACGGCATAGCGCTAAATGGACTCACGAAAGCAACATTGCTATCCTTGTACAGTTAGGGTTGTACTTGGACCCCGACATGGAAATATATATATATATATATATTATTTTTCTCTTTTCTCTTTTCTTTTCTTATGAGTCAACTAACACCCCCAACTCATTTTAGTCGAAATTTTGATTTCGTCTTTGATTATAACTATTCGATCAATTTAATTTTTGATACGGAGATGGCCAATGATGTGTGGATTGCAAGGAACCAAGTCGGTTATCAAGTGGATGGCAGAAACTCATTGCTCGGAAAATAATTGATGATATAAATCATGGGTCGAGATATCATAAGAAAAGTCTTTGTTCAATATATATTACAAAACATCAAAATCAATTTACATAAGCTTTTTTGGTGCAAGGTGACTCAGGTTTACAACTAAGACTTGGCAGAACATTTGGTCAAAGAAAATGCCTTTTGAGAAAAGACCTAAAAAAGAATCTACATGTGCAACCAATTCCTTTGCACCACACCTCTAGTTAACTCATACTAAACCCATCAACCATTAAAAAGGATAATTTATGAAGAATATCTATCAAGTAATTTCTAGTAGCCGTTGGATCCCTCGTAGAAACATTACAAAATGAAGGTTTAGTGGCTTACACTTCTTTTTCCTTGGGCATCAAATGATGAAAGCAACACTACATAAAACTTCAATATATAGATCAAATTTGTCTTTCATATGTATGAAGTGAACACAAATTTCCTTCTTGGAGAGGGAAAGAACCTTGGGCAATGGTAGTCACCATCAAGAAGATAGTCACTTGAGAAAACGAAATCCCTAAAAGAGAGATCCCCACTTAAAACAGGAGTTTAACAATTTTGTAAAGGTTGTTGATTTAAGCATTCTTCTTTCTAAAAGTCTATGCAGCCATTCCATCTCAAGTTGATGGTCCTACAAATAGAACATGATCACACCATAGTCAAACTAGATATTGGTTTTTAGTTTAGAAATACGCCTTTCAGATTTCATTCTCTTGCTCATGACTGCATCGGTTAGTAAGTCGACGTGGAGCACAGAGGCGACGTCCGAGTCTTTTCTTAAAAAAGTTTGGATGACGACAAAAATGACTACTAAAAGCACCACACCTATGTTGAACCATACATGACACGTTCATCATACATGACAGAGTGCATAATATTCAATGAGCTCGTATCTTTCTAGGATTAGATGGAGTAAAATGAAGAATTAAATTGGATATATCTATAATATATAATATTCAATTCACATATTACTAATTTCTTGGGTGTAGAACTTTCTTATTTAAAAATAATATTATTTAGGACTAAAATGGTATTTACTCATTTATAGAAAAAGAGGGAATCCCCGGTTAAACTTAATTTAAAACTAATCAAATTTGTTATGACAATATTATTTCATTAATTATGATGTTAATCAAATTAAAAAATTGCATAATTACATATCACTATTAAAATAATCTCTACTCTTATAGTGAGACTTAAAAACGGCTCAAAATGGAGCCATCTAAGACGTTATGTAAATACCCCACTAACTATTTTTAAAAAAAAATCTAATTATTTATCTACCTAATATTATTTATTTACAACTAAATCATTCTAACTCAAATGGTTAAGTTAGGAGGTATTTTTCTTGGTTTCTTGAATTCGATTTCTAGGAACAATAATATTTTATAATAATTTTATATTTAAATTTTTACACACGATGCACGTTACTAGTATAAAGAAGGATTATATATGTTTCTCTTTTTCAGTGGCTTTATTCTTCTCTCACTAGGAATTAAAGATGCAAGGTGTGTGCTCACAATCCTTGGCGTGTATGTGTGTGTATATTAAATTCAGGAAAACTGTTAGTCCGCCAATTCAGGAAAACTGTCCCCGCCAATTTTCACAATTAAGAGGTAAGAATGAATGAATATGCAAAAAAAAAAAAGAATAGCACAAGTAACACGCGCCAAGATGAACTTTCCACCAATGATGAACCAAAGCTGCTTACTAAATCTCATGAACAAAATTTACTTGCTCTTTAATCTTACTTTCAAACTTTATGATTTAAAAATTGGCACTAAAAGAATACACAGGCAATTGAGAAACCACGATTACAAAACCAAATGAGCTTTTAGGTAAGAAATACTCTCAAATCTCCCGGAAGGGAGCAATGTTATACTAAGAAGTTCCCCATATGTATACAGTTCTAAAAGTTTTCATACAAATACAAATTCCAGCTTATAACATCCTACTGTAACAGCAAAACTGGCAGCATCCTACAGCTCGAGGGAAGAGCGGGGAGAAATTACAAAGGAAAACATCCTTCTCAAGTTGGAAAGCCATCATTCAATACGAATGTGCAGAATATTCAATACGAACCTGCAGTCACTGAGAGATTCTCTCTTCTCCAACTCTGTATGCTTCGATTCCATTTGGTGTTGTGTTCACTTAAGTGTTCATGCCTTCTTATCGGAGGAGATTAAACCACCTCTTCTTGTTTGATTTTGATTTATCTTTGTTGTCAACAATTCCATCATCTGGTGCTGGACTTTCGGCATAAGCTTCATCGTTGGGCACTTTGCTGCTGCTGCCAGCACCCATACTGCTCCCACTTGAATTAACAGTGCGGGCGATTGTAAAAGCAGCATGGATGCTGTCTCTTTGCTTCAAAAGCTCATCTACCTGCTCGTAATTTTGTTTGAAAACAACACCATTCAATTACAAGGAGAGATATTGGAAACACGATAAATTCCTTTAGATTAAAATGGAGGGAGTTTTACTCGGACGTCAAATGTTCTAAGTCTGCCATCAAATTACATTTCTTGTTCCATTAACAACAGCGATAAACAATTTTATTGATAAACATGACGAAGCACTGAAGCGGAAACACCAAAGTAACGAACGTCAAGTGTCATTTCCGTGCTCCTAAGGATCATATTGTAGCCAAATAAATAAGTCAAAGCCAAGTACGATATTATCTTCATATGGTGTATTGTCTTATTTATTCTTTGTATAGGAACAAAGTGCTTCTCCATTCAAACACACTTCTAGCATGTTGTTACACAATCTAACCAATTGTACCATTATATTATTATTTCAGGAGCTTTAAACCTCACCTGGGATATCTTCAGGTCCACAACCAGACATCCGACCCTATTTTCTCGAAAAACATCTGCTACTCCATATGGTTTTACAGTCCTCATTAAACAATAGATTAAAATAATTCCATCTTCATTTAATTTTCTACTTTCCCTTCATTCTTTGCCAGCTTGCACATCTCTATCTATACCTTCTAAGTATAGACCATTAGCAACCTTCCAACAAAAAGATATTTGGAGAGGATGTGATTTATCGCTTGCATCGTCAAGGGGGGATCAAATCTAGTCATAGAAACAATCTCCCCAAAAGTAGGCGTAATTCAGCTACAAGCTGACCATTCATGCGGCCTAAATAATTGAGAACTTTTTGGCAGTGGGACAAAAAAAAAATTAATCTAATACCCCTCAAGACTTTAGATTTACCCCCTACTTTCTTAAATTTATATGCTAATTTCATACATCTAAAATTGGCATTAGGCGATCATTTAGACATTAACTAGCTTCACTTGTCAACTACCAACTTCTGTTAAATGGTTTGACATATTACTTCAGAAATAATGATTAGGCGGCAAACTTGGTGAAAATGATCTTCAAGACGTGTGGAATCATAAACTAAAAATGGAGCTTATTTGTCAGATTTGGATCAAGTTAATTTACAAATATAGTTTTTATCTAAGTCCTAAATATATTAGGACTAGTTTAAATTTTGGATTAGTTCTTGGTGTTTACGAAATTTTGGATGTCAACGTTATGTTTTACCATTTAGATCTTAGGCTATAAATATTTGTACTATACCTCTTTTGAGAAAAATAAGAGATGAAATATGTAGGATTTTGGGGTTTTTGAGTGTTTGTTGATGATTATAAAATATTGCAATCTTACTTGGGTTGTGTGTTTATTCTATTATTTGATCTTGTTAATTTTCATTTTATTGTCATATCTTTGTCGTAACAATTCAGTATCAGACGAAGGTGTTGGAGTTTAATGAGGTGATCATACGACAATGATGAGTGAAAGAGTTCCAAATTGTGGGAAAGAGGACTAGGATTGTCCGGTGGCCTAATTACAAATTTAACATGAATAAACGGATAAAATATATTAGAAGCACAGGTATTGCAACAAAAGTAGATAATGTCAAGGTGAAAGGCTAATAGTTTTCTAATGGATAAACATTGTTTTGTAAGCTGATATTGACTGAAACGTTATTTATTTTTTTAGAACTATGTAATTCTACAACAACAACAACGACAACAAAACTTCAACCCCAGAAAAAGTTCAAAATATAGTTTTTACGGAAGCAAGAAAATATACTGGTGATAGTAATTTCTTTTATTTGGGAAAGCAATAGTTTTTTCGGAAGCAAGAAAATATACAGGTGATAGTAATTTCTTTTATTTGAGCAAGCATAGTTTTATTCGTAGTAGATTTGTCTTCTACTTTTGCCTTAATATAGTCAAGTCTCATGTGCATCTTTTCATGTAGTGAATGGTAAAGACATAAGCAATTATTTTGGGATTCCAAAATAAAGATGAACTCCTTAGTGTTGATTTCTAGTTTTATTCAGGTTCTGTGGCATTTTCCTTTGCTTGCAGAGTTTCTAAATTGGTCCCACCATTGTAGATCAAGTGTCCTGTAACAGAACATGAGTTTAATCAATGTTAACTGATGAAGATATTGGGTGCAGTTGTTGTCAAGGGTAAATAACTATGAACAGTTAGGCTGAAGAGTTGCAGCAACTCAACCTGTAGTCCGTGAAACAAAACGCAGAAACAGCTACACAGTGCCAAAAAAAATTAATGGTTGCCAGATTATTGTTTAGAGGTTAATTAACCACCTCACTCTAAAGGGGCAAGCTTACTCCAAAATAAACTAAACCGAAACTAGATTGTTAAAGAGGAATTAAAAGTCGATAACAATTCAAGAGTAGTCTATCCAATGTGTCGGGGTTCAGTCTGGATTTGGTAAATTTTGGAGCCTAAATATGGTCAAAGATTTGATTTGATATAATTTAAAAATCTACATTAAATGTAAGATTTGATTATATTTCAAATTTGTATCAAATATTTAATTTAACCATATTTGGACGTCCATAATTGGTGTTTCCTATTTTAGATAATGGACTTTCCTATTTAGAAATTCCTATGACCTAAAATAGGTTTCTCATCCTATAAATATAGGAGGGCGGAGGCACAAAGCATGCACAAAGGTGAAGATTCGAGATGCTCGTCCACAAGAAAATCTAAGAGAAAGTCTGTGATTTGCTCTTAGGGTTCTTCTCTATACAAGACAGAAGAAAGAAGAGATCTAATAGAGAAGTCATCAACTTCGGTTAGAAAAATTGCTACGGATTGGTGAGCGATTTCAATTGTAATCTTTGTCGTTCCTTCTTGAGTGTGGTGAGGAGGTTGAACATATTAGGACAAAGAGTTTCAACATTAATTTTTTGCAATCTTGTAATTTCATCTGAGTTATAAAGGTTAGAATTTGTCCAAGTGATGTAGTCACCGCCATATACTTATCTTCATATGTGCTTGGTGTTCGTAGATTGGTTGGTTATATCAGGTGGGTTGGCAAACACTTCCGCTCCGCGCCCAACAAGTGGTATCAGAGCCAGGTTCTTCTCGAGAGGAAAGGTACAACTATGTCTACGGAGCAGATGAACACTCGTATGATCACCCTCACAGGGGAGAACTGGACGATTTGGAAGCCAAGGATGGAGGATCTACTCTGGTGCAAGGACTTGCATGGTCCGTTGGAGGACGACAATGCCAAGCAGACGGACAAAGGTACTGATGACTGAAAACGACTAGATCGGAAGGCTGTTGGATTCATCCGCCAATGGCTGGACGACTCGGTGTTTCACCACATGTCCATGGAGAGTTTTGCAAAAGCATTATGGGAGAAGCTGCATTCGTTGTACGAAAGAAAGACAGGCAGATGGTTGGACGACTCGGTGTTTCACCACATGTCCACCGACATGTACCGAGTTTGTTCTACAACTTAGTTTTTGTAGGGAGACTGGCAGATGATGGTTGTCGCAGTCTGTTTGGATACAAAGATTGGATGCTTATGAAGAAACATCTGGCTCGAGGAGATTTGTGTTATGTCATGTACAGGCTCACGCCGCTGAGGTGTACAGGCAGGCCACAGACACCGGATGGAGGCTCGAGGGGTATTCGACAGGAGGTGGATCGTCGAAACTTGTCTTGGAGAGGCTTCCAAAAACTTTGAGGATTATGGAGGATTCGGTTCGTCGAGACAAGCGACAAATGGTGATGAGTCAAAGATTGAGGGTCAATATGTCGATCTCATGACAGATTGTCGGTCTCCATGTGGGGGTTGTTCTACGGATCCGGTTTTGGCGACAGGTGGTTTGCCAAAACTTCACGGAGCAATATTGGCTTCAGCAGTTCGAAGCCAGGGAGGAAATCAAGATTTGCAGCAAACTCAATCTGAGGCGAGAGCATCATCATTCGCACAGTCCAGGAGGAGCTGTGGGTCATCGACGACATGCACAATGCGTGATGTTCTGCTCGAGGACGTATGTGTATGTGGGAGCTTCAGGTTCGAACACGAAGGTGGACAGATTCAGGAGTTTAAATCTCGGGAGAATCACACCGTCCGTTTGTTTGGACCAGCCAAGGGTGATGAAGCTCGTCGGAACGATAGTACGTTCCGGTGGAAGACGAAAGTCGGGGACAGGCAGCCGAGACTCACGCTGAGGATGATAGTCAGGGACTTTGTTCTTGACCGTGTCATCGATATCTGCAGGATCCCAGTGGTGCAGGAGACGGTCCAGGAGCTGGAAAGACGAAGGAAGATGCAAAGTAGCTCGGGGGATCAGAGATTGGTGGCATTGGGGAACAGAAATTCTGTCGTGGGACGACAAGCATGAAGTCCAGTTGAGAAGCCACGGGTCAACACCCTCTCATCAGACTGTAGGAAAAAATTGTTGGGGTCTAATCTGGATTTGGTAAATTTTTGAGCCTAAGTATGGTCAAAGATTTGATTTAATATAATTTGAAAATCTACGTTAAATGTAAGTTTTGATTAGATTTCAAATTTGTATCAAATATTTAATTTGACCATATATGGACGTCCATAATTGGTGTTTGCTATTTTAGATAATAGGTTTTCCTATTTAGGAATTCCTCTGACCTAAAATAGGTTTCTCATCCTATAAAATATAGGAGGGAGGAGGCACAAAGCATGCACAAAGGTAAATATTCGATGTGCTCGTCCACAAGAAAATCTAAGAGAAAGTCCGTGCTTTGCTCTTAGGGTTCTTCTCCATATAAGACAGAAGAAAGAATAGTTCTAAACGAGGAGTCGTCAACTTCGGTTAGAGAAATTGCTACGGGTTGGTTAGCGATTTCAATTGTAATCTTTGTAGTTACTTCTTGAGTGTGGTGAGGGGGTTGAACCTATTAGGGCAAAGGATTTCAACATTAGTTTTTGCAATCTTGTAATTACATCTGAGTTATAAAGGTTAAGATTTGTCCAGGTGGCATAGTCACCGCCATATACTTGTCTTCATATGTGCTTGGTATCCGTAGATTGGTTGGTTATCTCAGGTAGGTTGGCAAACACTTATGCGTCGCGCCCAACACGTGGTATCAGAGCCATGTTCTTCTCAAGAGGGAAGGTGCAACTATGTCTACGAAGCAGATGAACACTCGTATGATCACCCTCACAGAGGAGAACTGGACGATTTGGAAGCCAAGGATGGAGGATCTACTCTGGTACAAGGACTTGCATGGTCCATTGGAGGGCGACAACGTCAATCCGACGGACAAAGGTGCTGATGACTGGAAACAACTAGATCGGAAGGCTGTTGGATTCATCCGCCAATGGCTGGACGACTCGATGTTTCACCACGTGTCCATGGAGAGTTCTGCAAAAGCATTGTGGGAGAAGCTGCATTCGTTGTACGAAATGAAGACGGCTGGCAACAAGGAGTTTCTGATTCGCCAACTCGAAGTACACGGAGGGTGCATCGGTGGCACAACATCTGAACGAGATTCAGGGCATCATCAATCAGCTGTCTGCGATGAAGATGGTGATTGAGGATGAGCTTCAGATTGAGTTCTCTGCCGGAAAGCTGGAAACGGTGGTGCCGGTGAGCAACTCCGCTCCGGATGGAGTTGTCACGATGGAGGCAGTCAAAAACAACTTGTTGAACAAGGAGGTCCGGCATAAGCAAGTGGAATCGTTGCAGGAGTCCGCTCTGGTAGCTTCCTACTAGAAGAGAAGACCCAAGTCATAGGCGAGGACATGGGGGAGTTCTCGAGATCTTGCGACTGACCGCAAGGAGGACTGCTATCACTTTGGCGAAAGGGGTCATATCAAGAGTAACTGCATTAAGCTCAAAGCTGAGAAGGCGAAAGGCAAGGACGATCAGGAGAATCTTACGGCTATGGGAGATCCCATCATCGCAGCAACCGACGCAGAGGAACCTTGTGGCATGTGTCATGATGGCGATTGGGTTATGGACACGGGGGCGTCGTATCGCACCACTCCACATAGGAGGATCTTCACGTCATACCACGATGGCAGGTTTTGACATATGAACATGGATAACAAGGTGACAACTGCAGTTGTAGGCATCGATGATGTGCACTTGACAACGGAGCTTAGTGAAAAACTCGTTCTCAAGGGTGTACGACTTGTACCGAATTTGCGCTACAACTTGGTTTTGGTAGGGAGACTGGCAGATAATGGTTGTCGTAGTCTGTTTGAGAAAAAAGATTGGATGCTTACGAAGAGTTCCAAACAACTGGCTCGAGGAGATTTGTGTTTGGCATGTACAGGCACACGCCCCTGAGGTGTACAAGCATGCCACAGACACCGGATGGAGGCTCGAGAACTATTCGATAGGAGGTAGATCGTCGAAAACTTGTCTTGGAGGGGCTTCGAGATACTTTGAGGATTACGGAAGATTCGGTTCATCGAGACAAGCGACGAATGGTGATGAGTCAAAGATTGAGGGTCAGTCTGTCGATCCCATGACAGATGGTCAGTCTCCAGGTGGGAGTTGTTCCACGGATCCGGCTTTCGCGACTGATGATTTGCCAAAACTTCACGGAGCGATATCGGTTTCAACAGTTCAAAGCTAGGGAGAAGATCAAGGTTTGCAGCAAACTCAATCTGATGCGAGAGCATCATCATTCGGACAGTCCAGGGGGAGCTGTGGGTCATCGACGACATGCACAGTGCATGATATTCTGCTTGAGGACACATGTGTATGGGGAGCTTCAGGTTTGGACACGAAGGTGGACAGATTCAGGGGTTCGACTCTCGGGAGAATCGCACCGTCCGCTTGGTTGGGCAAGTCAAGGATGAAGAAGCTCGTTGGAACGATAGTATATTCCGGTAGAAGACGAAAGTCGGGGACAGACAACCGAGACTCACGGTAAGGCTGATAGTCAGGGACTTCGGTCTTGGCCGTGTCATCGATATCGACATGATCCCAGTGGTGCATGAGCTGCTACGCATGGCATCTAGCGTCAACGTGATGGTCGAGGAGCTGGAGAGACAAAGGAAGATGCAAAGCAGCTCGGAGGATCAGAAATCGGTAGCATGGAGGAGCAGAAACTGTCGCGGGACGACAAGCATGGAGTCCAATTGAGGAGCCATGGGGTTATCACCCTCTCATCAAACTGGAGGGGGAGATTGTTGGGGTCCAGTCTGAATTTGGTAAATTTTGGAGCCTAAATATGGTCAAAGATTTGATTTGATATAATTTTAAAATATATGTTAAATGTAAGATTTGATTAGATTTCAAATTTGTATCAAATATTTAATTTGACCATATTTGGACGTCCATAATTGGTGTTTCCTATTTTAGATAATGGGTTTTCCTATTTAGAAATTTCTATGACCTAAAATAGGTTTCTCATCCTATAAATATAGGAGGGTGGTGGAGGCAGGCACAAAGCATGCACAAAGGTAAAGATTCGAGATGTTCGTCCACAAGAAAATCTAAGAGAAAAGTTTATGCTTTGCTCTTAGGGTTCTTCTCCATACAAGACAGAAGGAAGAAGAGATCTAATCGAGGAGTCGTCAACTTCGGTTAGAAAAATTGCTACGGGTTGGTAAGTGATTTCAATTGTAATCTTTGTCGTTCCTTCTTGAGTGTGATGAGGGGGGTGAACCTATTAGGGCAAAGGATTTCAACATTAGTTTTTCTGCTATCTTGTAATTTCATCTGAGTTATAAAAGTTAAGATTTGTCCAGGTGACGTAGTCACCGCCGTATACTTGTCTTTATCTGTGTTTTGTGTTCGTAGATCGGTTGGTTATCCCAGGTGGGTTCGCAAACGCTTTCGCTCCGCGCCCAACACAATGTCCTATGTGAATATGTACAGCTAATGCCATTGAGCAATAGTACTTTATTAAGATAAAAAGATAACTTACTGATTGTTTTTCTTGACTATATCTGTTTGTGACTTCCTGAAACCGCGCCAATGCCTGCATTAACATCAATGAGTAAAGGACTGTTACTACAGCACTAAAACGAGCTGAGTTTCTACCTTTCTATATTCTGTTTCAAACTGACGCAAGTCATTCCTCTTTAGTAATATTTGAGCTTCGATATCCTTTAGCTTCTCAGTTGTATCCTCAAATGATGTTGCACAAATAGCTTCAATAATATAGCTAGCAGGTTTAAAGAAATTATCGCCTGAAAATATTTCAAGAAAATGTTAAATTTCCACAAAGGAACTTTTAGGTTTGAAACTAAACAATAAAAGTTAACAACTAGGGAGTACAGACCATAAACAGCAAAAATGTGAGTTCCAGGTTTTAGTTCGGAGACTTCGCAAGGCTGAAGGCCTTCCCATCTTTTGAAGAACCAATTATCAGGGTCCTTCGCCATAGCTAACTGCACCATGAAAAATGGGACTTACTAACCCTTCTACCACAGATAGATCCAAAACCATAACAAAATGAAGGTTAATGCTTAGAAAGTAATAGTGCCCTTGTACCGCATTTATTGCTGATTCCATACGATACACTTGGAAATGTAAGAAATACATCCCCGCAGATGTTACTTTCCCGGTCTTTTCACTATCTTCCTGTGGGTGAGATACAAATCAGTTGGACAGCACTATCATGATTAAGTGGATCCTTAAAGTAGTAAAAATGACAGCAGATTTCATCCAAATACAATAGTATTACAGGACAATTTCAACATAAATACCAATCAATTTACAGCTTGACAGGTACATCAAACGGTATGAAGTAAATCACCACCATTAAGTATATCAGACAAGTGAATGAAAATATGCTAAATTCAATTCTATTATGCACTAGTTGCTTTGAAAAAAGAAGCAGGCATCGTGGGAAGACACATACACACTCACACACACATATAACAAATGTATGTGGGTAATTGTGTGCATTTTTACTGCATAGATGATCATCTCAGTCATAAATCTTAGAGACAGACATACGGGTATAATTGTTTCAATCATGAGCATATGTAAAAGCCTCTGAGACAGGTTTAAAGCATCACCGAAGTAAACCCATGTCCATAATTTACGCTGTAGCATAACTCCTAGGCGGTAAATGAGGCATTTTTAAAAAATTGCCCAAAACATTGCCTAACCCACTTCTAACCCACCAGAGTTGGTGAACCATCTATGTTGCAACGACACGGAAAATGGTGTCCATAACCATATCACACTGTTAAACGTTCAAGATTTAGAACTAACCTTTTACGTAAGGTTCGCAGTATCGATATCGGAATCGGCATCGGGAGGGACAGTATCGACGGTTTCGGATCGGAGTATCAAATTTTTTTTTTAGTATCAGAAAACAAATAATTATTAATAAATTATAATATTTTAGAAAATATAGTTTATACATTTAGGCATAATTTTAATATTTACAGTGTTGTTTCTTAGTAGTTTTGAAATTGAATGAAATAGTAGTCACCATTGTCGATTGGTTTATATGCGATATATGGCTTTCGGGTATGCCACATGACATTCCAGAATGAGATAGATCACATTCTAACCCCGCACTATACGTCAACCCAAACTGCATCTTCCTCTCGAGGATTCCGAATACGTTTCTTCTTTTACATGCTTTACAATCTTACTATGCTTTTACATCATTGTTGATTGGTCTTTTTCGTTCAAGTTTCTTTGTTGAATTGACCGGAAATGAGACCCCCAATTAACATATCGGCCAGTATCGGTCGGTATCGGATTGGGACATGCCAAACCGTATCGGTTTCGGCAATATCGGATCAATATTGAACGATACAGCAAACTATGCTTTTATGTCTTAACTCTTAAGCACGCTGAAGAACTAGGTCTATTAAACTAAGGAAGATTGGTTACAACTTATACTATATGAAAAAAAATGTATCCATAGAGACCAATATCGGAGGGACTTAATTTGACGGATGAATATCATCTTCCAACATTATCCCTTTTGATCCTTGAAATTTTCCTCTACAAATTATTTCTTATACTTTGTCTTTCTACTTCGTTCATATCAAGGTCCTATGAGTATCGGGATCGACAGTTTCGGTAGTATTGATGGTTTCGGATCGGAGTAACAAATTTTTTGGTATCAGAAAGCAAATAAAAATTAAGTTATTGAAAATTTAGACAGAATTTTAAAATATTTCTATGTTGTTTTTTAGTAGTTTTGAAATTGAATAAAATAATAGTCCCCCTTGTTGATTGGTTTGCCTCCCGTAGATAAGTTTTCTTCATTTACATGATTTTACAACATTATTATGCTTTTACAAGCTTACTATTTGGTATTTTTCATTCAATTATCCAATGTCGAATTGACTAAGAAAGAGACCCCAAACGTCGGTATTAGCTAGTATCAAGAGCGATTGAGATATGCAAAAGAACTAGTAGTAATCACCTGCAGAGTTAATCCGTAACCTCCATTTGATTCTTGCTCGAAGTAAAGAAGCTGCAAGAACATAGTAGCCATTAAGATGGCGCTACAACTTCTAGGAAAGAGCTGAACTGAAATAGATTGAGAAGCTCATAAAGGGACACTAAATAAAAATGAAAAGATGTCATTCTTTGACATCAAACTGCATATGGCTACTTCCTAGGGGGAAAAAACTCTTGTACAATATCTACCTTAAATTTACTTTGTGCAGCAGAGGTCACTCTAACTACTATTCCTGCCTGAGCTTGTTGATCATTTATTGTTACACCAAAAAAATGTGCACACTGTTTGTCCACCTGAGTTAATTAAATTGGGAAAGGTTAGAGAAAAAGGAAAGCAGAATATAGCCTAAGTTCAGGTTTGAGAGTATAAAATAAATACCTTGCCACTAAAAGATGTCCCAAGAGGAAGAGGTTGAACTGTCACTGTTCCATTAAGAGCCTCTTCAAGGACAGTAGCAGAAATAGTAGTTTTAATTGGGACTCCAAGCTTGCTAAAGATGGAAAAGGATTAGAATAATATTACAGGACACTATATAAAAAACTATAATAAAGAGCTAAAGTTTTTATCACCTGAATATCGCTGCAAACATTGTACTAAAAGTACCCAAGTTAGACAAGTCAATCTCCATATCCAAGCCGCCTTCTAATTCTAAAGCCTAATTTGGAATACATCATGAGATTCATGCTAAAATACATACAGAAATAGATAATGCAAAGGTACATTGCCAGCAAATATGACTGCAGCAAAAGGAAATGGGAACCAGATAAGTTATACTTACATCGTTTTGGAAAAGAATATATATATATATATATATATATATATATATATATATATATATATATATATATATATATATGCTAAAATACATACTGAAATAGATAATGCAAAGGTACATTGCCAGCAAATATGACTGCAGCAAAAGGAAATGGGAACCAGATAAGTAATACTTACATCATTTTGGAAAAGAATATATATATATTCCGAAGAAGGTAAATAAATCAAACAATCACACAAGAACGCTCCTACTGGGAGTCGAACTCTGCCCGCCCACTGCGGGTCTTAATGCCCCCACACTAGCCACCAGAATATATATATATATATATATATATATATATATATATATATATATATATATATATATATATATTTATTTATTTATTTATTTATTTTCCTTTGAAAGAACCGGAGACCTATTGGTTAATAAATCCGAACCTGCCCCCACTGGGGCTCGACCACTCGGGTCGCATGCCTCCGCTCTACCATAAGGCTAGAGCATCATTGGCGCGCACACACACACACACACACACACACACACACACACACACATATATATATATATATATATATATATATATATATAGGCACAAAGGTGGCAATGATTCCTACAAACTTTACACTGACAGACATACACACACATGTATATAGAGAGAGAGGAAATGGTTCCTAGTATGGCATAGCAAGAGATTTTACTGGTACTATAGGCATGTGGCTCTGATGGTTTTAGAGCTCTCCATTTTAATTTTTGCATATAGCCCAGAATCTGTGTCTTATGACTACAGACGTAGTTATAAGACACAACAGCCTATCATATTGGACTCCTCTCTCCTTCTCCGTCTCTTCTCCTACTCCATATTAGAGCCTACGATATATCCTTTCAGAGTTGCATTCTATGCAGAATAGATTGATATCCTAAAGCCTATCATGGCTCCAATATGTAGTGTGGATACACAACACCCCAGCAACTTCATACATAAATAAAAGATAGTGGGAATCCTCCTATGTAGTGTGGAATCTTTCATCTGATGGCTTTCTTTACTTCATCAATTGACTCATTTTGCGGTTCGGGCCAGTGGTCATGGATCACTCTTGAATTCATTGTGGCCACTTTAATGATATAAATCACACTGGCAAAAGCATGGCCACTCAGGGAATATGCTAATGGCCTGATAATGTTGTGTACCTACTTTTGATAGCACTTCTTCTGCTTCCGCCTGCACTCTCATCTGAGGAGTTCAGTGCATGCACTGAATCCTCTCTACTTACACATTTGCCAACTTATCCACTACACATTTGCCTACTATCTAAGTTATGACATTTCCTCATTCTAGTCCCTCGATCCACGACTCTGAAACCTCAGAGTATATGTTTGATACTGAGGTTGAGTCTTTAATGCCTAGTCCCTGAAAAATTATATTCATTGCCAATGGAGATATTAGTCTAGTCCTTGGCGAATGTTCCATCGGCGAATGTTCCATCCAGTTTACTCCGACTGTAATCTTCACTCTGTTCTTATAGTTCCTTTTAACAGCTAACCTTCTATCAGTTAGAAATCTTATAAAAGATCTTACTTGATCCGTAACTCTTTTTTTCCCTTCTGTGGTGTGTAAGGTTCTAAAGATGCAGGAAGTGATTGCCAAGGATCATGGGGTCAACTGGCTGTACGATTTGGATTTACCGTTGTTTGCATTAGTTTCAGTTTCTATGAATGATTCGCACCATTTTTTTGGTCGATAATTTTATCACTTGGTCGATGCAACTTCTCTTAAACAACAATCATACTTCTCCTTACCATATGCTCACTGCCCCGCGACAATCATTTTTTCGGTCGATAATATTATCACTTGGTCTGTCTGATGTGTCTGGTGATAGTCCCCATTGTGTTGTGGTTTCTGTCTGATGTGCCTGGTGATAGCCCCCATTGTGTTGTGTTAGAAACCAAGTTCTTGTACCATGCATCTTCTTGTTGACTCGTTTCTTACCCTCATCTTTGTCACTTTATTAGCTCGTTGTCTTTGGTTTCTACTCCTGTCAATGAATCCCTTCAAAATCCTAGATGGTATGTTGTGATAGATAAGGAAATAAAGGCTCTTTGGTCATATGACACATGTCACCTGATTATTTTACTCATGTTAGAATAATTTAAATATTAACCCTCACCAACAATCTAGAATTTTGATGCAGGTGGCAGGGATTTTAACATGGTATCTTCGCGACCCAGGTTCAAATCTCCTATGGCAAGCATTTTAAGTGGATTTTTAAAATAAAAATACCTATGTTTGGATCCAGCTCGTCCCATAAAATCGATCTTTGACCTAAGGGGCATGTTAGAATAATATAAATACTAAGCCTCAACCCTCATAAACACTCTAAAATCTTGGTGCAATTAGAAGGGACTTTAAGAGGACACATGTATTGGGTGCCTATGGTATTCACTGTCAAACACGATTCAAATTACAAGCAAATGGAAGAATGCTACGAACATTTGAAAGTTATTTATTCTATAATCAGAAGGCAGAAATTTTCAACCTCAGGGCACAGATAAATGACAATTGCCTTAGTTTTCCCTAGTCAAAGTGGATCAAAAGCACTTAGTGTTGTTCATCAGAATCGCTCAATGCAAAAGGGAAGCATAATTAATCTCTATTGCTCATTGTCAAACATTCATACATTCAGTGAGTCATATATAGAAGGCAAAAACTTTCGGTCTTTACTCGAACCACTGAAATCAAAAGGTTGAGTTATGAATTACAAAGTTGTGCTTATTGAATACCAAAAGTTAGCTCAATATTAAGTGTCATTATCATCATCATCATCCAAGCCTTCTCCCATCAAAACATGGTAAGCTTACCTTACTGTTTAAGTACTTAAGTCATAATCAATCTGGATTATTTTATGGTAGTCCAGGTTGAGAAGTTATGACTTCTGATTCATAGAATAAATAACTTTTCAACTGTGCATACAACTCTTCCATCTGTGTGTAATAATAGTGTACTTAATCATTTTAGCTTCAGATGAATATCTAAATCCGGAGACCCTTTCCAGTAATTATTCTCTTCAATCTACATCTTTCTTCTGAGTTTTTATACTACTAGGATAGTATATATTGTAGTACAAGATTGGTCTAAGAAAAAAGGTTGAATAAGGTGCTACCTCAGCATTTAAAAGAGCAAGTTTTACATACAAACAGAACTCCTAATAAATTCAATAGTTAATGTTTCATAGTTAAATCTTTCATAACAATTCCATATAAGCAGAGAGATGACCTGCTCTTTGGCAAGCAATATAAGGAAAATAGGTTAAATATTGCGATGAAGTTTCCAAACGTTTTTTTGGGAAATAATATTCCCAAAAAATCCACAATTTCTATACTATCTTATGAAGTGACCATGCGCAGTATATTAAGTATGTAATTGAAACCAATATTGCATTTGCAGTGACCCGCATCATCAAGAAGGCATTCACCTCAAATCCAGCAGCATCATATTTTCTTCTTTTCTCAGGGTCAGATAAGATGCTATATGAATATGAAACTTCCTTGAAAAGTTCTGAAGCTTCAGGGTTGCTTGCATTTTTATCAGGATGATACCTGTTTGCATCAATATCTAAGTTAGTGTCCACCAAAGAAAACAATTTGATCCTGATCATGACTAATCATACAAGTTGCATATTTAATCTAAAATCAACATGTACATATCCTAAAAAAGTAATTAGTTCATTAAGCAATAATATAACCATGCAATGTGTGATGTTTTTTATAGAGTGGAAAACATATGATTAAAGTCAGAAAGATAAAATAAAAAAATTATTATTATTGCAGCAAATGCTAATATATCAAGGAGAACTGCACAGTGTTTGGTGATTAACTAACCAAGCAATCAGCCGCTTAATCTGATACATTAGGTGGCTGATTAATAAATATTTCCAAGTGGCCGCATAAATGCGACGACTAGTACAAGCAATCAATTAATATTACAGCCGTATATCAAACCACATAATGAAAACAGCTTAATATACCATTGGAGTTGAGTACCAGTTATTAGCAATCTAACCATGGAAAATCTTATTAAAAACTAATAATAGTCCTTGTTATCATTCTTTCTACATGAATGTTTGACACTACTTCGGGTATAGTTAACTGAAAAATACAAGACTACAAATCAACAAAAACTAATAAAAATATCATATAATGAAATAAATGAGAAGCTATTTCGAAAACTGAATTATCAAGAAACATGAGCGTTTCTTGATATAAATGAATCTTTGACACTAGTTCGGGTATAGTTAACTGACAATTACAAGATTACAAATCAACAAAAACTAATAACAATATTATTAAAAAATAAAATATCATAAAATGATACAAATGAAAAGCTATTTTGGAAACCGAATTATCAAGAAGTGCCCAAGTACAAAATATAACCTTGTATGTTACAAAACTGACACCATCACTTTCCTAAGAGGCTTAGCAAAGTGTTGGTTGGTGTCAGTTTCAAATCCAACCATAAACTTTTGCCACAACTTCTCATAGATTTTTCGAGCTCCGCTGCCGACCTTATTCTGATGGTACAAAGATGGCCAAAGGCGTCATTTCATCTCAGGTCATCCCATCTACCGCGCAGATACAAATATACAAATATGTCGACATGATATGATATGGACGCGACACGACACGACACGACACGACAGAGAAAGAAAGAAATGAAAAATGGCAATTTTACTTGAGGGCGAGCTTCCGGTACGCGGACTTGATCTCCTGATCCGAAGAGTCCCTGGAGACGTTCAGCACCTCGTACGGATCCCTCCGTGCTGCCGGCGGCGAAGGACCTTCCATCTTCCCCGACGCCATCCCTCTGTCTCTCTCTCTCTCTTTCTCTCTTGAATCAAAATTCTTGAATCTTGAATAGAAGTTCTTGAATCCCAAATCAAAATTCCTGAATCGATTGATTAATCAATCGACCGAAGGAGTAAAAGAGTGAGAGATTTGGCGCGCTCTTTTCCCGAGGAAGAGGAAGAGCGCGCGAGGGTTTTTGAGATGCGGAGAGAATTGCTTGGTTTCGAAGTAGCTGTCTCTCTCTCCGAGAGAATCCAAATGGTCAGGAAATACAAACGGTATGTAATAAACTATTATTTTATTATTTTATTTTATTAGATATAAAATTCAAGTGAAATTTATTTTTGATTTTTAAATAAGAAGTCAAATTCTAAAAGCACTTCACATTTTACTTAGGACAACTCATTACTTCAGGACAGTTCAAATTTTAAAATTTTTACTAAGGACAGTCCAAATTTTACTCAGCACAGCCCAATCCTAACCCCAACCCAAACTGCCGGAGGAGGAGGAGGAGGAGGAGGAGGAGGAGGACGCCTCCCGCGCACGTGCAGGACCTGATCGGACGGACGGTTGGACTTGACGTGGGCGCGGATAAGAACGTTTAAGGTGGCGGCGTTGGGCTGGTAGTCGCGATCGAGCATCTGGCGGAGGACCTCCTGCGGACGAGGGACCTGGCCGGCGCGACAGAGAACGTCGATAACGGTGGTGCACCATAACTCCTAACCCCAATCTTCTGCCATACACAGCCCTCCGCCAACACCAATTCTTGTTGGACTAGACTAAGTAACTGTTGGAATGCTTTTATAATTGACCAAAAAAAATCAGAACGTATCACTAATTTGTCAAAAAAAATATAAAAAATAGTCTAATTTGGACATAGATTATAGGACCAAGTAGAAGGCTGATTTCAAAAACTATTTTTATATTTGTTGTGAAAAACAGTGCCAACCCCAATTCTTTCATTCAATTTTCAATTCGAGACGATCTAATTACAGAAAATTTACTGTAGCAAAATAAATTTATATTAAATTCATGCAAACGAAACAAGTTTGCTAAATTTTGAAATATAGATAGACTCAGCCAAAACCAAAAAGACCGAACACGTAGGCAAAAGTGGACCCCACAAACCAAATTCTGCCCAAAAAAATTCAAAGTGGGCCCCACAAGCCAAATTCTGCCAACATTGTCCAAAAACTATTTTTTTTTATTGGACATACTGTAATTTTTGAGTGTAAAATAAAGAATTAGACATACTGTAATTTTTCTGGAATTTATTGGACCCAAAAACTATTTTTTAAACACCTAAAAACATAGATTTTAAATAAACCAGAATGAACCGGGTTAAACCCATCCTGAACCAACCCAAACCAAATCCTGAACCGAACCGACCCAACCCAAAACCCTAGCGGATTCGGATATGAACCCGCTGATCCAAAACCCGTACCCGAACCCACTACTCTCTGCTACAGTGATCCCCCAATTAAACCGACGACTGCCGATTTTCGTAACCGCCGCGACCTCGTCGTCTTCCCGCGTCTCTCCGCCTCCCCGCCGCCGCCAACGGCCGGCCTCTCCTCTCCCCGCCAGCAACCGTCGCGCCCCTTCTCCTCCCCGCCATCCCTATAAAACTCTACCACCACAACCCCCGAGCGCCATCATTCACCATCGGCCACTGATCCCCCACCGCTAGCTCCTCTCCGCCATTCCCCGGCCGACCTCGACCCTCTCCCGAGCTCCCCCAGCGCCGACGAGCATCTCCTCCAGCCCCCAACGAACACCCTTCACCACCGCCATCCGCCCTCGCTGTCACCCGAGCTCCTCCAACACCGCCGCAACTCCCCTCCGGCGACCTCGAGTAACCTCATCTCCGGCCATGCCGACCCGCAGCCGCACAGCGCCGCCGCCGCCGCCGGCCGAGTACCGTCGCGCAACCCCGCGTACGCAAAATACGACCGTTTCTGACGTCCTGTTCCGGTGAGCATTTCTCTCTCCTCGTCGCATGGTTTTCCGAACAGACTGTTGCGACATGTTCGCTGCGTGACCACCTCGAACTAGACTGGGGTATCGCGTCCTGTGTCGGTCGCAAATCGAGACGCAAAAATAGAAAATTTTATCCATATTTTTAAAATTCAGAAATTATCCCGAACTCACAAGTTCACGGCCGTTTTACGACCAACCTGCTTACTAATTCTGAAATTTACTTGAACAGTAATTTAGACCATATAACCATGTTTTAAAACCCTATATTAGTTTAATTTAATGTACTGTAGATTATATTTTATTCGCGGGTAAAATTGACCAAAAACTTGGTTATTTAAAACACAAATTTTCCCGAACTATGTATGTCCCGCTAAATGAGGCAACTTGGTCGTGTGCGAATTTCACCGAAATGTGTGCACCGTCAATACGGACGTGTGAGATTTTACGAAAGTTGATTTTGATGTACGTGCACACCGGAATCAACGCTTATCCGTCGAAATTGTCCCGTATCGGCCCTGTTCTGAAACTCGTTGTAACTTCGTGTGTGCTTGTCATTTCGCAATAAAACTTGCGCCATCGGACTCGTAGCGTTACGCTGGTCCTGTGACCCAAGTTTGGTTCGATTCTGAGAACGTTGATAAAACCCCGTATCATGGGCCCCACGGCTCCACTTGACGGGCAATTTTGTGATCGGCTCATCGGAATCCAGTTTTAGATATTTCGTTGGGTTCGTATCGTCGTTCTGGACTTGTAGACACTAAGTTTGACAAATTTGGAGAACTTTGTCTCTGGCACATTTTTCGGTACGAAGTGGGTCACATGTGGACCCCGCTTTGACCAGAAACTGTCAATTTTGCCCCTGTGTCTAAATTGGACTTATGGATAGGCAATCCTAGCTATTTTATATCTTCTGAGAATGATAGTAGTATTTATTTCAGCATCCGGAGTAGTACCTGAAGGTCTTGTTGTTACTGGAGCAACTGTTGGAAATCAAACCCCAAGCAAGTGTACCTTATCAATCTTGCAGTACTTGCTTTATATTATTTATTTGATTTATTTATGTGATATATATGTTCAACCTACGACCGTGTGACGTTGCTTAGCGTCTGAATGAGATTCAGGTGTCAACGCCGTACGCAAAGTTGTGTAACGTCACCTAGAGATTGATATCGCGACCCTATACATTTTCGTGCTTGCATTATCAAGTACGTCATACCATAGGACACTTGACACTATTCATGGGACAGAATCTTTCCTGATATATTCATGGTGATTCTGTATATGTTACAGGATTTGTGACATAGATATTACATAGCTATCATTATGACTTGTTGTATTAGATATGATCTTGCGTGTCATAGATATGAGACGTGTGGTTACATTGGATGGGGAGAGACACACAGGCTACAAGCTGATTTTATATATATTTTTATTATTGTGAGGCTCTAGACTCTACATCAGAGCTAGGCACTCTACTAGTGATATAACTGCTACCGGCTCCCCGACACAGAGCTTGTAGTGGTCTCAACCTGAGTACTAGTGATGCTCTCACTTGCATATCACATAGCTGGTTAGATAGTTTGTCATATTGATACATTTTATATACTACAATTATTTGGCTTGAGTTATTCTTGTACCTTGCTATGTCCCCTGAGGACCTGGATCCGGATTATGTCCCCAGGTATAGCAGAGGAGATCTACCCCGAGATATATGGGACAGGAGCAGACATTGGAGCAGTACTAACACCAGAGGACGAGGTGATGCCAGAAGATTTCTCCTGAGTATTTGCTTTATATACTCAGTCATTTCTGTTCTTGATACTCTATTTCATGTCTCGTGGATTAATGTATTAAACTCATTATCGGATTTTTCTCCGAGACATTTATTGAGACTTGTTGATTATTATTTCATCTTGATTATTCTGATATTGATTGTGTTTATCTTCTGTTGATGGGATTATAATTAGAAATGTGACTTGAATCATAGACCCTTATTGTTGTTTTACAGCTTAAGTACACTCTAATGGGTCCATTAAATTGGGTTTGCCCATTGGTGTGTGCTGCTGGCCTTTGCCACGTGTCTAATCTCTCGGTATTTTGGGAATGGGGCATGACATGATTTTTTTGGTAGCCCATGCAGGTCAACGACTAAATTGTTTCGGTTTCAACTAAGGAACCGAGCAAGCCTGCGATAAGGATAGGATATGTTATAGGATCTCATCTACTTGATTGAATCATTTTTGATCTCTATATCGGATTCGAATTAATTTCTTGACCTGCATCCTGCCTTGATTCCCCTGTGAGCCTTTTATAGTTTATTTTGGATGCAGAGTAATGGAACCACAAGCAAGCAACGAGACTTCCGCAGGAACACCACAAGTTGCAGTTGTCACCTACGACGATGAAATGACACCAGTAGGTGAAGGGCAATCAACTCAACAAAGCAATCAAATAGGCCAGCGTACCTCAAGATTTCGGCGAGACGATATTCCACCACCATCGCAGTTTACTCCACTGATGCTTATTTTTCCACAAGGGCAGCCTATGGACGGACAACAGATATTTCAAATGATCTACGCATTGATGAAAGCCCAACAACAGATTCATCAAGAGGCTCAGCGTCACGAGGCAAAGAATCTGAGAAATAGTACATTGACCGCACTGAAGCAGGCGAACCTACCAGCCCGACGGCCATCGACGGGATCTATCACCGATTTTTGCCAGTTGAAACCCCGTACCTTTTCAGGGAAGGAGGAGCCCACTGAAGTTCATGAGTGGCTCACAAACACTCAGCACCAATTGGAAGCAGCTGAGCTTCCAAAAGAGCGTTGGATGACTGTTGTCCGGATGCAGTTGACGGACAATGCACATCACTGGTGGCTATCTGAGGAGAGACGGCTCGGACCAGACCGAGTCACTTGGGAAGAGTTTTCTAGACTCTTTCAGGAGATGTACATTCCATCTATTGCTCGATCGGAACTTCAGGACAAGTTCAATCGCCTCACTCAAGACAATATGACCGTGGAAGGGTACAATGCGGAGTTCATTCGTCTGAGTTGCTTCACCCCTACCCTAATCCCGACAGAAGAGGAGAAGGCTGAGAAGTTCTTCGACGGACTAAACTTTGAGCTACAGAGACTGATTGGCTCTGTTGCACCTACTTCTTACTCGGACATCCTTGCTGCAGCCCGACGCATGGAGCGCGTTACCAAGAGAGAGTACAGCCTGAAATGGCCATTTTTACCAGCACCAACCAGAGCATTACACGGGGAGTCTGCAAAGCGACCCCAGATAAATCTACCACAGAGAGCAACACCAAGAGCCTCATTCCTTCCTACTTGTCACTACTGTTGGAAGTTAGGCCATATTGAGAGAGAGTGTAGACGCAAGATGGGACTGTGCTTGATTTGCGGATCCAGCCAACATTTAGCCAGAGATTGCACGAAGCATCGAGGAGAAACACCGATGATTAACCGATAAGCCTTACCAGCTCCGGGAGGATATCAGCCGAGGCCACCCTTGGCACCCTAAGCAACACTCTTCCAGCAAGCCCAGCAACAGCAGAGGGCACCACCACAAGGACGCGGATAAGCTTTTACGATGATAATGGAAGACGCGCAAACTGGTGGAATAACGAATACGCATAAGATTTAAGTTTTATCATAGTTATCTATTCCTAGTAATGCCTTAGCACGTGCCTGTTAATTCCATTCCCTAGCCTTAGCCTAGTATTGTGAACTTGTTAGTACTTGATACCTAAGTTTTTCTAAGTTGTAGATTTCCTTGCTCTATCCAGATTTTTTTACTCTTGAATTACTTATCTCTCATTGCCTAGGGAAATGTTTTGTTCCTTCCCTACGTATTCTGCTTAACCCTCACCCTTCGATTTCTCTTTGATTATGATTCTTTATCCTTTGTGTCTTGCTTCCAACATGTTTTGCAACCGTGTCATCTTTTCTGACCGGTTATGTTTTATTTCTTAATTGAGAGGACGCAATTCTTTTAAGGAGAAAAGATTGTAAACACCCAGATTTTTCAAAAAATAAAAATAAATTTTCAAAATTTTCTGTAATTTTTTAAATAATTAAAATAAATGTTTTCTGTTATTAAATAAATTTTTTGATTTTTTTAATATTAAAATATTATGAAAATAATATTTTTAAGTGTAAAATAAAGAATTAGACATACTGTAATTTTCTTGGAATTTATTGGATGCAGAAACTATTTTTTAAACACCTACAACATAGATTTTAAATAAACCAGAATGAACCGGGTTAAACCCATCCTGAACCAACCCAAACCAAATCCTGAACCGAACCGACCCAACCCAAAACCCTAGCGGATTCGGATCTGAACCCGGTGATCCAAAACCCGAACCCACTACCCTCTGCTACAGTGATCCCTCAATTAAACCAACGACTGCCGATTTCCGTAACCGCTGCGACCTCGTCGTCTTCCCGCGTCTCTCCGCCTCCCCGCCGCCGCCAACTGCCGTCCTCTCCTCTCCCCGCCAGCAACCGTCGTGCCCCTTCTCCTCCCCGCTATCGCTATAAAACCCTACCACCACGACCCCCGAGCGCCATCATTCACCATCGGCCACCGATCCCCCACCGCGAGCTCCTCTCCGCCGTTCCCCGACCTACCTCGACCCTCTCCCGAGCTCCCCCAGCGCCGACGAGCATCTCCTCCAGCCCCCGACGAACACCCTTCACCGCCGCCATCCGCCCCCGCTGTCACCCGAGCTCCTCCAGCACCGCCGCAGCTCCCCTCCGGCGACCTCGAGCAGCCTCAGCTCCGGCCACGCCGACCCGCAGCCGCCCAGCGCTGCCGCCATCGGCCGAGTACCGTCGCGCCACCCCGCGTACGCGAAATACGGTCGTTTCTGACGTCCTGTTCCGGTGAGCATTTCTCTCTCCTCGTCGCGTCGTTTTTCGAACAGACTGTTGTGACATGTTCGCTGCGTGGCCCCCTTGAACCCCGTGCAATTAGACTGGGGTATCGCGTCCTGTGTCGGTTGTAAATCGAGACGCAAAAACAGGAAAATTTATCCCTATTTCTGAAATTCAGAAATTGTCCCGAACTCACAAGTTCACGGCTGTTTTACGACCAACCTACTTACTAATTCTGAAAATCACTAATTTAGACCATATAACCAAGTTTTAAAATCTTGTATTAGTTTAATTTAATGTACTGTAGATTGTATTTTATTCGTGGGTGAAATTGACCAAAAACTTGGTTATTTAAAATCTAAATTTTTTTGAACTGTGTGCGTCCCGCTAAACAAGGTGACTTGGTTGTGTGCAAATTTTACCGAAATATGCGCACCGTCAATACGGACGTGTAGGATTTTACGAAAGTTGATTTGGATGTGCGTGCACACCGAAATCAACGCGTATCCGTCAAAATTGCCCCGTATCGACCATGTTCTGAAACTCGTTGTAACTTCGTGTGTGCTTGTCGTTTTGCAACAAAACTTGCGCCATCAGACTCGTAGCGTTACGCTAGTCCTGTGACCCAAGTTTGGTTCGATTATAAGAACGTTGACGAAATCCCGTATCATGGGCCCTACGGCTCCACTTGACGGGCGATTTTGTGATCGGCTCATCAGAATCCAGTTCTAGACATTTCGTTGGGTTCGTATCATCGTTCTGGACTTGTAGACACTAAGTTTGACAAATTTGGAGAACTTTATCTCTGGCACATTTTTCGGTGCGAAATGGGTCACATGCGGACCCCGCTTTGACCAAAGACTGTCAAATTTGTCCCTGTGTCCAAATTGGACTTATGGATAGGCAATCCTAGCTATTTCATATCTTCTGAGAATGATGATAGTGTTTATTTCAGCATTCGGAGGAGTACCTGAAGATCTTGCTGTTACTAGAGCAACTGTTGGAAACCAAACCCCAGACAAGTGTACCTTGCCAATCTTGCAGTACTTGCTTTATATTATTCTTGATTTATTTATGTGATATATATGTTCAACCTAGGACCGTATGACATTGCTTAGCGTCCGAATGAGATTCGGGTGTCAACGTCGTAAGCGGAGTTGTGTAACGTCACCTAGAGATTGATATCGCGACCGTATACATTTTCGTGCTTGCATTATCAAGTACGTCATACCATAGGACACTTGATACTATTCATGTGACAGAATCTTTCCTGATATATTCATGGTGATTCTATATAGGTTACAGGATTTGTGACATAGATATTACATAGCTATCATTATGACTTATTGCATTAGATATGATCTTGCGTGTCATGGATATGAGACGTGTGATTACATTGGGTGGGGAGAGACACACAGGCTATAGGCTGATTATATATATATATTTATTGTGAGGCTCTAGACTCTACATCAAAGCTAGGCACTCTACTAGTGATATAACTGCTACCGGCTCCCCAACACAGAGCTTGTAGTGGTCTCAGCCTGAGTACTAATGATGCTCTCACTTGCATATCACATAGTTGGTTAGATAGTTTGCCCTATTGATACATTTTATATACTGTAATTATTTGGCTTGCGTTATTCTTGTACCTTGCTATGTCCCCTGAGGACCTGGATCCGGATTATGTCCCCAGTTATAGCAGAGGAGATCTACCCCGAGATATACGGGACAAGAGCAGACATTGGAGCAGTACCAACACCAGAGGACGAGGTGATGCCAGAAGATTTCTCCTGAGTATTTGCTTTATATACTCAGTCATTTCTGTTCTTGATACTTTATTTCATGTCTCGTGGATTAATGTATTAAACTCATTATCGAGTTTTTTCCTGAGACATTTATTGAGACTTGTTGATTATTATTTCATCTTGATTATTCTGATATTGATTGTGTTTATCTTATGTGGATGGGATTAGGATTAGAAATGTGACTTGAATCATAGACCCTTATTGTTGTTTTACAGCTTAAGTACACTCTAATGGGTCCATTAAATTGGATTTGCCCATTGGTGTGTGCTGCTGGCCTTTGCCACGTGTCTAGTCCCTCGGTATTTTGGGACTAGGGCGTGACATGGTTTTTTTGGTGGCCCATGCAGGTCAACGACTAAATCATTTCGTTTTCAACTAAGGAACCGAGCAAGCCTGCGATAAGGATTGGATATGTTATAGGATCTCATCCACTTGATTGAATCGTTCTTGATCTCTATATCGGATTCGAATTAATTTCTTGACCTGCATCCTGCCTTGATTCTCCTGTGCACCTTTTATAGTTTATTTTGGATGCAGAGTAATGAAATCACAAGCAAGCAACGAGACTTTCGCAGGAACACCACAAGTTGCAGTTGTCACCTACGACGATGAAATGACACCAGTAGGTAGAGGGCAATCAACTCAACAAAGCAATCAAGCAGGCCAGCATACCTCAAGATTTCTATACTTTTGTATTATATATAGACTGTAGAAAAGCCTATAGTCCTATACTATATGTAGGACTGTAGGAAAGTCTATAGTCCTATAGTATACCAAAATCTAATACTTTTGGAGTACATTGGGTCTTGATATACTATAGGACTATCGGGTCTTGGTATACTATATGACTATATGCTTTCCTACATTCCTACATATATTATAGGACTATAGGCTTTCCTACAGTCCATATATAATACAGGACTATAGGCTTTCCTACAGTCCTACATATACTATAGGACGATAGACTTTCCTACAGTCCTCTATATACTATATGACTATAGAATTTGTCTACAATTCTGTAGGTTTGAAGTACGGTTGTCGACTATGTTCAGTTTTTTGAAAACCCAAGTTTGATTTTTATGGTTCATCAGTTCGTATATCAACCCTAAATTAGTTCTAAACTAATTATCTAACTATTTTAGGCATTAGAATGAAGGATTTTGATAATTGGAAGAAATTAGATTTTGAAAAAATAAAATAAAGATGGGTTAGAGGGAGAAGAGAGAACATAGGGGGGTTGAGAATTTGGGGAAAAGAGTAAAAAAATTAGAATGAATGATTTTAGAAAGATTGGACTGTCCTGAATAAATTTTGGGTTATTCTAAATAAAAGTTAAAAAAAATCTGAAGTATTCTGAAGTAATGAACTGTTCTAAATAACTTTTATAGTGTCTATAAAATTTACCAATATAAAGTATACGACGCTTGAAGAAAGATGTTATTTTACTTTAAGAGAAGAATTCACACTTCGACTCTTTACATTTTTCTATTGAGAGCTATATAGGCTTTTGTAAATGAGATTTTTTTCCTGTCAAAAGTTATCTTTCCTAATTGTACACTTGTCTCATTTTACTATTAACTTCGGTTAAAGTAATTTAAAATTATGTTTGCTTTGGCAAGCAGTTTGGACATGGAGTCCACCTTGATCTTATTCATAGCTTCATCCTCAATGTAGATGAAGCACATGAGATCTTCAAGTTTATTTTTGCGTTGTTGCTATACGTACAGGTAGAAAATATATCCCAGCTAGTAGAAATTTTGGACAATAACTTCCACCATAAATTTGTCAACTGAAGGCATGATCTCTCCCTCTAGCTTTTGTTGTAGCTTCATAAGCTCCTTGTTTTGCGATAACATTATATTTTCGTCTCCAAACTCTATTTTCATGAATTTGTTGACAATATACACTTTGGTCATATATTTTATTGTCCTTGTACTATTTTTCATATACTCTCAAATATCTCTCGCTTTCTCTTTCTTGTTGTAGGACTCGACCAATTAATCCTCCAAGGAGTTGAAGATTAACAACTTGCAGAGATTATTATCTCTCTCCCATTGTGCAAAGCAATAATCACGTTCGTGATAGCAACCAAGTTATCTGTTTCTGGAATCACATGTTCTGGTTCAATCAGAACATACTCCACTTGTTGGATTGTATCTCGTTTTCGGTTGAACACTGAAAAGGTGATGACAATGGAGTTGTTAATTTAGTCTCACATTGAATATAAGGTGGGATCATGAGGTGTAGATAATTGTGATTGGTTCAGGCCTTACATGAGAATTCTCTTTTAAGACATATAGGCAAAATCCAATATTGTACCTCATGGGCCAACTCCGGTTCGGGTCACATCGTGTTCGTAACAAGTGGTATTAGAGCCCAATGTTACATGACTAGTTTAAGTGGCTCTAATTGGTAGAGACAGATGATGCTGAACGTTTATGGATTATACATGCTCTTCTCAAGGTGGAGTAGGAGCATCAACTACACAAATTGGCTTTAAGGTGGATCTGACGAGTCCAAGGTGGAGCAAGACGTTGTGGTTGGCACACAATGGTGGTGTGGATGAACGTGTCAGGTTTGGTTCTGTGGTCGAACGAATCGAGATAACTATATGTTGGATCTCCTGGGTGCTCGGTTAGTTAGAACGAACAAATGTAGCTGGAGTGTGCTAAGGTTGTTTGGTTAGCGGGAACGAGCAAAGCTAGCCGGGACGTGCTAAAGGCGTTCGGCTTGCGGGAACGAACAAAGATAGTCGGGGTGTACTAAGGTTGTTTGGCTAGCGAAAATGAGTTAAGGTGGAGATTGTTGGATTATATCTCGTTTCCGGTTGAGCGCTCAAAGAAGTATGACAATGGAGTTTGTAATTTGGTCCCACATCGAATATGAGGTAAAATCATGAGGTGTAGATAATTGGAATTGGTTCAGGCCTTACATGAGAATTCTCTTTTAAAACATATGGGCTCAGTCCAATATCGTACCTCATGGGCCAACTCCGGGTCACACTGCGTTCCTAACACCACTTTCATAAGTTGAAGATTCAAAGTGAAATTCCTATTCAATTATTGTAATACCCTCTTTCAAATTTCTCTAATTTGTAAAAACTAGCATATATAAGACTTCTACGAGAATTCCTAGTTGGATATTGACGAGATTCTAGTAATCTTGTGAAAAATCATATAATCTAAAAAAATAAAAAATAAAAAAATAATCTCGCTGTGAGATTTTTGTTTAACATACGGAATTCCTGTGAGTTCAACAACAAAAACAAAATGCAAAGACTGTACCCAACATAAAGATGACAAAAAATGTGCTATAATTTCGTAATCTAATGTATTAAAACACACCGTACCCGTACAAAAAAAATGCAACATTCAAGAATTTGACAAATGGATTCCCTCTCAGAAAGGGAAAAATAAAAATTATAATGCTTGAACAAGATGGGAACAGGCCAAGCACTGTTCCAATTTTAACACCTTCCATTTTACATCATCCAAAACTCCCAAAAGATCTCAAATAACAGCAAAAAATAGTTAAGAAGCAACTATAATTGTAAGATCTGAAATCAGCAATTAAATTACTTGGTTTACTAGTACTAGACTGAACATTCACAGGCTCAGAAGATCCACCAATGGCAGTATTTCCCATTTTTGCAACCATTGCCTCTCTTACATCAATGGCAATATTTCTGAAACACCTACATGCGAAGACTGCTGCTGGCTAGCAGAGTTCTGGAGCCTGCGTCGAGCCAAGGGTGGAGTGAGGAGCAAAGCAACTGGGCAGCTGATGGCCGCTTCTCGGGGAATCGAGTACAGGGACAAGGAAATCAGCCATGTCACTGGCATATTGCTCGCTGAAGTCATACTTCTCCATCACCTTGTTGAGTGGCCAGAATTCGAGGCCATGGATATGCCTCAAGTCCCCATACCTATTGAAGAAATCTCGGGAGTAACGACCACCTAAGGCAATCTGGAACAAAGATGAATATAAGTTTTCAGAAGACGAAAAAAGAAGAAGCCAGTTATCTTTGATATGTTCTATATTTATCTATTGGATTCACATCACATGTTTATCAGCATCACAGTGTTCATAACTAATACTGGTGGTAATATTTTCCCAAAAACTGACAGATTTTGGCTAGAGTGAGCAATATTCTCAAAATGAAACAAGATTATGAGTAAAAACTATAATAACATATTTGATTTAAATAGCAGAATCACAACATGAAAGTTTTCAAAAACACTTAATTGAATTGAAGCAAGCTTCATACCAGAAAAGAAGCATCATGGATTTTCATTTTTTTTCTATTAAAGTATCTGGATTTTAAACGAGGACAACAATAGGAAAAACGTATCCCAAAGTTTAGGTGCCGGCTACATGAATCCTTTCTTACAGTAAGCTCTATTCAGGGTCATCCCTTTTATGTAGCAACAGCCATAGACTATCCATGCTTGTTTTTGGTTGACCACTAGTCGAAGAACTCCTTCAGCCTTATCGCGTTTAAGGAAAGAACTTATCAGACTTCATCGAATGTCCAAAATATCAGAAATGACTTTTCCGTTATCTCATACTCGACTAAAACTGCTTCATGGAATGTTAGACGAGAAGAAAAATAGCCACAAAATGAGCACAAGCTAAAATAAGAATGTTGACAGATATGAGTGGCGTAACTTTGCTAGCCTTGTAGCAGTTTTCTAGAACTCTTGTTTTATTCTCAAGGTTATTCGACGATGGGATAGTATCTCTTGGCCACACTATGAACTTCTCACTCAAATCCTCTTCTAATTTAGTTAAAGCCATATTTCACATACTGTCTTCTTCCTAGTAATTTTAAAGCCTCTAGATTCTAAAGCTCCATCCAAAATTTTGTCTTCGAAATTAATTATTCCAAGTTTATGTAGAACTTCGGGAACGCTCGCTGTCACCTTTTTCTTGACGAACTCCTTTGACTCCAATGGCGACAGCAACAGAACCTTTATTCGTGTCCCTATTTTCGAAGTAAGTTCTCAAAGAGGCTACGAAGAGAGTATTTATAGAGAGGGTGGAAACCCTAACCGCCAATCAGTTACGAAAAGATAGGAACGATTTAAATTCAAATCCCACAAAAAATGGATCTGAATAACTGATCATAACTTTCCATAACCCTCAAATCCCGCAATCACAATCAGTGTAATCGTGCGCCAACCGTGCTATCTGCGCATATGGACGCAACAGCCCAACCGACCTGCTCCTGCACGCAAAAGCCAGCAGCCCAGAGCCCAGACGTCCATGCGAGCAGCAGTGCAAAGCCGCACAATGCCTGCGCATACGCCCACGCATGTGCCCGCTCAGCACCCGCTCATGTGCCCACTCAGCACCCGCTCATGCAACGCATGCAACTCGCACATGCAATAATGCATGCAACTCGCGCATAAAACGAGCACATGAGCGTATCAAATGCGCACAAGCGCCGATGCTGACGTGCTAAGTGCCCCAACAAAGCGTCACTTTGCGCCCTTGAGCCTGAGTCTGAGTCCGAGTCGCTAAGCCCTTTTGAAATTAATTCCAAGAGCATGACAAAAAGCATAAATGCTTTTATGGATGAGTTAATCATTTTTTTCTCCTAAAAAAATACCCCCACATGACACTCATGTGCCCCTCCACACCCCATGTGCACATCTCAACACATACAAAGTAATATATTGAGATACCCACTTGGTGGTGTAGCCAATGTTGGACTATCTTTACTAGGCCAAAGGAAACAGCACCAACAATCTCCCACATATCTCAATATATATGGGTTGAGCGTTCCCCATAATGACTGTCCATCATGCATTATGATATATGTCACTTCGACTTGAATCTTTCCGCATGGGTCGAATAACAATATGATACAAAAATGGACTAAGCCTTCAATTCTGCACCATAGCTGCAATTCTTTTCACTTATATAGTGACATCAGTTGTGCTTCCGGTTGCACATTAGAGGTCCTGTGCAGGCCTGATTTCGGAGTATATATTTTGGGCGTCTACAAATTTACCCTCAAGAGACGGCCTATATCTTTTTCCATACACTCTAGATGAGTTCTTTTAAAGAGTCTTTGACATAAAGCCTTGCGCTTTCTTGCGGTGCTACACCGCTATGACATGGCCCAAAGCCGATGCTACACCTAATCGTGGTGTCATTCCACTGTAGCATGAGGTCCCAGCCTCTTTGTAGTGCCATACTACCTAGCATGAAGCCTTGCGCTTCCTTAAGGTGTTACGCCGCTGTGAGATGGTTCGCGTAGCCGAGACTTTACATCTTTTACCTCTTGGTGGTGTCACGTCACTGCAACATGAGGTCACCGGCCTCCTTGTAGTGCTGCCTACTACTCTTCAATCTACAGCATTAGGAAAGCTGCCTATGTGCGGTCCTACATCGTTGTGACATGGCTCGCAAAGTCGATGCATTACCCTATCGAGGAACCTAATCGTGGTGTCACACCACTGTAACATAGAGTCCTTACGCTCCTTTGTAGTGTTGCGCTACTGTGCTTCTTGTAAAGTACACCAGACATTCAAAATGCCTGAGAACTCATTAAGGCGTCTAAGCCATCCTCCGACAGGACTTGTTCTACATAAAGAACAAATAGTAGACAACAGTTGTTCTGGGTCCGTAATCTCTTAATGTCTCAAAGGACTACCCACTGTTTCCAATATTCTCCCAGTCAGTGATCCTTCTTTAAACCAAAAACTAGATGCCTAGTAGATTTCTCTTTGAACTAATAGCATAAAATTTTATGGTAGAATTACAAAGACACAATATCAGAATGTCTTCAAACCCATTTTGATTATTGTGTCCTCGACCAGCTGGCGCTTGAGATCTTTGGTGAACGGATTCGCCAGATTCTCATGGCTCCGAACATCAATCACGGCAGTGACTCCAGTTTTTATCATATCATTCACTGCCATGTGCCTGAGCCGCACAGTCCTCTTCTTACCATTGAAGAGGTCATTTGATGCCACCGCTGCAGTCGCCTGGTTGTCGCAGGAAATCGGTACCGTCGGAATCTGCGCACCAACTAATGAAAGATCATACATGAGCTCCCGAAGCCATTCTGCTTCATCTGCTGCAGCCGCCAGTGCATAGAACTCAGATTCCATCGATGAATGAGAGAGCATTGTCTGCTTTTCGACTTCCACGATATAGAAGCTCCACCTATGGAGAAGACGTATCCTCATGTGGACCTTTCGCTCTCTACTTCTGAACACCAGCTTGCATCACTGAAGCCTTCCACTACTGTCGGATACCCGCTGTAGTGCAATGCATACTTCTGAGTTCTCTTGAGATATCTCATCACTCTTTTCACAGCTTTTCAGTGCTCAACACCTTGATTGCTCGTGAACCGACTCAGCATCTCTACGACGAAAGCTATGTCAAGTCTTGTGGTAGTTGTTGCATACATCAAACTCCCAATGACGCTTGAGTACTCTTGCCTTGCACTTTCCCTTGGATTTGGCTTCAGCTTCTTGTCATACCTGTACGGAGTATCGATCACTGGAAAATCCTGATATCCATAGCATATAAGTAGCCAGGCATCAGTAAAAATTTCAGTGACATGCATATTATAAAATATACACTTTGAGGGCTTTATGTCAGAAGTTCAGAACCCTTTCATCATGTTAGGTTATTGGATCAGCCATCAACCACAAAAATGATACAGATCATTTCAATAGCAGCTACATGCAAGAAAGTGATTACAAAAGTTAAGTTCAAGAGTCATGAAAAGAGCAGAATGGAAGCATAGCATAATGTTCACATAACAAATTTGCAGGATTCTTTCTGCACTAATCAACTGGCTACAGAAAGTAGAACAAGGGGACCAGGAAACTGTCTATATTATGTAATTTTCAGGGTACATTGTGAAAATACAATTTTAGTTTTACGAGTACCTTGCGGAATAAAACACAGGTCCATCCTAGATTTGGTGGTCTTTAACGCAACTATTAATTAATTATATAAGGATTTTCATCTAAATTAATATTTGATACTTTATCAGGTACAAGATGAAAGCAACAGGTTCTCACGATAAAAGCAACCAAAACAAAGAATCTTGTCTGCTCGAGTTTTGAAGTCCAAAGGAAACCACATCTTATAATTTGGAAGGAATGGACTGTAATTTGTTCTTTTCAACATTAACATTATCTTACATAACATTAACATGGTTTCCCTTTCTAGGGCATACAATATTTAACCCACAAGTTCCCAGATGGGGCAGATAACAAAGTGTGACAGACTGCACATTAACAAAGAAATATATATTAAGATACTTCTTATCAAGATAATGGCATGTTCATCCATGTCTCTCTGTCTAGTTTCATGGAAACTTGAAAATGGGAATGCTTTAATGTGTCTACCTCTATTTATCAAAGACAAAAAAATTGCATTAGGTGATAATAGTTGTGCCTTTACTTTGTAGAAACATTGCATAAATTGCTTCTGCAGATTGTTTCTTTTATAGAAACATTGCATAAATTACTTTGTAGAAACATTGCATAAATTGCTTCTGCAGATTGTTTCTTTTATAGTTATTCCTTAACAAACATACAATAAAATCATATATAATACATGTATGCGCACACATAGAGATTCATTTCCCCTTGTCTGCACTTTGAATATCTTTTGTGAAGGATAATCATGTCCAGTTAGGCATACATCTTGCACATATCAGATATGACTTATATACAAAAAACTGGTGACGTTGAAATTGAAAAGTTCTCCAATTAAGGTAATAAGTTAAGAATTCTATTATTAGACAAGTGTTCTGAAAATCAAAAGCAAAGTCTACTATTAAATGTCAAAATAAAAAGTTAAGTTTTATGAGTTCCAATTTTCTTTTATTGTCAACTCCTTTAAGCGGTATTGAGGTTCTAAGTTGGAAGAAGGCTGAAGAAAACAGGCTGTATTTGGAACACATAATACATGAACAACAACAATCACAAAGCCTTTATTCAAATTATTGGGGTTTGATGTTTGAATCCTTTTCTTCCTTTCATCTCTATAAGGGCCATTTCCTCTAACACTAACCAAAATCAAATCATTCTTTAGAACTTCAATCAATGTTCGTTTAGGCATAACTCTAATCCTAGCAGCTCCTTTAGCTAGTATCTTACCGCTCCTCATTACCAGAGCATCTATTAGTCTGCATCGCAGATAACCAGAGTCACCAGAGAGGAGCCAACTCATTCTTAACTTCCAAAAAGTGAAGAGAGTCCATTCAGCTCTGTAAGGGTCATTTCCTACAACACTAACCAAAATCATATGCTTCTTTAAAACTCCAATCAAAGTTTGTTTAGGCCTACCTCTAATTCTAGGCTCCTAGCAGCTCATTTAGCTAGTATCTTACTACTATTCATTACCGGAGCATCTATTGATCTTCAACGCAGATAACCACAGTCACCAGAGAGGAACCAACTCATTCTTAACTTCCAAAAAGTGAAGAGAGTCGATTTCATGGGAAATTGTTTCCGGATGGAAGTGTGTTATCAATGGCTCAAATATAATTTCAAAAAACTGCAAAGTACTTGAAACATAATGAGACAAACTTGGCATTTACACTAGGTGGTGAGGTTTAGACTTAACGTAAAGTTGACCAGCAGTTAGTGTCAAAATTTAGCTGAACTGAGATATGAATCGCATAATCAGGAAGATCTAGTGAGAATTTGAGAGAAAAAGTTTTGGAATTAGCCAATGGAGATTGGTTGTCAAGATTTTCTTGTAGTGGTTTCAATAACTGTAATCATTCCTCGATCTGAGAGGCTAAGAAGCAGAGGGAATTGTGGCTTTCAGCTTGAGGAGTTATGGCTTCAATACGAAGCACTGTTCTAAAAGACAGCTGCCTAGGTGGCGCCTAGGCGCTAGGCGGCTGGTGTCCGCCCGATGCCCGCCTAGGCGCCCGCCTAGTACCCCCGACGCCCGACTATGCATGTTATGGAATTTTATGAACTTTTTATGCAATTTTCATTAGGTTTTTTGAGTTTTTTTTAACCACTTACATCTAGGTGGCCGCCTAGGTGGGCTAGGCGCTAGGTGGCGGGTGCCCGCCCGCCTAGCGCCTAGCGCTTTTCACAACCTTAATACGAAGTCTTACTGAGATTCTACAGGTGCTTAACAAAAGAATTGCTTTTGCTCTGCAAGCAATGATGCCTAAGGTTTGCTCAGATAGACTAAAATGGGTTCTTGGTTGCATAGTTTACAGTATCGGCCGATACCGATCCAATACGGCCGATACCGATACATTTTTGCATGTTCCGATCCGATACCAACTGATACCGACTGATACCGACATTACAGATATCTTTTCCGGTCAATTCAGCGAAAAAAATTGAATGAAAAATGCCAATTAACAAGGGTGTAAAAACATAATAAGGTTGTAAAAGCATATAAAAGAGAAAATTTTATCTATTGCATGTAAATCAATCGACAAGGGTGACTACTATTTCACTCAATTTCAAAAATACTAAGAAACAACACTGAAAATACTTAAAATTATGCAAAAATATATAAATTATATTTTCTAAAATGTTAATAATTTACTAATAATTATTTGTTTTTCGATACTAAAAAATCCGATACTCCGATCCAAAACCGCCGATACTACCGATACCGCCGATCCCAATACTGATAGGAATGGTCCGATACCGATATTTTAAACCTTGCTTGGTTGAATAAGTAAAAGTTGAATTATTGTAATTAGCGGAATAACAATAGTGAGGTATCTCAGTTTCCAAGAGCACGAATAGCCACTAATGGAGGAATCAAATAACTTGGCCATACTGATAAAGAAGCTCACAGGACAACTCTAACCTGCACCATTGGCAACAAAGGGTATGGATGCTGATCTGCACGGAGATGATCGAAAAGTTAAGCTTAACAATAGCCATTAAGCAACTAAGACTGCCTACCTAATAGCGAAGGAGTATAAAGATACGTTTGAGAGGGAGATTAGATATCTTGGGGTGGTTCAGACAAAGACGTGTGGTGAGTCAAGAGCCCTCGGATATCTCCATTTCCTATTTTCATTGTATAACTAATCATATCATGAATGTTGCCTTCACCTCTATCGACATTGCGGATATATGGTTGTTACCATTAGAAGCCTAGCATCTATAGAGACATGGAGCCTAAATGGTTTTCAAACAATTTTCTACAAGCTAATTAAGAGTGGCTAATAAGGAGATTATGAAAGAGGTTCTGGAACTCAACAAACAAGAGTAAAAGTGCAAAACATGATCTTAAATCTCTAAACAGGTTACTGTACAAATTTGAGTATGACTAAGTATAGACAAGCTAATAGTTGTCAATTGATGGTGTTTATAACAACTGATGCGAAAGCCAATCACAAGATCTAAACATGTAACTTGTTCTTTTGTTTACAACAAAGGCAATCGCAGGATTTAAATAGTTCTAACAACAATGACAACACTAGCTCTGCAAAAGGTACTTATAGTGGAATAACGGTACAAAATAAAGATATACCTGACTACAAAAGCAGATCCAAGAAATGGGTGCAGCCGGCATGAGATTTCCAACGTAATATCATGATGAATTATACATATAAGTAGATTGATCACGCATTATCTCCTATAACTCAAATTCCCTTCCTCATAAGAATATTGACATTCAGAGCACATACATGCTGGTATCCTGATAGATATCTATACTTGGAAGCTATTCCTTTGTTTCTTGAAGATTGATGCTCTCTGAGAAGACCATTTTATATTAACTATACAAGGCTATAACCTGCAATTTTCTTCGTCGAATTTTGCTCCAGGAGTTTTCTTGTCTTCCATGCATTTTCCACAACCCTGATGCTGCATACATATTTGTAAGGATGACATAGTTAACAGATAGATCAGGGTCCATTCCAAAAAGATGCCCTGCAGAAACTTCTCCAAGAAATGTGTCGCCATGTATTCTACAAGCGCCAAGCATAGCACCCCAAAGTGATTTATTGGGCTTGACATCCGTGTTGCATGCAAGATCATAAGCTTCTTCTAATAGGCCTCCACGTGCAAGAAGATCAACGACACACGAACAATGTTCAGCTCTAGGATGGATTCCTTGCCTACTCACCATGGAATTAAAGACTTTTAACCCTTTGGTGGTCAAGCCAGAGTGGCTACATGCAAAGAGAAGGGAAAGATATGTAACATAATTTGGCTTCACTCCGTGATCCTCCATTTTCTCATAGAGTTTAATTGCAACATTCTCATGGCCATTCATTCCATAACTGACAATCATTGAAGTCCATGATATCACATCTTTGTGTTGCATCTCACTGAAAACACGACGAGCATCCTCGAGTTCTCCCGATTTGCCATACATGTCAATGAGAGCATTCCCCAAAGCTACGTCATGATCAGACTGACTCTTGAGAGCACGAACATGAATTTGCCTTCCCGAGCTTAATGAAGCCATGTTGGCACATATATTAAGCATGGAACTTAAAATAACATTATCAACTCCCAACCCCATCCTATCAATTTGTGAGAAGAGTTCTGATGCCTCCCAACTAGAGCTTCTCTCCAATGAATACCCATTGATCAATGCCGTACAAGAAATGAGGTCATACTCGAGTGTTGAGTCATGTACTAACCTTGCACTGTTCATCCTCCTACAATTTCCATATGCATCAACAAGTGAGCCAGTGACAACACACTGACTTGTGTAGCTCGACTTGATAATAAAAGCATGGATCTGACTTACATTAAGTAAAGACTTCACAGATCCACATGCCCTCAAAACACTTGCTAGAGTGAAGCGGTCAGGCAGTAGACCTGTTTTGAAAAAACGAAGAAAAAAAAGAATCAAAAGTTGAAAGTTTTACAAGTATCAGAATATATTGTTGTCTAAAGGATACCAAGTCATTGACGTTAGAAAGAAAATCGATGGAGCACATTGAAATAGTATATAGGGGAACATAGACACACACAATCACAAGGCTAACATAAGGTTGACTTTGATATTATGCTCTAACATGCAATTAGAAAGATGTTTATAATTGTGTGTGTGTGTGTGTGTATAATTGATATGTTGATTATTAATGAAAAAATGATTTATGCTTTATTGCCACCATGATAAAATAAAGTACTTAGAGTGTAAGCAAATGGTTTTGGGCTGCCATGAGATGACATGGATGAACACGTATCAGTTAACCTAGCGATCATGTCAGGAAAATATTCGTATTCAGCTGAAGAAGGGGGGATGCAACGCAACATGATGGCTAGTCATTGCGCGAGATGGGATGACATGGATGGGCACTTTGAGGAGCTTGCTTCTATTTATTTTTATTTTTTTGTAGACTAAAACTAGTACATACGAGTTCCTATCTATTATGGCCGTGTATATAAAAAGCTCAATATGTAAAAGACATTACTCAACGAATTTGTAAAGAGGATTCTCTGAACTTCCGCCATATTACCTCAAAGAGAGAGGAAAATATCCTAGCCTATGGGATCATTATGATATTATGTTTTGAACAATATTTAAGTCATGGGAAATTAAACTAGTATCATCTCTCTCAAGTCAGATTACATGTTTGGATTAGAGAAAAATATATTATAACACCTCAAAATGCATCTATTTTGTGAAAAGATTCTAGTTCATGTATATAACATGTCCAATCATGTATATAACATGTCCAATCGAAGAATAACTAAATATCAATAGAGAAAGCAGACGATGGTAGAAAAAGAGGACTTAGGACAATATCTTGAAGTGACATATAGTGTACTAACAGTTACCATCTGCCAGCATCGAGCAGAAGAAGCCGAAGGCATCCTCGCCCATCCCCGTGACCGCACACCCACCAATCATGGAATTCCAAGAGATGACATCCCTCTCCTCCATCCGCCCAAACAGACGCCGAGCGTCCTCGGCCGACCAGCACTTGAGATGCATGTCCAATAGGGCACTCCGAACAAAGACGTTCCTTTCGAACCCGCTCTTCTGCAGGCACCCCTGAACCTGCCCACCACCCGGTACCAATCCATCCCACCAGGCCTCGTTTGGTTCGCGGAAAGGAAATCAATAGCAGTTTCTATTTCCTTTTTTTTTTGGGAAATTGAAATTTCCCTCGATTTTCTTTTCCGGTGTTTGGAAATGCCAAGTAAATTGGAAGGGAAAGTGAATACTTAAGGTGGGAAAGTGAATCCTTGGGTTGGTGGAGGGAACCATTTTTCCTTATGTTCCTTTCGGAATCACTTTTCTTTCCTCCTCTGTTGGAATAACTAGAATATTTGACTCTTCACCTTCTGTTATTGAGCCAAGCGCTACAGCTGCAAATATATTGATGGGGATCTCCTTGGAACTCCAAACGTGATATTGGCTCTAGGAACTCCATGAGTCACCTTGGCTCTACTGTTACTTTTTCAGTTTTTTTTCTTCTCCAATATGTAATGGCATCATACCTCTATACATGAAACTTGTTGTAATACTTGACTATGAGATAAGAAACAGATTTCTTCACAATACCGTTGCTCAACTCTGTTTTCTTTCTTCTTCTCTGATTTCTTCATGGTATCAGAGCAGGTTCCTTGAAATTCCTCTCTTTCCCAAGGGAGAGTCCACTGAAAAAAAATCCATTTTGATTCTGTTGAATCCAATGATAATCCCAGCCTTCTTCTTTGCTCGGTTCTTCTAAATGGTTTTAACTACATTCCTTGGTCAAAAGCCATCACTCTTGCTCTTGGAGGAAGATCAAATCTTGGCTTCATCAATGGAAACAATCCTTCTCCTAGCAACGATAGTCCAAAGTATGAAGAATGGCTTTGCAAAGATCAGTTGGTTATGTCTTGGCTTCTCAATTCTATGGAGCCTCAGGTGGCTGAAATTTTCAGCTTTTCTGATTCTGCACATCATCTTTGGGTTTCTGCCAAAGAGATGTATGGAAACCGAAATAATGCTGCAAGAAATTTTCAATTAAAGAAGGATATAGGCGGGCTGCAACAAGATGGAAGATACTTTTATCGAACACTTGGGAAAGGTCAAAAACATGTGGAATGAGTTGGATTTATACAGACCTCATACTACTGATTCGGCAACGCTTCTTAAAAGAGCTGAAGAAGACAATATTTCAGCTCTTGGCAAGTTTGGATCCAGATTATGAAGACTTGTGCAGTCACATATTGATGAGTACTGAAATGCCTACTTTTAATTCTGTTCTCACTACTATCCAGCATGAAGAAGTAAGGAAGAAAGTGATGAGCTTGGAAACAAAATCAAAGGGAGAAGTTTATGAATCTAAAGCCTTTGTGTCTGGTGCCAAGAAGCCAGAAGGCAAGATTTACAAAGAAAAAAAAGGTGATTTACAATGTAGTCATTGTGGGCAAAAACGTCATACCAAGGACAGATGTTGGATTCTTCATCCTCATCTAAAACCAAAATTTGGAAAAAAATGGCAAAGGAGAACAAAATCACAATGCCAATCAGGCTTTGGCTGCTGACAACCTTGCAAACTTCACCACAAATCCATCATCATCTCTTATTGGCGAATTCTCTGCCTATCTTCAAAAGAAAAATGGAAATTCAGATCGTGTAATTGATGCAAGTTCCTCTTCTGGTGCTAGTGCTGGAACAAATCTTGCCTCAAACTCAGCTGCTCTGTTCGAACAGTTTGCAATCTTTCTTCAACAACCAGGAAATTCCTCTACTTACGATGTCTCAGGTATTTCTAAAGCTTTACTAACAGCTCTAATCTCTAGCTCTATGTCAAATCTTTGGATTATAGACTCAGGAGCTACCGATCACATGACATATCAAAAACAAAATTTGTTTGATTTTAAGAGCTCGTCTAAGGCACAATATGTCTCTGTTGCTAATGGTACTTGTGTCTCAGTTTTGGGACAAGGGAAGATTAGTTTTCTTGGAAAAGGTGTTGAATCCACCGCTCTATATCTATATGTGCCTTCATTCCCTTTTCAATTGCTGTCAGTAGGAAGACTGACAAATTCTTTAAACTGTGTTGCCATCTTTTCCAAGGTTCAAAGTATCGGTATCGGACCATTCCTATGAGTATCGGGATCGGCGGTATCGGTAGTATCGGCGGTTTCGGATCGGAGTATCGAATTTTTTTGGTATCGGAAAGCAAACAACTATTAGTAAATTATTAACATTTTAGAGAATATATTTTATACAATTATGCATAATTTAAAGTATTTTCAGTATTGTTTCTTAGTATTTTTGATATTGAGTGAAATAGTAGTCATCCTTGTCGATTGATTTATATGCGATAATAAGTTTTCCTCTTTTATATATTTTTACAACCTTATTATGCTTTTATATCCTTTCTAATTGGTCTTTTTAATTAAATTTTTTTGCCGAATTGACTGGAAAAGAGACCTCTAATATCGGTATCGGTCAGTATCGGATATCGGTCGGTATCGGATCGGGACATGCCAAACTGTATCGGTATCGGCCGTATCGGATCGGTATCGGCCGATACTTTAAACTATGATCTTTTCTCCATTTAATGTGGTTTTTCAGATCGGATCACCAAGAAGAAGATTGGTGAAGGCTTTTACTCTAAAGGCTTGTATTTTCTTCTTCAAGTTCCAAACAACTCAAGTGGACTCCATGCCGCTTCTATCCAAAAACATGTATTGTGGCATCAAAGTTTGGGACATCCCTCCGAATCACTTTGATCAAGCCTATTTCCAGCACTAGCCAGATTCTCTCAAGATTGTGATATTTGTCATTTCTCAAAGCAAACAAGGCTGCCCTTTGATCTCCCCCTTGTCAAAAACCAATAAACCTTCTAAGTTTGTTCATTCTGATGTATGGGGTCCAGCACCATTAAAATCTTTTGATGGTTTTAATTTTTTTGTTATCTTTGTTGATGATTTTTCTCGAGCTATTTGGCTATATTTACTAAAATCAAAAAGTGAGGTTGCTTCTGTTTTCAAGGAGTTTCATAAGCTTGTCATGAATCAATTCTCTTATCAGCTTAAAATCTTGAGATCTGATAATGGTACCGAATTTATGACCAACGATCTATCACAGTACTTAAGTTCCTATGGTGTGATTCATCAAACAAATTGTGTTGGTACACCCCAACAAAATGGGGTAGCAGAGAGAAAAAAAATCGAGACCTCCTAGAAAAAAACAAGGTCACTCATGTTGCAAATGAATGTTCCCAAAAGATTTTGGTCTCAAGGAGTTCTCACTGCTGCCTATGTGATCAATAGGCTCCCAAGTCGAGTTATTGGCCTCAAATCTCCTGTTGAAATTTTGAAAGGAAGGAAGGAAGATTGATCTATCACACTTGTGTAACTTTGGTTGTGCTTGTTTTGTTTATATTCAAAGCTCACATCGAGATAAACTTGATTCACGGGCCGTCAAATGTGTTTTCATGGGCTATTCATCAACACAAAAAGGGTACAAGTGTTATGATCCAAGAAACAGGAAGATAATTATATCCCGTGATGTACGATTTGATGAAACTACTGCATTCTTTGACAAAACTTGTAATAATGATCTTCAGGGGGAGAGTTTTTTTGATCACGTGCCTTTGCCAATAATTGACACCGATGTCGACTCAAGCTCTATAAGCACTTCTTGCTTACCAAATTTTACTCCAAATGCAAATTCTTCTTCTGAGCATAACAATGAGCATCAAACGATTGAAGAAGAACCACCTCCAATCAACTTATCTACAACTGCACCAAAAATAAATCCAAGCAGAACATGCCTGCAGCTTTGTTGGGATGCCCGCTTCGAGAGTAGCCCGAGATCATGGCTGTCCACGAGACGATACTTCTCTCGGGCATTCCGTCGAACAGTTTGCGGGTGGAGACGAGGTCACCGGCACGGGAATAGGAGATGATGAGTCTGGTGTCCCTATCGAGATTTGGATGGGGTTTGGAATGGTGGATTGATGGTGGTGGTGGTGAGAAATGAGTGATCCTTCTCCTTACTTTCACGAATCGCTAACTCCGACGGAAGCTGTTTATTTGAATGGCAGAAGAAAGGAAGGATTTTGAAACATTACATAAGAATATATTTTAAGGAGAATTACATAAGAAAAGAGGTTTTTTGAAAAATTACATAGGAAGGAAGGAAGGATAGACCAACTGAGTTGGCATATTAATTAAAAATAAAAAATACTGATTGGATAATTCTGTTATTTAAATTTTTTTGGAAAATATAATTTCAAAGAAGATCATTTAAATTTTAAAAGAAATTCTGATTGGAATAATTATTGCATACTATTTAATAAATAAAAGAAACCGATGGTGCACGTTATTTAAAAAAAACTAAAAAATAATTATTGTGATAATTCTCGCATATTAAAAAAAATCATAAATAAATCTTGGATATTATTAAAAAAAATATCCTGGGATAATTCTGACATATTAATTAAAAATATATTAAAATTTTGATTGGGATAATTCTTGTATATTATATTAAAAAAATTAAAAACTTATTGGAAGAATTTTTGCATATTATTAAAAAATCATGATTGGGATAATTCTTCAAATTATTTAAAAAATAAAATAAAAATCATGATTAGGATTATTTTCTGTTTTTTTAAAATTTTAAATAATATACAAGAATTATCCCAATCTTTTAAAATAATAATAATATGCAAGAATTATCACAATCATGATTATTTTAAAATAAATAATATGGCAGACTTATCCCAATCAAGTTTTTTAAAATTAGATAATATGCCAAAATCATTTCAATTCGATTTTTTTTAAAATTTAAATAATATGCAAGAATTATCACAATTAAAGTTTTTAAAAAAATTAAATGATGCGCCATAATTATTCCATTCATGATTTTTTTTTTTTACACCTGAAGTGACAAGTATTTTCACTTATCACAGAAAACTTGCATTTGATTCTCATCAAAAATCGACCTCTTATTTCAGTAACAATATTAATTGAAGACCAATAAAAACATAGTCACCGAATGATTTAAGTGTGTTACGATATATAATTATCGTCACAAAATCAAAGTACGAGTGACAAAAAAAATTATTGTCACAGAAATATTCTTTTCAGTGACAAGTTTTACACTTGTCACAAACCACTTATTATGAAAACCCGAATTTTCTGTAGTGAAGACAAAATTGAAGATGAATTTTGTACAAATAAATAAAAACTGTAAAATTTCTCGATTAAATAAAATTTATTCATTTTTCTTAATGACTTTTTCTATTTGTTCTCTATTATTTTCATTAAAATAAAATTTATTATCTTTACTATTATAATGTGGCTTGGAAACGGCTCAAAAAATGAGATGCCCAAGTCGTATGTATATCATCCACTAAATAATAATAAAAATAACAATTCTCTAACTATCGTGTATGTATTCTCGCGTAATTAAGAAAATTCTAAAATCATTCTAACTACCTGAACATATAATAAATCATAAACTATATTTAATATTCAAACTATATTTAAACAAAGTAAATCATATTATCTAAATAAACGCAAATCCAAAATTCTAAAAACATATTTATAAAAAATTCAAAATAAAATATATTCAAATTCTTGGGAATCAGACACCAGGGCCAAATGTTCTAATATCAGATGTTGGGATCGGACACAGCCCACAAGCTCTCCAACATCATGTCTGAAACTGATTGCAGCAGATTCAGACCAACCCACCTGAGATAATCAATTTCGTCTAACGAACACCAAGCACAGATAAAGACAACATATATGATCGGTGACTACGTCACATGGATAAATCATAATCTATATAACTCATGTAAAATTACAATATTGACAAAAATAATGTTGAACACTAGGTTCAACTCTCTCATCAGGATCAAGAAGAAAAGATAGAGATTAGAATGAAATCACTTACCCTACCCATAGTGATCTCCCTAAACGAAGGCGACGACTCATCGACCAGATCTCATTTTTTTTCTTTTGTCTTGGATGACAAGCCATAAGAGCAAAGTATGGATTTTTTCTTAGATTTTTTTGGACAAGCATCCTGAATCTCCCACCTTATGCTCATCTTTGTGCCTCCACCCTCAACCCATTTAAATAGGATGAGAAACCTAGTTTTAGTGTTTAGGAAACCATAAAAATAGCCCACAAATAGATCTAGTCGTCCACCAGCATCTAATGGTGTAGATTATAACCCAAAATATATCAGCCTCGTCAACACAGAACTCAAAACATATCAACCTCGTCCAAAATGTTTTGGAACAAGTGCACCGAGTTCGGCCCGAACTCAGCCAGGGACGGAGTCTGGGCCGAACTCTGTCCCTGTCATCTAGACTGGACTCGAACAATCTCTCACTCTAGTCTGATGAGAGGGTGTTGACCACATAGCTCCTCAACTGGACTCCATGCTTGTCGTCCCATGACAGAATTACTACCCCCATGCCACTGATCTCTGATTCTCCGAGCTGCTTTCTATCTTCCTTAGTCTCCAGCTCCTCGATTGTCAAGTCGATACTACCTTCCATGCGTAGCACCCCTATACCACTAGGATCCTGTCGATATCAATAACATGGCCAAGACCGAAGTCTTTGACGACCAGTCTCACCATAATTCTTGGTTGCATGTTCCCGACTTCCATCTTTGTAAAACCCCTATTCCTAGAAACCGTATTTACTTTTTTTATTATTAATTATTAATTTAATTGTAGTAATTAGTGGATAATTAGGAGAAATAGATTTTTATTTAATTTTTATTTTAGGTGTTCGTGCACTTAGGGGATTTATGAGACCATTAGAAATTTTTTTGAATTTATTTCATGTAGGAGGCCTCTTGAGCAGTTGCTAGCTTAATGGTATGTATTAGTGTAATTCTAGAATGTTTTCTATGAGTATATATATATATATATATATATATATATATATATATATATATATATATATATATATAAAGGAAAATGTAAAAAGAAAAGAAAAGAAAAGAAAAGAAATGGAAAAAGAAAAAAAGAAAAAAACCATTACTAACTAACCTACCAACCCGCATAAGCCTTTAGCAGCCCGCACCACACCCCATTGGGATTTAACACAGCAGCAATTAAGTGCACTACACCTGCCCCCTAATTGCATAGCAAGCCAAACCAAATACCCCCTAACCCGCATACGTGAATCCGCCCCTTCTCTCCCTTATATATTCATATATATATATTAACTTATTTCAACTAAAAACCTAAACCTAGATCATCCAAACTCTTCCTCTTCCATCTAGACCCAGAGAGCGCCACAACCTTAGCCGGAGAACCACGCCAGGCCGTCCAAACCAATCCCGACGACCGCGACCCCGCGCACTGCAGATTGTCGCAGCGAGGTACCTGTGTTCCCGCTTTGTTTTCCGTCGCCTCGCTCAACCAAACGCCACCCCGTCTTCTCCGGTATGATCCTCACTTAACCCTCTCCAATATCTGTGTGATAGTAGACCTCGAACAACGTGTAACCATAGACGAAAATAGCACCAAAGTTGGCAGAAAAAGATAAATTTCTGGGATCGCAGAAAACTGCAGTGATCACCCATGTTCCCGAATTCGTATCTCCCACCACAGAGATCCAAATTCGATGATTCTTTTTGGTATGCATAGACCACTTAACCTAGTTTAATTTCTGTTAAATAACCCTAGATTATTAACTGCTGTAGGTAGAATTAAATTCGTTGGAAAACTCCGTGCACATACTTTTCCCAGATTTCCAAAAGTTGTGAAACGGAGCGCGCTCCGCCAAACGGGGACTGCCCCGCCGTGTACCAAGTGTACCAAACGGTGCGCGCAGCATAACCGGATACGTAAGAGTTCACAAAAACTGATTCGGATGCGTGTGCGCGCCGAAATCAGCCCGTATCCGCGGATAAATCCCGTATCGCAACTTTTGCAAAAATCATGCGCATTTTGTGCACGCTCGTCAGATTGCAATGAAACTTACGCCACTGGACTCGTGGTAACGCGCTGGTCCTATGACCCAATTTTCACGCAATTCTGAGACAGTTGACCAAGTCGCTAATTGGCGGGCCCTACGGTTGACTTTTTAGGCGAAATTGTGTTCGACCCATCGGAATTCATATTTGGACATACCGTTGGATTTATATTGACATTTAGAGTTTGTTTGACCTATAATTTGTCCCATTTAGAGACTGTTAGCCTTGGCACGTTTTTCGGTGCAAAGTGGGCCACACGTGGACCCCACTTTTACCCAAAATTATCGTTTTGCCCCTGTGTCCAAATTGGACGAAAGGGAAGTACTTTCTAGCTATTTTGCTTATTCTGGAAATGTTGGTGATATTTATTTCAGCATCCAGAGACGTTCATTCTGAGACCGCAGCTTCTACTCCTGCGTGCGTGGCATCTGGATATTACATTTTTCAGCTTTCTTGCCAGGCAAGATACCTTGCCAAATTGCTTACAGTATTTTGCATGCTTATTTTATTTCTGTATATTCATTGCATTTCTGTATATTTCTTGCATATGTAGTTTTCTTTCAGTCATTACTATATATTAGATATGTTGACACACACAGGACACTTAGTATCATGAGAGGACAATCAGTAGGCGTATGGGCTTTAACCACTCTGGTAAACCATAGTAACTAGCACGGACTATGGTGGTCGTGTTCGATGGTCGCTACCCCCGAGGTATGTCGATTGATGGAGTCACGAGGGTCGCTACCCCCGAGGTATATCGGCTGATAATGTTCTAGACGAGTGTGTGAGTTGTGAGGCTTAGATCGAGTAGCCTACCCTTGCCCATACGTCAAAAAGTTGTCCTCATTTGCATTCATATAGATTGTCTTGTACAGCGTACTTATATATTTTCAAATATTATGCATGTTCACTGTATACAATTGGCTTGCTTCTATGTATCTTGTTATGTCCCTCTGAGGACCTGGTCCCTTGCCAGGTATAGACGACCAGGAGTATCCGCAGGAGTACGGACCTGGACCTGACGCATTATTTTTTGCCGAGGAGGTCTTACCTTCTGAGCATCATTGATTAGCTAGCGATGGATCTTTTTAGCTGATACTTCTGTCCTCATCTTATTTTTATATTGGAGATTTTATACTCCTCTCGCATTTTAGTTTTGGATATAGTCTTTGGTAGTGGATTTGTCTCCACCCGACTATTATTTTGGATATTTCAGACTCCTTATTCTAGTTTAGTATTTCTTTTCTATGACTTATCGTGTGGATGAGATTAGTATATCTGTGACTTGTGACACTTTATATATACCACATGTGAGTTTATATTCATATTACAACGTACGTGTGTATTATGGTATCCATATATTGGAGTTGCCATATACATACGGCTGGCATGCTTACGTGTTCCTAGTCCTACGTATTCTGGGACTGGGCGTGACAGTCTTCCACCAGAACGTACTATCGTCCGACGAGCTTCTTTGTCACGCCCTAGTCCCAAAATACGTAGGACTAGGAATACGTAACATGTCCAGCCGTATGTATACGAACTCCAATATGTGGAAATCATATACACACGTACGCTGTATATGAATATGCAAATCCATCAGTGGTAATATACTGTCATAATAAGTCACACAAAAATCTATGTCTCATTCACAACACAAATAATCAGTAGGAATAAACGCTGAATAATAACTGGATATCCAAAATGAGTATCAAGTCTGATAGTCGGGTGGAAACAAATCCACTACAAAAACGACTATCCTGAAGTAGCAAAATATCTAAACACCCTCAATCAATCACAGATACTCTGAGAGTAGGATCTCCTCAGTTAGGTACGTAGAATCATGTCCCGGTCCGTACTCCTGTGGGTACTCCTGCTCGTCCATATCTGAAAAGGGACCAGGTTCTTAGTGGGACGTAACATGATACATATAAACATGCCAATAAGTACTGAAATATAAACATCCACTGTATCACCTAACCGTCTATGTGAATGCAGTTTGAGAACAACTTTCCAACCTGTGGGCTATCTGGCCATAAATGGGATTGACATGATTTTCTCGGAGAATCAGAGACCTACAAAGCATGTCGTCTTTTGAACGACAGAGGCCGCCAGGTAGTATAGGGATTATCTCGCGTATCTCCGGTGGAGCGTACTGGTTATATATAAAAAAAGTGCAAAGGAGCCCAAATGTCTTACTTGTTGTTCTTTCCATCACATGCTCTAAGCATGCCACATCCATGACACGATACAACCTCTAAATAACTGCCAGGTCTACTAGCATACGAAGTTTCTATCAACAGTTATACCTAACGCACGACCCATACGTACAGGAGGCCAGACCTGTCACGCAGTCCAGAATCTATATGAGACTCATAATCCGTGTAACAACTGTGTCACGTTTGAATGAGCCAATAATGCTCCATAATACTGGGGTAGTCTCATAAACAAGGTCCAATACAAATAACTAAATAAAACAGGATCATGCTTTAATTGAAATATAAATAATAGTACAGTGGCAAGGTATACTTGCCGAGCAAAAGTTCGGGATAGTGCACGTCCAACAGTATTTTTAGTTGAATAAGTGAGGTTTTAGGCTTGGGGTGCATTGCGTGGATATATATAGAGAATAAGAGGCTGTAATTCCCCTGATTTTCAAAGAATTTTAAATTTGATTTTTCTGAATTTTCTGGAATTTTCTTGGATTTTTCTGGAAATTAAATCAAGGTATTTTGTAATTAAAGAATTTTTAAATGAAATTACATAATATTAAAATGTGATGAAAATTATATTTTCAAGTGTAAAATTAAAAACCAAGCATGGGGTATTTTTCCGGGAATTTATTGGACCCCGGATGAATTTTAAAAGCCTTAAATACTATTAATTGAATTTATTTATTAATATTAATATTATTATTATTGTTATTTTTATTTTTTGGCCCGGCCCAGTGGGCCGAAGCCCAGCCCAGCCCAGCCCTAGCTTAGCGGGTCGGACGGGTCCGCCCAACCCGGATCCGCCGCCCGACCCGACCCGCCAATCCTTCTCCCCCAAACGCCTGCAGCCCGACCCCTGACCTACCCCCGCCGCCGGCGACCCTCCGGCTCCCTGCGAACGCCCGCCGCCACCGCTCTCCATCTTCCCCGACCCTCCGCCTCCTCTCCCCGCAACGGCCTCCGCCTGTCTTCCTCCTCCTCCCTATATAAAGCCCCAGCCGGCCATATCTCCTCTCCCCTCCGCCGACGCTCACCTCCCTGACGTGCCGCGCGCCGCCCCAGCACGCCGTCCTCCGCCTGACGCCACTCGGCCCCTCGCCTGAACCCGCCTCCCTCTCCTGGTCCAGCCACCACCCGCTGAGTCGCAGCCGTCCCCGCCGAGCACCGCCACCCTCGAGCCGGAGTTGCTCAGCCTCCGCTCAGCCACGGCGAGCCCTCCGGCGGAGCTCCGGCCAAGCGCAGATGACTCCAGGACACCCTGACACAGGAGCCTCGGACACGGACAGCAGGACACCGACACAGAAGGCCGGACACAGAGAAACCCTAACCCTAGTGAACAGTACTCGGACACAGTGAATCGCGTGTCGGACACGATTCGAATTTGGTTTTCAGACCCACTTCAGGTATTCATAACTTTTTGCTCGTAGCTCGGAATTCGATTCCGTAAATTGTATCGCGAAGCCTGTATGACCCTCTCGGTGCCCGGATAAACCGCTCGGGGCATCGCGTCCTGTGGTGATCGCACACCGCGATCCAAAAACAGGAAAAACCATACCCTGTTTTACCCCGGAACTGAGTACGCCCCGCCAAACGGGACGACTTGGTCGCGTGCGGTCTTCACCGATACGTGCGCATCGTTGATACGGACGTGCAAGATTTCGCAGAAGCTGATTCGGATGTGCGTGCACCCCGGAATCAGTGCGTATCCGCGGACATCGCCCCGTATCCGACTTTTCTGATTCTCGCTGTAACTTAGTGTACACACGTCGGATCGAGACGAAACTTGCGCCATTGGACTCATAGCAATACGCTGGTCCTGTGGGTCAAGTTTGGTTCGATTCTGAGAACGTTGACAAAATCGCGTGTCGTGGGCCCCATAGGCTCCACCCGACGGGCGATTTTGAGAACGGCTCATCGGAATCCAATTCTGGAAGTTCTGTTGGGTTCGTATCATCGTTCCTGACCTGTTGACACTAAGTTGAACTATTTTTGAGACCTTTGACCCTGACGCATTTTTCGGTACAAAGCGGCCCACATTTGGACCCCGCCTTGCCCCAAAAATGACGTTTTTGTCCTTGTCTCCAAATTGGACTCAAGAACAGGCGATCCTAACTGATTAATATTTTCTGGATCTATTGGTGATGTTTGTTTCAGCAACCGGAGTACTGCTTGGAAATCCAGTTGAAGCTCGAGCTATAATTGAAACAGGAAACCCAGGCAAGTGTACCTTGCCATAAAATGCAGTTTATTGATTCATTTAGATTCTTTTGCTTTAATTTCTGTGGCTGTTGTACTTTCCCTATCAAATACTTTATCCCCAGGACACCTGACACAAAGCATGATACAGAATCTTCCTGATTATTCAAGGGGATTTTGTTTAGGATATAGATTTCATAACTTGAGCTTTATGTTTTATCCTGACTAGTTGCATTAGTTTAATCTTGCGTAACATGAACATTGAGATCTGTGACGTGAGATTCATTGGGTGGAGAGAGTATTACCATATCAAGGCTGAATATATATTATATACTGTTATCTGGAAATGTCCTAGTCTCTGACACAGAGCTTTGGCACCTGTACTGGCCCTTCGAGAAAACACTGCTATGGTTTCTTGTCACTGATCCTGTAGTAGTCTCAGCCTGAGTATGAATAATAACTCTCACTTGCATGATCACTTAGCTAGTTTAATTATTTACCCAGATTTGTTTGATAGCAACATCGGCATGCCACTGTCTTAGACTTATTAATTTCTGATGTTACTCTTGAGTTTAACATCTTGGTTGACTTGCATGTTCATTCACTGTATTATGGCTCGTATTCTTCTGTACCTTGTTACGTCCCTCTGAGGACCTGGTTTTGTTCTCCAGTTATAGCAGACGAGATCTACCCTGAGGTGTATGGAACAGGGACACTACTCGGAATAGTACCTGAACCCGAAGACGAGGTGATCGCTGAGGACTTCTCATGAACAATTGCTTCGCCCTGCTCAGTATTATGGCAAATAGACTTTAATTCCTGTTAATTTAAACTCTTTATTTCCTGTCTTTGAGAACTTGTGTAAACAGACTTAATATCGGATTGTTCTCCGATTTTATTTACTTTGACTGTTGTTGTTGATATTTCTTTTGATGTTATTGCTATCTTATATCTGTGGATGAGAATAGTAAACCCTGACTGATGTAATACAGCTTAAGTATGCCCGATGGATCCATTAAATTGGGTTTGTCCATCGGTGCGTACTGCTGGCCATTGCCACGTGTCCAGTCCCTCGGTATTTTGGGACTGGGGCGTGACAGAGGCGGTGGAGAAAACTTAGTGGTTAAGAAACTAAAACTACTGCTGCTGCTGTTTTCTTTCTTTTTATTGGTTTTGGTTTCGGTCAAGGAGAGACTAGTAATAATAGTGTTAAGGAGTGGTGCAATGAAAAACTTACACGTGTAGGTCAGAAAAGCAAAGCAAAGTTGAGTTTTGCTTCTGTTGCTGATATTTTTCTAAAGGGTGTGGTTTTATGTGTAATCACCTGAAATTTTTTAAGGATTTTTAAATTTAATTTTCTGAATTTAATAGCAATTTCTGTGAATTTTAAACCTATATATATTAAAGTAGTCTAATTTAAAATGAATTTTAAAATAAAATTAAATAATATTAATATGTGATGAAAATTATATTTTCTAGTGTAAAATAGAAAATTAGACATAGGATAATTTTCTGGGAATTTATTGGACCCCGGATGGATTTTTAAAGCCCTAAAACTAATTAAATTAATTAAACCAAAATAAACCGAGTTTTTATTAAATAAACCAAACCAAATAAAACTGAACCAAACCGGTTTATTTTAAAACCAATTCCTCCGTTTCAACCCGAACCCATTTCATTATTTGCGGATCGGGCCGGATCCGCTTGGACCCGACCCGTCCACCCGTTAACCCGTAAACCCGGAAACCCTATCTCCCCAACCGCCCAGCCGCCCGACCCAGGCGATTCGCCTCCGCCGTTGCCGTTAGCCGCCGGCCGACCTTCCCTCTACCTCTCCCCGTAACCGCAAGCCCTCCGCCTTCCTCTTCCCTCAACCGGCCGACCTTCCCTCTTCCTCTCCGGTCTATTTAAACCCTAGCCGGCCGACCCTCTCCTCCTCTCCGTTCCAGGCGACGCCTCCCTAGCCTTCACCTCCCTCCGACGAACTCCACAGCACCAGCCGCAGCTCGAGGTTCCCAGCAGCCCGGCTCCTCCCTTCTCCTCCTTCCTCCCCTCCCCACCTCGAACAGAAGCAGCAGCTCCGGCAGACCCCTCCGCCTCTGCCGCCTCCGACGAGTCCCCAGCCGCCTCGCCGTGCCTCGCTGAGCCGTTCCCAGCAGCCCCGACCCTCCACCCCTGCCACTCCGGTCCTCCTCCGGCGATCTCCGTCAGAAACCCTAGCCCTAGGAGCGACACAGCACGTATCGGACACGAATAACACGTGTTTTTGAGCCAAGTACAGGTACTCGTAATTTCCTCCTCGCTACCCCGATTTCATTTGCGTAAATTGTATTGCGTAGCCTGTATGACCATCTCGGTGTCCGGACAAACTGCTCGGGGCATCGCGACCTGTGGTGATCGCACACCGCGATCCAAAAACAGGAAAAACTAAGCCCTGTTTCACCCCGGAACTGAGTACGCCCCGCCAAACGGGACGACTTGGTCTCGTGCGGTCTTCACAGATTCGTGTGCGTCGTTGATACGGACGTGCGGGATTTCGCAGAAGCTGATTCGGATGTGCGTGCACACCGGAATCAGTGCGTATCGGCGGACATCGTCCCATATCCGACTTTTCTGTATTTAGCTGTAACTTAGTGTATACACGTCAGATCGAGACGAAACTTGCGCCATCGGGCTCGTATCAATACGCTGGTCCTGTGGGTCAAGTTTGGTTCGATTCTGAGAACGTTGGAAAATCGTGTGTCGTGGGCCCCACAGGCTCCACCCGACGGGCGATTTTGAGAACGGCTCATCGGAATCCAATTCTGGAAGTTCCGTTGGGTTCGTATCATCGTTCCTGACCTGTTAACACTAAGTTGGACTGTTTTTGAGACCTTTGACCCTGACCCATTTTTCGGTGCAAAACGGCCCACATATGGACCCGCTTTGGCCCAGAAATGTCGTTTTTGCCCTTGTGTCCAAACTGGACTTAAGGACAGACGTTTCTAGCTATTTCTTATGTTCTGAGACTGTTGGTAATATTTATTTCAGCTTTTGGAGGAGTTATTGCTGAACCCACTGTTACAGGGATCGCTACTGGTATTCCAACCCCAGGCAAGTGTACCTTGCCATAAATTACAGTTTAATAGTTTATTTTGTTCTCTTGCTCTATTTTCTGTGACTAGTGTACATGATATAACCTAGGACCGTATGACATACTTAGTGTCCGATTACAGTCGGGTGCCAACTCCGTACGCGGAGTTGTGTAGGTCATTTAGTGATGGACATTCGAGACCCTTTGTATTCCTGTGCTTGTATATCAAGTACACCATAACCTAGGACACTCGACACCATACATTGACAGAATCTTCCTGAGATATTCAAGGTGATTCTGTATAGGATACAGGATGGACATAGTATTATACTCTTAGATTATGACTGTTGTATTAGCTCTGATCTCACGTGACATGGACATGAGACGTGTGGTTACATTGGGTGGGGAGAGACACACAGGCTACAGGCTGTTCTATATATATACTACTATTGTGAGGTTGTAGACTCTCGAGCAGAGCTAGACCACTACTAGATATTGCTGCTACAGGCTCCCCGACACAGAGCTTGTAGCGGTCTCAGCCTGAGTACTAGTGTTGCTCTCAGTTGCATTTTCACATAGATGGTTATGTAGATACCCTGCTTATTTTATTTACTATTTCACTGCATATATTTTGGCTTGTATTATTTGTACCTTGCTATGTCCCCTGAGGACCTGGATCCGGATGATGTCCCCAGGTTTAGCAGAAGAACATTATCCTGAGGTTTACGGGACAGGAGCTGAAGCTGTACCAGAAGCTGTTGCTGAAGGAGAACCTAACATAGAAGCAGAGGTGATGGCTGAAGACTTTTCATGAGCTTATGATGTTTGTACTCTTCAGATACTTTATTTTGACTCTTTTGTTCTGGTCTGATGAACCAGTGTTTTTAGACTCTTATCGGGTTGTTTCCCGACATACTTTGCTGATACTGGACTTGATGTACTTTTCTTTATTTTGCTGATGTTCTTATTATTCTGTGTGTGGATGAGATTATATTTTGACTTATTGTTGTAGACCTATATTACAGCTTAAGTATACCCGATGGATCCATTAAATTGGGATGTCCATCGGTGTGTACTGCTGGCCATTGCCACGTGTCTAGTCCCTCGATATTTTGGGACTGGGGCGTGACATTATGCGTAGTGAAAGGAAGTGTTTACGCGTATAAATTATACGCGTAGGTTTGCTACTGCTGCTATTATAATTACGCGCGGAGAAGAGAGGCAAAGTTTACGCGGCTGTTGCTGCTATTGTGGATTTTACGCAGGGAAGTAGTATACGCGGGTTCGGGTTTTGGGTTAGCACTAATAGAAAATTCTATTTTCTATTTCTTTTCTTTTTCTTATTAATAATATCTATATATATACATATTTATACATAGAAAAATTCTGAAAATTATAGGGTGCACATAGTTTAAACTGGCAATTGTCCAAAGGGTTTCCTACATGAAATACTTTAGGAAAAATTTATAATGGCTCCATAAAATTCTCTAGATGTACAAATAATAGATATTTTTAATAAATAAATAAAAATAGGGTTTTCAGGATTAGGGATCTTACATTCTTCACCATTGGTTGGCCCAACCAAGCGGACGATGCGGTTCTCCCGAGATCTAGACTCATGAACCTGTCCACCTTCGTGTCCAACACTAAAGCTCATCCGTACACATGCATACTCGAGCAGAACATCATGCACTGTGCACGCCGTCGATTACCCACAACTCCCTCGATATTGTGCAAATGGAGATGCACCTGCCTTCGATTGAGTTTGTTGTACATCTTGATCTCCTCCCTAGCTTCGAACTGCTGAAACCAATCTCACTCCTTGAAACTCTCCTTTCAACAGCCCACCAACATATCTGACCGTCCACCAGCATTCAACAATGTAGATTATAACCCAAAATATATTAGCATCGTCGACACAGAACTCGGGCCGTATTCGGCCAAAAGGTTCTGGAACAAATGCATCGAGTTCGGTCCGAACTCCGCCAGGGACCGAGTTTGGACCGAACTCTGTCCATGCCATCCAGACTGGACTCAAACACAAATCATATGTAAAATAGTTTAATATAATTTAAATTTTTATCTAATTTTTTAACAATATTTTTTTTCTACGTTTGCAGATGAACGTAACTAGTTTTTAAATAATGACCCAATGACCAAGATATTTGAATTTTTTTGGAATTAAAACCGAGGCCACCCAGACCCCGAGCTAGATTTAGTCCGGTTTACCCAATACCGACTCTAACCAGGTCCACGCGTCTGGACCAGGCTCAACTAACTCTTGACTAGACTGGTTCGGACTGGACCAAATCCGATCAAATCCAACCAAAAAATAGACCAGTTTGGCCCGGACCTAACCAAATCATTATCATGAAAAAAGACTATAAATTCAGGATATTTAGTTATAAATTGGCCTAAAATAACAAACAAATACCAGTTACTATCCTTCATTTTCAATCTGTTAGCCATATGCCATTAACAATTATAATGTTCTTATTTTCTTGTTCTTCATTGTACTTTGATGTGCAGGATAATAAATTACAAACTAGAAACTTTTTAAAATAATCAGTTGTCAATTAAAATAATTTATGATAACAACTTATCAATTGTTATAGTTTAGAATATCAACTTTATAAATAAAATTAAACAAAGTTGACTGAGTTTGAGAAGCTATACATGCCCTTATTATCACCTAAACTAAGCCTAGTAGTATTGCACCTCTGACTCTACTAAAGATCGATTAGGGCCACTTTGGGTTGGTAAACGTGTATTGAAACTTACACTTTTATTGCATCTGTTCTCATGCGAATACATTTTTCGCGACACTAAACCTTCATTTCAAATGATTTTGATATGATATTTGATCGCAATTGTCTTCCTCGTTTTTTCTATTTTTCAATAGCAGAAAAATGGAGGAGAAACTCCATTACAAATAACTATATTCTTTACTTTTTTTAATTTTACATACACTTTTATATTGTCATTTAAATAAAATAGTTTAAAATTTCTTATTTATGAGAGAAATTTTTTTTATTATTCAAATATATTTTGAAAAGTGATACATTGTACAAGTGTACTGCATTTACAACAATGGAGCCTTTAAATTTTCTAGTCTATTGATGGTGAATGAAATAGTTATCCTTTGCAAATATTAAATTTAAAGGGGGCTTTCCTACAAAACAAACCAGAACTTAAATATAAGAACCCAGCCTCTCTTCCTTTCCTCGCAGGAGAACGTTATATAAAAGTGGCAAAACAACACAAAACAAAAAAAAAAAAAAAAAAAAAAAATCCGAGGCAACCACCGTTTCCTCCTCCCTTATGGTCACTGCCTCCGACGAACCCCCCGCCGTCCGGCGATCCATAACGTCACCGGCGGAGAAGCGGATCCATCCTCCGCCTCCCGCGCCTCCCCCACCCCCCGCTGCCTCCCGAAGCCGGAGGTCCTCTCTCCACAACTTCTCCTTCCCGCCAAATCTCAGCCTCAGCTGGGGGAACCAGCGCGTGCTCCGCTGCGTCAACCCCAACCCCAGCCCTAATCGGGAGGAGCCGGCGGCGGCGGAGGAGTCGTCGTCTCCCGCCAATTTGAGCCGGCCGTGGAATCTCCGCTCGCGGAGGGCGGCAGAGCGAGTCCCGTCGCCTCCTTCGCCGACTCCGTCGCCGAGATCGCCGACTATGGTCAGCTTGGGGAAGTCGCTTAGATCGAGAGCTGAGAATGGAGGTGGTGATGGTGGAGAGAGGAGTAAGTTCTCGGTCGGACTCTCGAAAGAGGAGATCGAGGAGGATTTCGTGAAGATGAAGGGGTCGAAGCCGCCAAGGAGACCGAAGAAGAGGGCTAAGTATATCCAGAGGCAGCTCGATGTGAGTGCTCCAGTCCCGATTCTGAATTCGAATTCCAAATTCTTTTGTTTTTATTTATTTATGAAAAGAGGGATTCTTTTAGCTGCTCGGACCGATTTCGCGGTTTCTGAATTCGATTCTTTTACCATTTTGAAGGGAAGTTGGGTGCTTTCTCAAGTTCTTTTGTTTTTTCTTTCTTTCATTTGATTTGAAAGTATAATTTCGTTTCTTATCGAGATCGGTTCTGTATGGTTTGAGAAAAAGAGAAGGGGGGTTGCATTTGCTTCCTCCAATTTAGTTGAATTCCACTTGTTCATTTCTTTATTTTAGAGGATTTTGATGGAATTTTTTGGTGTTTTGCTCATCGATAGCTGATCTGACTAAAAGGGAGAGAATTTTTAGCTATCTGATCGATTTCGGCTTCCAGCTAGTTGAAATCCCATTTCTCGATTCGATTTCATATACCAATTTGAAGATTTCGGTGGAAAGTTGCGACCTTTCTCAAGTTCCTTTGATATGATTTGGAAGCGAAATATTGCGTGCTATAGCATTTGCTTCTTGCAATTTAGTGAAGAACAAAGGTGTCACTTTTTTCAGAAGCCCAATTTCTTCTTGTTTGAGAGGAGAAAAATGATGCTGACAAGTAGTGTTTTTTTTTATTGTTGGTCTTTCTTTTGTCAATTTGTTTGCAATATACTATTTCAGAAGTCAAATTTCTGAAATTTTGTTGAAATTGTCCTTTTGTATCTTTGATTTTGCTTCCTCTCATGTTATTCGAAGGAAATTTTCTTACATCAATTCAGAGGAAATTCCAGTTCTCAGAATCTCAATTCTGTTCTTTTTTCTTTTCGTCTTTCTAGATAGAACTAACAATGCTTGATTTTTGTAATTTCTGAATTTAATTGATTGGGAAAAGTAAACAATTTTTTTTTAGTCTATTTGTAGTTTCCATGGAACAATTTTCCTTTTTAGTCCACAAAAAACTTGTTGCTTTGTTTCTCAAATTTAGAGGATTAGCTAAAAAGGAAGGGTTTTGATTTTCTAATTAAGATATAAGTATGTTAGGTGATAAAGTTTGAAGCAGTTGTAAGAAAGTATTGTTTCTTCTACAAAAATGTGACAGTATGTTGCACTAACTTCTTTGTTCTTGATCATTTATACTCTGCAGTCAGTTTTTCCCGGATTGTGGTTATCAGAGATAACAGCAGATTTATACAAGATTGATGAGGTTAGTTTCCTTTGTTTTCGATATAAGAACCTCTTGACTTCAATCTAGTTATTGGCTATAAAATGAGCCGACTCTGACTGAAAATGCCTTTCTTTGCAGAGCAACTTGGCTGTGTAATCAGTCAAATGCAGCTACTTTTCCGATATCTTTCGGAGTTTTTCAGATGCCAGCTATCATTGTAATTTGTGACCGTTGGTTAGTTTGGTTCTGTAGAACTTCACATTGATATGATAATTCTTAACAATAAATGCAAAAGTTTTGTTCTTTGATCATCTTCCTGTATTGAGAGTTCTTTGTTATCCACACTTAACATTTATTTTCCATATAGTTTTTCTTCCAAATATTGGTACATTGTTTTTTTTAGATGTTTAAGTACATCTTAACATTTGTTAAATTACTATTTGTTCAAATGTCACTTATTAAGCTGTTTAAGTACATCTTGAATCTCGATTTAGCACTTTGGCAGAGATACTTCATAGCTTATTATGTGAAGTAGATTTTGTATGTTCTTGATTTGCAGCATTTCAAATGATAATTTTGTATTAGTAACTGTAGATGAGTTTCTTGTCTGTCCAGTTTGTAGGCTGCTCTTTAAATAGTTTGCGCTTATGCTATTGTTGTTATTCTGTCTGCTTGAGTTTTCTTATGTACTTTCCCAGGTCATGTTTTCATATATCCCATCTGTCGCTGGTATTCCCTATTACTATAGTTGGCAGCTATGGCCTTACTAATAGCATTTTTTAAGAGTCGACAGGAATCCTGGAAATATTTGCAAGAAAATCTCCCACACGTTCTCCAGGTCCGAAGGGATCCAGTGCCCAACTACCAACTCCCGGAATTGCGTTATCGGAGCCGAGCCGAGCCAGGAATAGCCGTTAGTGGACACCTACCACTTTTCACCGGTTAGAGAGGCCCTCTTTATATCTCTAAATAGAGAATACCCTTCTTTTAGTTGGGTGCTAGTGATGGTACTAGTGTTCTTTAGAAGTTTGGTTCCTTCAATTATGGTATTTGGAAGCTTGCATTAATAGTATTATGATGATATGGCAATAAAGGGGAAAATCTGGATGTTAGCAACTTTGCATTGCTTCTTTTTCATTTAGAAAGGATGCTACATTAGTAAATATCTTTTGATTGCCTACGTACATTAGTAAACTCTAGGTCTCTCAACCTTGGAGAGTCTCATCGCACGAAAAAAATCACATTTTTCTGCTTTGATTATCGGATATGGATACTCATAGCTGATCTTTTGTATGCATGGATTTGATATGAGATCGAAAGATTTGCTGCTATCTTCTGATCAGAAATCAATAGCCTTTTGAAGGAAATTCTGATGACCGACGAGATCCTGTAAGCTCCATAAATTATCAGCTTCTTTTACATTTATTTTTGTAATTGTTTCCTGCGGTTATTCCCCTTATATATTTCTTCTGTTACAGTACATTGCAGTTGAACTTTTTATTGGTTATTGTTTGAAGTTGAATTTTTTATGTCAGTTGCATGACTATTAGGTTCTATCAAAAACATGTTCATTTAGTTCATTTATTTGTTATTTAACTTCTGGAATTAACATGAAAACATGTCTAGTTCACACACACACGTGTGTGATCGACATTCCCGATTTTATGCAACACTAAGCATATCTATGTTATCAACCGTGGATCTTGTTTAAGTCATCTAATCATAACCACTGATTTGAATGGTTCAAATCAACGGTTAAGATTAGATGACTTAAACAAGATCCAACGGTTGTAAACATGGAGATGCATAAAGAGGGGGGGGGGGGGGGGGGGATGTTTGTGTGTGATCCACATTCTCGATTTTTTGCATCCCTAAGCATCTCCATGTTATCAACCGTGGATCTTGTTTAAGTCATCTAATCATAACCATTGATTTGAATGGTTCAAATCAACGATTAAGATTAGATGACTTAAATAAGATCCAACGGTTGTAAACATGAGGATGCTTGGGGATGCATAAAGGGGAGAGGGGGGGGGGGGGGGATGTGGATCCCCCCTCCTTTTTTTTTCATTACTATAGGCAAGAGATGTTATTGCTCCATGTTGTTGTATATATGTCATTGGGTACCAATATTTGTTAAACTATTTTCTTACCAAGCATATATATATATATATATATATATATATATATATATATATATATATTCGATATCTTCCATGATGATACTTGGCATTCTCAGTGTACAATTCAATGAAATCATAAACTACAAGAAGAAATGCCAAATGTCTCCGTCTGATTCCATGGTTCATCACTTACCTGTGAGTAGTTGGTTATACACCAAAAAAAACTTTATACTATGATGCTTTGTTATACTATGTATAGGCAAGAGATGTACCGCTCTACAAATGGGAAACACATCTATGTTTTATACTGGATATGGGTTCAAATCCTGATGTTAATGAGCATCTATGTTTGCATGAATGCGGTCACACATAAGAACACAATATGGATCCGCTGTAAGGACATTTTCAAATAGGTGGTGCAGAATATGGACACGGATATAGGAATGGACACTCCATGGATACGGACACCATTTTCTGTATCCGTACAACATAATGAGCATATAGTGTTATGGCTTTTGAGTATTGATGTTTGTAGTATGTTATTTTTTTTCTAGGATGTAGATCTTGAATATCCTCCATGAAGACTTGGATTGGGTCCTGGATAGTGCAACAGAGATCGAATTTTGACACGACTAGGCCAATTCAATCAGTTCAATGTCTGTATTCGATCAAAAGATTAGTTCTCTTTCTTCTTGAGCCCTTGCATTTGAAACTGTTGGCAAGTTGCAATATCCTATACTTTGATATCTGATTTTACCAGGTCCATCGTTTCAAATTCTTGTTCTCAACAGACTCAAACAATCTGCAAAATTTCACTTGTTCCTACGCTAATCGGCTGATTTGTAATCTGCATTCTATGTTGCTCGGATTTGGATAACACTCAACACGGTACATCACTTATTTTGATGTGTCTTACTGTATTTTGGAGAGTCTAAGACGTGTCCGACACGATATGGTGCTAATTTTTGGACCGTCTATGCTTCCTAGTGTGCAGTTGAATGGTTACATTAAGCACTGGGGTTGAAAACTTGGCAAGAAATTTTCGAACCATAGGTTACATGATGCACCAAAAAGGTGTCTAGTTGAGCTCTCTCCTCTCCTTGTTCAAAGCAAAATTTTGTAATTCTTTTATGGATCTTATTCGTACGGATCTTATTCGTACGGACTTAATTGTGGACTTGATTATGATACGAGAAGTCTTGGATGAAGATGACAACGAACATGATGAAAATGATAAGTAAGCAAGAATCTCCATCCTGTCAAATCCAAAAGAACATAAGGATTAGGTTTGGTAGTTAGCTAGTGTAAACTAATCCCTCAACAATACATGCAGCACAAAGAAGGAAAGAGAGAAAAGAAAGCCAACCAACCAAACTCTTGAACTAAAAAAAAATCCAAACAACACAGAACCTTTACAGATGCATATCCCACCCAGCACACAACACTAACAAATCATCCTTTCAGAAATAGAAAGATGAATTAAACAAGATAAGCAAATTAACATGATAAATCATTGTCACGTACCATTGCCATTAATTTCATGGTGAACAGTAGTAGTACTCTATTCTCTTCTCACCACTAGGGATCTTCGATCTATTCGGTTTCAACCGAACCGAAATAGTCAAAACGAAATAATTCGGAGCTCTAAAAATCTAAAACTGAAATCGAACCGAAATTAGTCAAAGTCGAAACCAAACCGAATAATCGATTCGGTTTATTCTATTTGTTCGGTTGGGTTGTTTCTATTGTTTAATGGATCGTGTACAAAGTTAGAGTCGTGGTTAAATTATATTAAAAATTATAATTTGTATACACACGTTTGTTGTATTTCAAAGTTGTGTCCAAAATTGAATGAATTGTTAAATTATTAAAGTTGGATTTATCAATAGTTACATAGAATTGTTGTTTTCAAAATATACATATTTTTTAATAAAAAAATGCATAGAATTGATAATATTTACGTAATTGCATGAGTATTATTCGGTTTTCAATTTTGGATGGAAACAGAAATCCAAAATCAAAACCAAGTAAAATAAATAGTATTTTCAAAATTGAAACAATTTTTTTTTCAAACCGAACTAAATTTCTTTTACTTCGAACCGATTCGATTTTCGGTCCAAAATCAAATAATGCTCGCCGCCGCCGCCACAGCTGCATAGGAGGAACTCGATGACTCCCATTCCTCTCCTTGGGTAAGTATGCCTGCAGTACCGGACTCATAGTCCTCCTTTCCCTCCTGCTCTTTGACCCCACCGACTTGCTCCTTGGGAACATGATCCCAAGTTGAGGCTGCTCCTCCTTCCGAATCGCCATACCGACTTCTTTAATTGCCATGGTTGGAGGCTATACTGAGAAGAAGTAATAGGAGATAATATTCTAGATATTTCGTTCATCATAATATTATATATATATATATATATATATATATATATATATATATATATATATATACATCCAAATATTAAATTAGGACCCAAGTTACATGGCCAATCATCATAAAAATAATTTAATACAATTGAATTCCAATACCCTAATCACCATATATAACCAGCCAATTACCATATATAGCCAATCACTATAAATATAATTTAATGCTACAATTTAATCTCAATACCCTTCCTCAAGTTGGAGCATGCAGATCACAAATGTTCAATTTGCGCAAAAGAAACTCAAATTATCGTTTGCCCAAAGCTTTGGTGAAAACATCAGCCAGTTGTCCATCCGTTGGCACATGAGATGGACGAATAACTCCAACAAGAACATCATCCCTCAAAAAATGATAATCCACCTCAATGTGTTTTGTGCGCTCATGGAAAACTGGGTTCTGCGCAAGATGTAAAGCAGATTGACTGTCACAAAATAAATTGATAGCACACGAATGTTGCAACCCCAAACTTCCAAGCAATCCCTTGAGCCACTTAAGCTCACACGTGACTACCGCCATCGCACGGTACTCCGCTTCGGCCGAAGAACGGGATACCGTCACCTGTTTCTTCGTCTTCCAAGAGATGGACGAATCACTAAGAAAAATTAACCAACCAGACATAGAACGTCGTGTGATGGGATAACTCGTCCAATCAGAATCACACCACCCCCGGAGCCGCAAATCACAGTCAGAGCGAAGAAGAATGCCTTGACCGGGACAACCCTCAAAGCCGCATCCCAATGATCACGCCGGAGCTTATGCATAAACTGCGACAAGATGTGAACAACATAAGCCAAATCCGACCGAGTAAACGAAAGATAAATCAGCCGTTCCACAAGCCGTCGATATGCTTCCCAATCAGACAAAAGTGGACTTGTAGAGCGTACCGGTTGATGATGTTGTTCCATGAGAAAGCTCGCGGGTTTCGCCCACAACAATCCAGTCTCAGAGATAATGTAAGTGTATATTTTCGTTGACACAGAAAAATACCTTTCGCACTTCGAGCTACCTCAATACCAAGAATAAACTTCAACGCCCCAAGGTCCTTCATGTGAAAGCATGTACTCAAATAATTCTTAAAGGCAGTAAGAACAGCATAATTATTGCCAGAGAGAATCAAAATCGTCGACATACACAAGAACATTTATCTGAACATCGCCCTTATGAAGAGTAAAAAGCGAATAGTCAGAGTACGATTGACAAAATTCGTTCTCCTGCAAAGAAGATGCCAACTTCGCAAACCAACAACGAGGTGCATGTTTAAGCCCATAAGAGATTTTCGAAGCCGACATACCTCACCAGGGTGTTCGGTTTGAAAACCATGTGGTAGTTTCATATACACTTCTTCGGTAAGGTCTCCATGTAGGAAGGCATTGTGAACATCCATCTGATGTAGTTTCCAATTCTTTGCTGCGACTACAACTAGAAAGGCACGAACATTAACCATTTTTGCAACCGGAGCAAAAGTATCAGTGTAATCAATCCCTTCAACCTGATGATTTCCAAAAACCACCAAACGGGCTTTAAGCCGCTCAACACTCCCATCAGAGTTATACTTTATCTTGTACACTCACCGGCTACCTAGAGCACGTTTTCCAGCCGAAAGTATCTTCATGGTCTAGGTACCACTATCCTCTAATGCCCGTATCTCCTTCTGCATAGCTTCTCACCACCCTGCATCTTTAACCGCCTCTTTAAAGAAGGTCGGTTCTGTACCTGCAGTTATAGCTGCAAGAAAATTCCTGTGTCCCAGAGAAAATCGGTCACAATTCAAAAAAATGTGCTATAGGATAAGGAGTACCTGATGAGTAATTGGACGTGGTGGAACGTTGGGAGGGAGGACTATGAGAAAACTTTCGTATTGTATTTGTAACAAAGTCACAGAGCTTCACAAACGGAATCTTGGTACGCATGCCACGCCCCAGTGCACCCTCACCATTCGACACCACCACCGTCGCCTCCTCTACTGTCGCAGCCGCCACAGCTGCCTCCGCTGCCGCATCTTCCACGGCGGCCTCGGCCTCAGTCGCGCTGTCCTCCACGACGGCCTCAGCCTCCACGACGGCCATCCCATCCATATGAGGTAGATCAAACCCCAAAGCATCATCGCCCAAGACAAGGGGTGCCAGGTCAGGAGGAGCCATATCACCACGATCATCTTCAACATAATATGGAAACTCAATTCTCATAAAATTTAATATCTCGAAAGACAAAAAAATCTCCAGTAGATAGATCATACAATTTCCAATCCTTCTTGCCATTGGGGTATCCCACAAAAATACACTTTCGACTGTGAGAAGCAAACTTATCCATCTTAGGTTTTTGGTTGTGGGCAAAATACAGACAACCAAAAACACGTAAGTCATCATAAGAAGGAGGAGCACCAAATAATATTTTATAGGGGATTTTAAAACCAAGAAGTCTCGAAGGAGTTCGATTGATCAAATAACCAGCCGCCAAAATACACTCACCCCAAAAAGAAATTGACAAATTTTCTTGAAAACTTAAAGCACGTACTACATTCAAAATATGTCTATATTTTCGTTCGACCCTCCCATTCTGCTGAGGTGTACCTACACAAGATGTCTGAAACAAAATACAATTCTGTGCAAAGTAGTAGCTCAGGCAATTAAACTCAGTACCATTATCACTTCGTACAATACGAACTTTGGAATTAAATTGTCGCTTCTTGTATACTTCAGTCTTATCAATCAACAAATATACCCAAACAACACGAGAAAAATTATCAACAATTGTCAAAAAATATCGAGCTACACACGAAGAAGGCGTAGGATACAGCCCCCAAAGATCACAATGTATCAAATAAAAAATTACAACAATCCGAGAGTCATTCACAGGAAAGATACCTCGAGTTTGCTTTGCCTGATGACAAACTTCACATGCCTTATTCACTGAACTACTAGAGCTACTGACAACAGGAAGTGACTTTACTACTTTATCAGAAGGATGCCCAAGTTGCTGATGCCAAATGTCCAAAGAAGTCGTCCCAGTCACTGCCAAGGCCCGAGTCTTCGGTACAATACGAAAGTAGTAGAGTCTGTCCCGCCGTTCACCGACGCTAATCAGGGTCCTCAAAATGGGGTCCTGTATCACGCACAAATTTTTAGTGAATTGTACAACACAATTTATATCATCAATAAGATGAGCCACCAAAATTAAATTGCAATACAATTGAGGTACGAATAGAACATTCATGAGAATCACGCCTGGTGCAAGTGTAACACGCCCGCAACACGAGGCAACCATAGTCCGTCCGGGAGTCCAACTGGACACTTCTCCATTGCCGTCACCCCCGACAATAAATCTAAATTCCCCGTAACATGATTTGAAGCATCTGTATCAATAATCCAAGGTGCAATGGACTTACCCACCATACGGTCCTCCAAAGATTTGGCCAAAGAATTACCAAGCATAGAAATAAGTTGTTGTCATTGGTCCGGAGTCAATCCCGACACACCGCCACCGCCTGCACCATCATCTGCCATCTGTGGTTGTGCAACAACGAAGCCATGTCCTGCCACAACCGCACGCACTTCTGCACCCCCTCCACGTCCACCACCAGCCGCATGTCCGCCACCATATCGGCGGCCAGCCCCACGTCCGCCGCCACACGACCGATCCCCCCACCAATCTGGAAAGTCGTATTTCTCGAAGCAGGTGGCTTCTTCATGTCCGTTGTGTTTGCAAAAATTGCAAAGCAACTCCGATTTATCCCGAGCATCCAAATGAGATATCCCACGGTTAACAGAAGGAGTTTTAACCGCAAGCGCCATAACCTCGTCCAGTTCAGAGGAGACCTGTGTGGACGTGCACAATCGTTCCTCCTACAACATGGATTGATAAGCACGCGCCAAAGTAGAAAATGGATCTTGTGCCAATAGGGTCGAACGAACGTTGCCATAGAGTTCCTGATTGATCCCATAAAGAAACTGATGAAAGCGCTTCTCATAAACTCTTTTTTGCAGCTTCTTCGGGATATCACACGTACATTTACCACAACTGCATGCCAGAATAGGTTCATAAGTCCCCAACTCTTTCCAAAGAGTCTGCAATTGGCCGAAGTAGTCAACCACTGACATGAATTTCGTTTGTCGACACTTTGCCAACAAATGTTTAATTTGTTGAATTCTAGTGCCATTTCCCACGCTAAATCGGTCCTTGAGCGAATCCTACAGTGGTTTCGCCTCCTCAAAGTAGGGTATGTCTTCTTCACCGAAGCGTCGATAGTATACAAAATCCAGTGCACATGCATCGATTGGACGCAATACCAATTCTCCAATTGATCCTTCTCCGAAGGTTTATTGATAGATCCATCAACAAACCTAAATTTTCATCGAGCCCATAGAGAAAGCCGAATAGATCTCGACCATTCCTCATAATTCTCCCCACGAAATACCACTTTCGTAATTGTATTACCCGGATTGTCATTAGAACCAAGATAATACGGAGATGTGGGATCGATCCGCGATGCCGCCGGCGTAGAAGTCCCACCGTCGCCGTCGCTCGTCATGTCGCTGCCGCCGCTCGACATACCGCCACCGCTCGAAGAAAACGTGTCCTAGCCGTCAGGCTCTGATACCATGAGAAGAAGTGATAGGAGATAATACTCTAGGTATTTCATTCATCATGATATTACATATATATACATCCACATATCAACTTGGGACCTAAGTCACATGGCCAATCACCATAAATATAATTTAATACAATTTAATTCCAATACCCCAATCACCATATATAGCCAGCCAATCACCATATATAGCTAGTCACCATAAATGCAATTTAATGATACAATTTAATCCCAATATATTCAGGGGAGGAACTTTTTGTCGAGAAGATCTCATCATCGGCCGGCACGGAGTCCTGGGATTGTAGATTGTCGATGCTCACGAAGAAGTCGAGTCGTCGGAGAGGAGGGAGGATGAGTACTTGTGGAGTTTATGGTGGGGGGGGGGGAGGGTGGAGGGGTTGAGGTCATGGGACAAGGAGAGGGAGCCTTGGGCTTTGAGTTCTTGGAGGAGGGATCTTCATTAGTACAAGACATGGTCACGAGAAAAGAGAGAGAAGGGATAATTGGATAAAAAGGGAGTTGGATGGAGTAGGAATTTTTTTTGAAACGGTAGTTAGGAATTATTTCTCTTGCATGGCATGGAGGCAGTAAAAGGTAGCTAGTCGCAGGGACCTCGGCCACGCCTCTGAAAATTTTGTTTTCTTTTATATATCTACTTCTTTAGTACTATAATGCCGTCTAAAAATGACTCATAAATAAATAAATAAATAAATAAATAAATATATATATATATATATATATATATATATATATATATATATATATATATATATAAGGAAGGATTCACATCCCCTCCTATTATTCATCCCCAAGCATCCCCATGTTTACAACCGTTGGATCTTTTTAAGTCATTTAATCTTAAGCGTTATTTTAAACCATTTAAATTAATGGTTAAGATTAGATGACTTAAATAAGATCCAACGGTTGATAACATGGGAATGCTTGGGGATGCAAAAAATCGAGGATGTGGATCCCCCACATATATAGAGAGAATAAGGGAGGTGAGATGACACCTCACTCTCAAATGAGGGTGGGGGTGATGTGGCACCATCCCAGCCCTCTATATCAAAAAATTTAAAAAAATTGACAAATTGCACTTAATTTCCTCCTCTCCTATTTCCACCTTCTCCCAAACCCAGCCCCCCCTCCAGCACCCTCCGTCGGCGCCCCTCACCCCCCGCCTCGCTCGCAGCCATGCATCCCCTCCCCTCCCTCTGGCGTTGCCGGCGCACTTGTGAGGCGGCGTGGGGTGGTGGCCTGCGCACGCGTGAGGCGGCGAGGGGTGGTGGTGATGGTGGGGTGCCGGCGACGGGTGCTGGAGGAGGGGGAGACTGGGTTTGGGGAAGGTGGAAAGGGGAGGGGAGGGGGTTAAGTGCAATTTGCCAATTTTTTAATTTTTTTGAGATGGTGGGCTGGGTTAGTGCCACATCACCGCCACCCTCATTTGAGAGTGAGGTGCCATCTCACCTCCCACATTCTCTCTCTCTCTCTCTCTCTCTCTATATATATATATATATATATATATATATATATATATATATATATATATGGTCATAGTGCTCATAGACTTTCACATCCCATGTACACCCATGTGCACTAGTACACTCTATTTCTATTGGTCCACATGTGCATGGCTCATGTAGGAAAATGAGCACTATGGCTCATATCCTGTTTACCCATATATATATATATATATATATATATATATATATATATATATATATATATATATATGGACGAGATATTGCACTAAGCAATACTGCACCAAGAAATCGTAATAACACATTTTTTTAAATGTGTGGTCATAAATTATCCCATAAAGTTACTGCCACGTCAGCATACTTTATAACCACATATTTCAAAAAAATGTGTGACTAAGATTGCTTAGTGCAATAAATAATACAATAAGCCTTGATGCAATATCCTCTGCCATATATATATATATATATATATATATATATATATATATATATATATATATATCAATGAGGTCATAGTCTAATGGTTAAGACGAAGGCATCCGTACCAGGAGGTTGCTAGTTCGAGTAACAAGGGCGCCATTTAATTCCCTTGGTGGAGGTGGGTGCAGTTCAGGTGCGGTCCGTAGGAGACGGGAGCGGTGTTTGTGGTATTTAAACGAAAGAACGAAAATGTATATAATACGAGGTTTGCACGAAACCCGCTTTCTTTGGTTTACAAACAAACTTGTACAATTTGATCCTATACGAGGATGTAGAAGTATAATTTATTTAATCTGGGTAGATGATTGCTATATGTGTCTGATCTGCAGTCGATCACTTTAGCCCTTGGACTACACGATGGTGAAGAAGTGCCGTGGAAGACGGAAAGCAGCTTCGTAGGTGGCGAAAGAGGATGGATGCACGATGCCAATGTCGTCGATCGCTACTCTTTGCCTGAGCTCTGGATGCTTCTCTCTCTCTCTCTCAAAGACTCTTCGATCTCTCCTCAATCTCCAATGTTTCGACCCGTGGTTCGATCTCTTTGGAGGTTCGACCTTGTTCGATTTTTAAAGTCTCCACCTCGTTCGATTTTTTAAGTCTCGACCTGTTCCTCTGTTGACAGAGGTCTCTATTTCTAGAGTTTTGGTGACAGTGACCACTCAATCGGTGTGGAAACCGAGTAGTGGAAAGTACAACACCCTTTTACACAACGGTTAAAATAACCAAAGCCTGCGTATAGATGACCTTTTGAATGAGCGTGTGATGTGGGTCCAACTAAGGGACAAAACGCGTATAATCGCTACGAAGATCACGGCGTAGAAGCCACGTAGGTAGGTATCCCTCGTGTAGAAGAGGTTGGCGTAGAAGCCAATGTCTGCCACCATGGCGTAGAAGCCAAGTAGGCATAGAAGCCGAGTAGGCGTAGAAGCCCGATGGCATAGAAGCCGAATAAGCATAGAAGGCCGAATGAGCATAGAAGCCGAACGAGCATAGAAGCTGAATGGGCGTAGGAGCCGAGGTGATGTGGACGTCTTTAGCCAAAATTACGGCTCTTGGAGATATAATCAAATCTCTCGCATTAAATGCAGAGATTTGCCATCATCATTAATTGCAGAGACGTGTTCTGAAGGCCTGCCACCGTTCTGAGCATTAGGTGCAGAGGCGTGCCTCGAGCCCTGTTCAAAGAGCAGCTTTTGACGTGGCAGTCTGTTTGTCTTCCGTGGAGCGTAAACAGTTCACGTCTGCCTGTGTAAAACAAGGCAGCGTATCCCCTTGTACGCGTAAAAGCAGTCTCTGCTGAGGGGATGTCAGTAAACGACGGTTTGGTGATATTTAATCAAATCCTCTGCATTAAATACAGAGATCCGCCATCATACTGTGGGGTGCGTCCCGAGTGGTCTGCCATCTTTCCAGCCGTCGTCTGGGTAGCCGTGTAGCACTTTTTGTCAGGAGTCAGATGTCAGGTCCACTGCGTGACTTGACAGGTTTATTTCGGGGAAGACAAAGCGTTCCTCGTACGCTTTAACGCTGCTATGAAAGCGGATGAGTTTTACGCCATGGAGGCGATGAAGCACCCCGTCTACGCTGAAGCGCCTTGGACATACTGCATTTACGTGGATGGTTCCATCATATTTTATGCCGTGCTCAGCTTAAAAGCTCCGTTGCACTCTTGATGCCCTTGAGGTCCCCTGCTTACGCTGCCCTGCATCACCATGTTGCGTAGAGCTTGTAGCGCCCCGTTCTCCCGGTGCGGAGAGCGCGGCTAAGAAACACAAGACGGTATCGTTCGATCGGGATAGATTGAATTAAGAACTCGTCCTCGTTATGGATTTGTTTCTTCGGAATCGATTCCCATATTCAGTGGACCGTGCCCCCGGGATCGACTTAGCGGCAGAGTCAGGAGGGACCTCTCCGCTGCTATCTTTTATTGCCTCGGTTTTCGATGTCGCTTGTTGCTTTCGTGCTTTGAGTTGGTTTTAGGATTTGCTTGTTTTCCTTGAACGGTTTCGATGTTTTTCATTGTTTTCGTTCATTGAACTTGCACTTCAATTCCGAGATTGAAAAGAGAGGAAGAAGTATTGATCAAGCTGTTCGTGTGCAGGTGAACGAGCAGTAGGCGGCTTGCGAGCGGAGTCGTGAAGCGCCTCTTTCCTTCTCCCTTCCAAAATCTAAGTGAGTGGCTACCAACCCGATTAGCTAGACCTGCTTCCAAGCTTCACAGCTAATAATCTGCATTCTTCTTTGCCCCGATCAAACGATACCAAGTAATAATAAAAGAAACCAAGATAAAAGAGAATAGACTTGGTTATATGCTTGTCAATAAACTTCACGAACGAATACTTGAATGCATGCTTGTTCGCTTGGGAAAAATCATTGCTTGTCTTGTACATTGCTTGTCTTGTCTTTTACATTGCTTGTCTTGTACTCTTGTTGTCTCAAAAGCATGAACTGTTAACTAAGTAAACATATTGTTCGATCACGGACAACTTGTGCACAAGGTCATTGGTTCCTGCGGACGGTCGTTGGGGCACTAGCACCGATCCGGTCCGGACAGAATCTCTATTGTATAGTCCATTGTGCTGGACGGGGTGGCATGTAGCGCTCCTTGTTCATTCGCTGCATACCATTTCCGCCAGTGACTATTGTCCATTGTGGCATCACGCCAAGTGATCTCTTGTATATTTAAACCTGTTGCATACTAACTTGTGTCTTCGTTGCAGGGAAGACAAGGTAAGTATTGTGTAGGTAATTCAGACGGAAGGGTAAAATCCACCGAACGGTGGCACGTTTATTTCAGTAAATTCTATATGCTGCTTACTTGTAAATGAACTAAGGTAAGATAGAAACCCACAAATATGCATGCTTCATTAAAAACAACGTGTTGATTGGTATAGTCAGGCTAGCTCGCCTTCACCAGCATGTTTCGATATGCTGACCCTCGTTGAAACAGGTTCTCCGCACCAAGGCGAACCGAGCGAGGAGCCGAAGTCGTCTTCCCGATCCAGTCCAGCTGTTGGCGCATCTTCACCGCGCCCTCGAAGCATCTTCAAGTCAGGAGCTTGCAACTCTTCATACACAAATGCAGCTCCGTGGCAAAGCTATCCTCCAGCCTGAAGGTCCTGATCGTTTTGAGTTTATAAAGGGATGTAATGTACAGGACTGCTATCTCATTTTGAGTCATCTCTTTTGTAAGCCGTTCGGCATATTAGCTAACTCGTTCAAGAGTTTGTAATAGATGTTCATTATCAATAAAGAGAACTTTTCTATGTTTCAAATCTGTGTTTCAATTTATCTGCGTACTCTGAATATGTGCTTGCTATGCAAATTACTTTAGCCTTGTGCGGGCGCAACCCCAGGCCCGCACGGCGGTCACGACTCGGGGGACGCCTCGGGGCGTGACATAGTGGTATCAGAGCACAGATTCAAGTTCCTTAGACTTCGTGCTGGAAAAGTTCCTTTAACGATCAAAATTCCTGTACGAACTCTTGAACTTGCTAGGCCAAAATGAGATACATTCATGCAATAAGTCCATAATACATTATGATTCTAATATAATTTACCTTCTTTTGAAGGAATGGTACCAGCGCAATCTGCAGCGCAAGCATCGAACGAAACGCAAGGCCAAGAGAGTAGTTCGGGCACTTCGGGAAGTTCAAGAAGCCAACGAGCCATGCCAAGCATCGATCCCGTTCAGCAAATATTGCGGATGTTGGGGGAAAACCAACAAAGGGACGAGGCTCGCCACGAACGGGCCGAGAAGCGAGCGGAAGAGAGTCAGCTCAAGTTTCAAGACAATATAGAAGCACGATTCTCAGTCCAACAGAAGCAGGTAGATACCCTGCAACAGATCGTTCAGACTTTGGCTGCCAACCATTCCGTCGCAACAACAACGACTCCGGTGGTACAGCCCGTGCTTGAAGTTGAGACGCCGCAAATTCCAAGACAGAAGGACGTGACTGCCTTCGACTTTGGCCACTTCAAGAAAGTCTGCAACACCCTATTCAACGGGACTGAGGACCCAGTCGTAGCTCTAGATTGGTTGGCCGAACTTGAAGATCACTTCGTTCTGCTAGAGGTTCCCGAAGAGAAGCGCGTCGCCTGCGCACAACTACAGCTCCGCCTCAATGCGCACGATTGGTGGGACGTGCATCGACGATCTCTCCAATTTGATCACGGAGAGGAGGCGATCTCGTGGACGACTTTTCGTGCCGCGTTCGAAGAGGAGTATGTACCCCCCCCAGTCCAACGCCAGATGGAGAATGAGTTCGTACAGCTGCGGCAAGGCAGCATGACAGTTAAAGAGTACTCCGCCGAGTTCAACCGACTCTCCAAATTCGCTAGGGCCTATTTACCTGATGTAGCGAGTCGAGCTAGAAGTTTTGAAGGTGGACTACGCCCTGTCATCTATTCGCACGTAGCCGTTCCTCAGTATCGGACAATGCGTGAAGTCATGAATCACGCCTTATCTCTTGAACCACACTATCCTCACGTTCCTGCCGGCGCTGTGCATACATCCAGTCACAAACGCCAAAGCGACGAGAGAGGAAACAACGCTGCAAAGCGCCGAAACAACGGTGGTCCAAAAAGAGGGAAACCAGGGCAGTTATGTTATTTCTGTAACAGGACGGGGCATACGAAGGATAATTGTCGCCTGAAACTTGGTTTATGCCTAGCCTGTGGCGGATCAGACCATTCTGTTCGTGATTGTTCCTTGAGTCATGATCGCCGTCCTGAACGCAATAACCCCTAACGGTAGGTCCTATCTAAGTTTTGGGACGAAACTTCCAATTAGTTGGGTAGGATGTAGCGCCCCGTTCTTTCGGTGCGGAGAGCGCGGCTAAGAAACACAAGACGGTATCGTTCGATCGGGATAGATTGAATTAAGAACTCGTCCTCGTTATGGATTTGTTTCTTCGGAATTGATTCCCATATTCAGTGGACCGTGCCCCCGGGATCGACTTAGCGGCAGAGTCAGGAGGGACCTCTCCGCTGCTATCTTTTATTGCCTCAGTTTTCGATGTCGCTTGTTGCTTTCGTGCTTTGAGTTAGTTTTGGGATTTGCTTGTTTTCCTTGAACGGTTTCGATGGTTTTCATTATTTTCGTTCATTGAACTTGCACTTCAATTCCGAGATTGGAAAGAGAGGAAGAAGTATTGATCAAGCTGTTCGTGTGCAGGTGAACGAGCAGTAGGCGGCTTGCGAGCGGAGTCGTGAAGCGCCTCTTTCCTTCTCCCTTCCAAAATCTAAGTGAGTGGCTACCAACCCGATTAGCTAGACCTGCTTCCAAGCTTCACAGCTAATAATCTGCATTCTCCTTTGCCCCGATCAAACGATACCAAGTAATAATAAAAGAAACCAAGATAAAAGAGAATAGACTTGGTTATATGCTTGTCAATAAACTTCACAAACGAATACTTGAATGCATGCTTGTTCGCTTGGGAAAAATCATTGCTTGTCTTGTACATTGCTTGTCTTGTCTTGTACATTGCTTGTCTTGTACTCTTGTTGCCTCAAAAGCATGAACTGTTAACTAAGTAAATATATTGTTCGATCACGGACAACTTGTGCACAAGGTCATTGGTTCCTGCGGACGGTCGCTGGGGCACTAGCACCGATCCGGTCCGGACGGAATCTCTATTGTATAGTCCATTGTGCTGGACGGGGTGGCATGTAGCGCTCCTTGTTCATTCGCTGCATACCATTTCCGCCAGTGACTATTGTCCATTGTGGCATCACGCCAAGTGATCTCTTGTATATTTAAACCTGTTGCATACTAACTTGTGTCTTCGTGGCAGGGAAGACAAGGTAAGTATTGTGCAGGTAATTCAGACGGAAGGGTAAAATCCACCGAACGGTGGCACGTTCATTTCAGTAAATTCTATATGCTGCTTACTTGTAAATGAACTAAGGCAAGATAGAAACCCATAAATATGCATGCTTCATTAAAAACAACGTGTTGATTGGTATAGTCAGGCTAGCTCGCCTTCACCAGCATGTTTCGATATGCTGACCCTCGTTGAAACAGGTTCTCCGCACCAAGGCGAACCGAGCGAGGAGCCGGAGTCGTCTTCCCGATCCAGTCCAGCTGTTGGCGCATCTTCACCGTACCCTCGAAGCATCTTCAAGTCAGGGGCTTGCAACTCTTCATACACAAATGCAGCTCCGTGGCAAAGCTATCCTCCAGCCTGGAGGTCCTGATCGTTTTGAGTTTATAAAGGGATGTAATGTACAGGACTGCTATCTTATTTTGAGTCATCTCTTTTGTAAGCCGTTCGACATATTAGCTAACTCATTCAAGAGTTTGTAATAGATGTTCATTATCAATAAAGAGAACTTTTCCATGTTTCAAATCTGTGTTTCAATTTATCTGCGTACTCTGAATATGTGCTTGCTATGCAAATTACTTTAGCCTTGTGCGGGCGCAACCCCAGGCCCGCACGGCGGTCACGACTCGGTGGACGCCTCGGGGCGTGACAGAGCTATCCAGCGTATTTTTTATGCTTCTACAAGCGGTGCAGTACGGTACGACCCGGGTGGTGCGTTGATGCAATGCAGGTGGAGGTGCGGTGCTAGTGCAGAACTGTTGCGGCGTGGTGCGGTTACGGCTTCATGAGGCCTTCGGGCTGGGATAGGGCCTTCGGACTAGGAAATGTATATATAGACCTTTGGGCTGTATTGGTTGTAAGCCTTCAGGCTGAGTTGTAGCCTCTCAGAGGGGCCTGAATAAAATTTACCTTCTTGAAAATGTGTGGTACTAGTGCGGAGCTGGTGCAGCTACGTATGCGTGAGGCCTTCGGGCTGGGATAGGGCCGTAAGCCTTCAGACTGAGTTGTAGCCTCTCAGAGGGGCCTGAATAAAATTTACCTTCTTCGATATATATATATATATATATATATATATATATATATATATATATATATATATATATATATATATGACAAACTTTTTTATTGAATGAAAGTAGACTAGTTACAAGACACTTAAGATCAACAGAAAGGCGTAATAATTCGCCTAACTTTGAAAAGAAACAAGCAAAGGACAAATAATCTAGGACCTGAGTTTGACTGATTTGGATTGGGAAGATGATGGTCTCAAAGTCATGAGTAGTTGATGAGCAATTCTGTGATAGTTCTTATCCCTCCTGAACTTTAAGACATCCACTTCTTGCTTCTCGGACATCTACAATTTAGTCTCCTCACTTGGAGGGGAGACTCAAAATCCATGATCCGTCAGTAAGTGGGATCTGATGACAGCTCGGAGGAAGGAGTCAGGTTCTCCTCACCAGAGCCGAGGAAACTGATTACAGCTCGGACGGATAGACCCAAATCCTCCAGGCCTGAACTGTAGCTGCTGACCTGCGACGTAACACTACCCTGCGCATATCTGATGAGGACATCGTAGTGCACGCACGAGATTTTTGACACGTATACTGGAACATGAAGCATATCAAAAAAGATCCATCATTGCTCATGTGGTTTTGAGTTTGATTTGATATTTTATTAGGTTTATTTTAGTCCCTTATTACTTGTGGAGATTTTGTTTCTTTTTTTGTTGACATCTTTAGTCCCATATTGCATGTGGGTTAGCACTTTGCTCTTTTGTATGCCTATATATAGGCATGTTCTTTTCATATGAGAGCATGAAATAGTCAATAAAAAATTGTGAGAAAAAAATCTTGCGAGCTATTTTTTTTGAGATTAGAGTGTGAAACCTAATCCCCTTCCTTCCTGGTCGTGTGAAACCCTAGGGTGATCGTCTGTCGAGAGTCTTCGACTTCCTCCTCGTCCCAACCTTATCGCCAAGCCGGTTGCCGTCCGACCCATGAGTTACCAGTAGATCCCCGCTGTCCTGCCTTCCGTCTCGGTCGTCTGCCTTCCTCCCTTGGTGCAGCAGGCCATTCACCGTCGGCTGCACGCCGTCAGGCCGTCCGTCGTCAGGCCGCCCGCCATCAGGCCGTCCGTCTATCGTCGGTCGTAGATCTGACAACCAACATTCTTCTTCCTATCTAAAGATCCAGGTGCACCATTCCAACTTCTCTAATATTTGCGAAATTATCACTGTTAGGATAAAAAAATCTTTTTAATATTTTTAATCATTCATGGTTGTTATCCTGCTTTGATTGTGAGGAACATATCTGCTTGTAAAGGATATTATATTTGCTAAAGAACTGATATTAAATTTGGAACTAAAATTGTGTATAATTTATTATATTAATTTTCTAATGAATCATGAGGACAAGATTTGCAGCTAGGATTGTGCTTCTTCTTAAAAAAAGCCATTGAGATCCCAAAATTAAACTTTAAATCTTCTGCTTAACTAGTCGTTCTTTATAACTTGTCATTGATTCTTGTTCATTCTGCTTATTTCCATAACCTGCACAACGTAGAGACATAAATTAGAGTTAATCAAGACATATATTACATCAATTTGGTATCAGAGCTTGGTTTGTGCATTTAGATCATTTTGCATAAATTATTTTAAGGGCAAAACCTCTATAAGCTATGGTTGGAATTTCATCACCTATTCATAGCCCAAAAACCACATTGAACTAAATTTAAAATTTATTTAGACATTGGCGGGGTTGCCGACCAGACGGAGCTCATTAGGTCTTTGAAGGAAGCGGTTGTGGTGTGATCTGATATCAGTGAGTCTCGTGCCATTGAAGAGGTCTATTCACTTAATCCTAAAAAGTTTAGGAGCTAACTAAAAAAAATCACATTCTAGGGTTGCATTTCATTTAATTTAAAAAAAGAAAGAGTTGCATTCTAGGGTTTAGTATTTCATTTCATTTATTGAAAAAAATTGTCATTTGAATTAACAACAATCATTTAGGTTTAAGTAGTGCATGCCTACACGATCTGGTCATTCATATTTGTTAGAGGAAACTAGTCAATCACTCCAAGATTGAAGTAACCCTTTGCATTTGATACGCGAATCGGCTAAAGATAGTATGGACCCCGAGTTAGTTAGAAAGTTAGATGCGCTAATGGGACAAATGGGTACCATTGCTCAAGAGTGTAGGGCTACCCGCGAAGCCTTAATTGAATTTCAAAAAGAAACAAATGATAGGTTCATTAGAATTGAGAGAGCACGAAGTCGTACCCCACAGGGAAATGATGGAGTGGGAGTGCGTAGTCAGACAACTCATAGGGATGAGTATGACCATCAAGTTGATTACGACCATGGGGGTTCTTACTCTCCACGACGAAACCAAAATTATTGACCACAACGATATGACCCTGACGAGCAATATTTGAGGAGTATTAAAGTTGAGGCGCCGACCTTTGACGGCAAACTCAACCCACAATACTTTTTGGATTGGATCAAATATATGGACCGCTACTTTAAGTGGTATAACTTAACTGAGGAGAGAAAAGTAAAATTTGCTGCTATGAGATTGACTGGCCAAGCTAGTCAATATTGGTCTAATATAGAACACTTGAGAGAAATAAGAGGTGAGTTGTCCATGAGGACTTGGACTGAAATGAAACAACAATTGAAAGAAAAATACCTCCCTCCCTCCTATTATCCCCATTTATTAGATCAGTGGAACCTCTTACGCCAAGAAAACATGTCGGCTAAAGGGTATGTAGCAAAATTTGATGAGTTCATGGTAAGGTGTTTCACTATCGAAAGTGAGACTCCTAAACAAATCATATCTAGGTTTAGAACTGGTTTACAAACTAATTTAAAACTGAGTTATTTGCACGAGACATTGACACATTAGAGAGAGCTTATGCCTTAGTTCAAGACCTAGACGAAGTTAAGCCACATTCGAGTTTTAGGAGTCAAGATTTTCGTCAACAAGCTTCACGATCATCCACAAACCAATACCCTAATCGAACTACTTCCAATCCAACCCAGCCTAGGGTAGATATGAAAGGCAAGAGTGTTGAGAAAGATTTTTCAAAGATTGGCCCAAACGTAAAGTGTTTCAAATGTCAAGGGTATGGACATGTCGCTGCAAATTATTCTAGTCCTTTTAAATCAATTTGATTGAGGAACAATTGAAGAAGAGTCAGTACCCAATTGTGAGGGCTACGTTCATCACATTGATGAAGACGCAGAATATCTTGAGGAAGGAAATGACTATGTCTTAGGTTACATAGGGTCTCCTACATTAGTTGTTGTTAGGTGCACATTGTCTAAACCTAATGTTAGTGATGACTGGAAATGACACACGATCTTTCACACTTTTACAAGAATTGGAGATAGAAAATGCAAGGTAATTGTAGATAGTGGTAGTTGCATTAATGCTATTTCTGCTTCTGCAGTATCTAAAGTAGGCCTTAAAGATGTTCCACATCCTAGTCCTTATAAGGTATTTTGGATCAACGACACTGTCCTCCAAGTCCAAGAACGGTGTCTTGTTCCGCTTCAATTTGCAATCTATAAAGACAAGGTTTTGTGTGATGTCTTGGAAATGGACATAGGTCAAATAATCCTAGGGAGACCATGATTGTACGATAATGATATTCATATGTTCGGTCGTTTAAACATGGTGATGTTTGAGCATGACGGAAAGAAAATCAAGATTCACCCTATACATCCGAAAACTAGTGACCCGCAACCCAGTCCAAATAAGCAACCCAAGGGGTTAAATTTAATTGGTGCAAAAGAAATGACTCATGAAATTACCAAAGGATCACCTATCTTTATCCTCACTGCGCGTGAAATTCCTAAAGAACCTACCAAATTGACTCCTACTGAGATCCTTCCTATAATAGAGAAATTTTCTGATGTCTTTCCTGAAGACCTTCCTTATGACTTACCCCTGATGCGTGACATTCAACACGCAATTAAACTTGTACCAGGAGCAAGTTTGCCCAACCTGCCATACTATCGAATGAACCCAAATGAACATGCGGAGCTAAAAAGACAATTTGATGAGTTGCTTAGGAAAGGATTTGTATGAGAGAGTTTGAGCCCTTGTGCAGTACATGTCTTGTTGACACCATGAAGGATGGTACTTGGCGCATGTGTGTAGACAGTCGTGCCATAAATAAGATTACCGTTAAGTATCAATTTTCTATCCCTCGATTAGATGTTATGCTAGACATGATGTCTGGAGCCACGATATTCTCCAAGATTGATCTCAAAAGTGGCTATCATCAAATTCGCATTCGACCGGAAGATGAGTGGAAAACTGCTTTCAAGACGAAGGATGACCTGTATGAGTGGATGGTTATGCCCTTCGGGTTGAGTAATGCTCCGAGTACATTCATTCGAGTGATGACACAAGTTTTACGACCTTTCATGGGATACTTTTTGGTCGTATACTTTGATGACACCCTCATTTACAACCGATCTCGTGAGTAACATTTGGACCATCTGCGTCAAGTTTGTTCTGTCTTGAGAAATGAGCAATTGTATGCTAATCCAAAGAAGTGCACCTTTCTCACAGACAAAATAATTTTTTGGGATTTGTGGTCTCTTCTAGTCTCTGCTGATCCCGAGAAAATTAGGGCAATCGAGGAATGGCCTGAACCCAATAGCATACGAGATGTGAGAAGTTTTCATGGACTTGCCATATTTTATCATAGGTTTATTAAGGGGTTTAGTACCATTATGACACCTATTACTGAATGCTTAAAAGGAGATGAATTTAAGTGGACCAAAGCTGTTGCTAGGACTTTTAAGGGGATTAAGATAAAGATGGTAGACGCTCCTGTCGTGCGCCTTCCTGATTTCTCGAAGGTGTTTGAAGTCGCTTGTGACGCTTCAGGAATTGGTATAAGTGGAATTCTATCCCAAGAAAACCACTCAATTGCATACTTCAGTGAGAAACTGAATGATACTCGACAACGTTATTCTACCTACGATAAGGAGTTCTACGCAATAATACAAGCTCTTCTCTATTAGCGCCATTACTTGCTTCCACAAGAATTCGTTATTTTTTCAGACCATGAAGCCCTTAGGTATATCAACTCATAAAAGAACTTAAATGCTAGGCATGGGAGATGGGTAGAGTTTCTGCAGGATTATACTTACACCATTCGACATAAAGCGGGAGTTGAAAATAAGGCGGTCGATGCACTCAGCCGTAGGTCATTTCTCCTTTCTGAAATGAGTGCTGAAGTAGTAGATTTTGAACAAATTAAAGGAGAATACGCATCATGTCCTGATTTTCAAGATATTTTTATCTTGTTAAGCAATGACAACATTCGTGAGATTGATGATTTTCTTATCCAGGAAGGATATTTGTTCAAGTGTCGCAAGTTGTGTATCCCTAGCACATCTTTAAAGGATTTTCTTGTTTGGGAAGTTCATGTTGGGGGTCTTGCAGGACATTTTGGGAGCAATAAGACTATTGATGCTGTAGAACGTTATTTCTTTTGGCCAAGCATTAAGTAAGATGTTGTTAGGCTTGTTGGTCAGTGTCACACTTGTCAGCTAGCCAAGCAACGAAAACAAAATACCGATCTTTACACACCATTACCTATCCCAGATCGCCCTTGGCAATATATTAGCATGGACTTTGTATTAGGCCTTCCTAAGACCGTTAGGGAGCATGATTCTATTTTTGTGGTTGTGGACAGATTTTCTAAAATGGCATATTTTATACCTTGTTCCAAAACCAGCGATGCTTTCCGAATTGCCAAGCTTTACTTTGATGGGTTGTTCGATTACATGGATTACCTAAGACCATCGTGTCAGATATGGACGCCAAGTTTATGCGAGTTACTTTTGGAAGACCCTTTGGCACAAAATAAAAACAAAATTGTACTTTTTTATGGCTTTTTACCTCCAAACCGACGGTCAAACGGATGTTGTTAATAGAAGTTTGGGAAACTTGTTGAGAACATTAGTTGGTAAAAATCTAGAAAATTGGGACCTCCATTTATCCATTGCTGAATTTGCTTATAACAACTCTGTCAATAGGTTTACTGGTGTCTGTCCAACTGAGATAGTTTATGATTACAAACCAAAACAACCTATAGACCTCATTCCTACATCTGCATCTCATAGAGTATCTAAGTCGGCATCCGCATTTGCTTCTCGCATCCATGATTTGCATATAGAAATCAACATGCGAATTGAACAGAATAATGTCAACTATAAATTACATGCTGATCTAAAAATGAGGTTTAAAGAATTCAAAGTTGGTGATTATATAATGGTCCGGATTCGTCCGGAACGATTTCCTCTAGGAACCGTCAAGAAGTTGCATGCACGAAGTGCAGGTCCATTCGAAATTTTGAAGAAATTTAATGATAATGCTTTTGTCCTCGACCTTCCAGAATGATTTAATTTTAGTTCTACATTTATTATTGATGACTTAGTTGAATATAAATATCCAGATTTTAACCCAGACAACCCACTGTTTAATGGCCTTCCCCCTGAGCATATTCTTGAGGGACCTCCTTTACCTCCACTACCAGAAATACAACCCATTACAACATATGATATTGAAAGTATTATTGATGATCATATTATTTCTACTAGCAGCGGTGGTATTCACAGGTACTTAGTTCGTTGGAGAGGTCGTCCTGAGTCTGAGGACACTTGGCTAGCCCGAGATGATTTATAAAGACTTGATCCAGATGCATTGGAGTACTACGAGAGTAGTAGAGCCCCAACTTCGACAGAGTCAGCTCTCTTTTAACCGGAGAGAATGATGAGGGCATCGTACCGCGCACACGAGATTTTTGACACATGTACGGGTGCATGAAGCATCTTGAAAAAGATCCATCATTGCTCATGTGGTTTTGAGTTTGAGTTGACATTTTATTAGATTTATTTTAGTTCCACATTTCTTGTGGAGAGTTTGTTTCTTTTTTTGTTCACATCTTTAGTCCCACATTGCCTGTGGGTTAGCACTTTGCTCTTTTGTATGCCTATATATAAGCTTGTTCTTTTCATATGAGTGCATGAAATAATCAATAAAAAATTGTGAGAAAAAAAAATCTTGCGAGCTATTTTTTTGAGATTAGAGTGTGAAACCTAATCTTCCTCTTCCTCCCGGGGCATGTGGAACCCTAGGGTGGTCGTCTGTCGAGCGTCTTTGACTTCCTCCTCGCCTTAACCTCATCGCCAAGCCGGCTGCCGTCCGACCCAGGAGGTACCAGAACCTCCCTGCTGTCCTGTCTCCCGTCTCGATCGTCTGCTCCCTTGGTGCAACAGGCCATTCGCCGTCGGCCTGCACGCCATCAGGCCGTCCGTCGCCAGGTCGTCCATCTCCAGGCCGTCCACCGTCAGGCCGTCCGTCGCAAGACCGTCCGTCTATCGTCGATCGCAGATCCGACAACCAATATTCTTCTTCCTATCTAAAGATCCAGGTGCACCATTATAACTTTCTAATATTTACAAATCATCACTGTTAGGATAAAAAAATCTTTTTAATATTTTTAATCATTCATGGCTGTTATCCTGCTTTGATTGTGAGGAACAGATCTGCTTGATAAATGATATTATATTGACTAAAGAACTGATATTAAATTTGAAACTAAAATTGAGTATAATTTATTACATTAATTTTCTAATGAATCATGAATACAAGATTTGCAGCTAGGATTGTACTTCTTCTTAAAAAAAAGTCATTGAGATCCCAACATTGAACTTTAAATCTTCTGCTTAACTAATCGTTCTTTATAACTTGTCATTGATTCTCGTTTTATTCTGCTGATTTCCATAACCTGCACAACGTAGAGACATAAATTAAAGTTAATCAAGATATGCATTACATCAACATCCCTCGACACGGAAGACAACGCCAACTTGGCACGCTCTACCTTATTCGTCCAACTGAGACGAGCACCAATACCCTGAATACTCTGCTCCCAGTCGAGGAGGGAAGGAAAAAACTGCCCCTCCTTTGCCTCCGTCAGGAAAAGTCACGGACAGATCCGGGAGGTAGTATAGAAGCAGAATCCTCAAAAGGATCAAGAAGAGTGACAGGGAAGACCCTGCTCGAAGAGAGAGGAGGACCCGAGACAGGATCTGACGGGGCCAGAGGAAGAAACAAGGGGGAGGGAGGGGGAGGGAGACTAATGGAGCGATAGTAAGGGGTGAGTGGCGGTCGGGGGAGGGAACCAAAAAAGTTGTGTAAGGAACAAGTGGAGGGGTCAAAGAGGCAAAAAGTAGGGCTTGGTAGAGGACAATGGGATGGTGATAGAGGAAAGAGGGGACCGGCTAGCGGAGGGTTTGGAGGAAGAAAGGATCAGAGGGGTAGGTAGAAGTCTAGTGGATGACAGAGGGGGTACAGATTGGAGCGAGGTGAGCGGGTTGCAGCCCAAGGATGGAGAAGGGGGGTGTTAACATGGGCTCCAACTAAAGAGACCGTGGAAGCAAAAACCGAAGACGAAGAGGCAAGGATAGAGGAGTAACCAATCTCCAAGGAAGGGAGCACATTACCCCGAGAATATGAAAATGCCTTGTCCATCCTCGGATCTCCCTTATTAAGCGCCCGAGGGCAAAACATGAACTCGTGGCCCAGATGGAGGCACCCATAACAGAATACCGGAATGTTCTCGACAACAATGATTTGCCAAATAAACTGATCGTCTGGCAAGTTGATCCTGATCTTCGGTGGAGGGGGGCGACTAATATCAACGTCCACGAGCACCCTCGTACAACTAAGCATGGTACCATCGCTGTAGCACTATCAATCATGAGTGGAGATCTAATTCATTTCACAAGATCTAAAACCACCTCTTTCACAAAGAAGAAGTGAGGCAAGCCAGATAGGCTAGCCAAACCGGAGCCATCGATGTCTCCCTCCGCGGGTCAAAGTTCGTGGATCACTTGAGGACTCGCATAGGGGAGCGAGGAATGTGCCATAACTCTCTCAACCTTAGTTTCAGGTAGTCCACCTCTAGAGATGGGCGGATCAGCAAATGATTGGAGCTAATAACTCCAACTGAGACCGTATCGGATAATCCTACCTCGTAAATACCTGTCACTACCACATTTTCTAGGAAATAATATTTTGGTCATTTTATAATTAATTAAATATTGTGCATGTTGTAAATTTATTTATTGTATTATTTATTTATTTTTAGATGTTTGATATTAATTTGGACTTGTGTTAGTGGATCTAACTAGTTTAGATTAGATCCATGGACCAACATTTAATTCTAGTTAGAATTGATCCCAATAGTAAGCCCATTCATTAGGAGGATGAATTAATTAGTGTAACCAATTAGACTAGAACCTTCCCTCCTTAATTAATTCCTTCATGACAAGCCATAAGGGGTATTATGGATATTTTATAGTAGCTCTGAGGAGGGGTTAGTGGCCGGCCCCCATAGGAGTGGGGAGAGACTCTCTCTCTTTATTTTTTTATTCCAAATCTAGATATATAATTTTTCTCTCCCAAATTTCTTCATTCCTACATCAAATTCTACCCAAATTTCTTCCCAATTTTTTCCCTATTCATCATTGGAGGCTATTAGAATAAGAAGAAAGTAAGGATCTACAAGGAGGAAGTAAGGATCTACAAGGAAGAGTAAGGATCTTCAAGTTGAAGGCTTTTGACACTAATTTAGAGATTTTATTAGAAATTCATCTTCCAATATATACAATTCAGTTTTTTTTATCTCTAATTAGACTATAAATCTGTAATTTAATCATTATGAACCCTCCCATGTACTAAGGCTACCCATAGGAATTGGAATTAGATTCATAGGAGGCCTATGGAGAAAGTTATGTGGTATTTTGTGTCAATTTTGGGAGAATTCTGAGATTGACATATCTTGTGTGTGACTAGTGTCGTATCCACAATTGGATACGTGTAGGCCGTATCCCGACAATTTGGCTATACAGATTAATTTTGGGGTTTTCTTCCGACACAGGAGTTTGACCATGTCATATTTTGACACGAACACGTAGTTGAGTAGCTAACACTTCGTGTTGTTTCTAATTTTAATTTTAGAATTGCTCGTGTCCTTCGGGGTACGTTTGGTGGTGTGGTGGAGCCATATCGCAAGCGTATCATAGATTGAGTGTGATACGGGTGCGGTGCACTCCACTTGTTTGATGCTTTGCTTTGCTTTTCAATTCAATTTTCCTTGGTTATAGCTATTATAATATTATAATTATAATATATATATATATATATATATATATATATATATATATATATATATATATATATATATATGTGTGTGTGTGTGTGTGTGTGTGTGTGTGGGTGTGGGTGTATGTGTGTGTGTGTTTCTATTTTCAATTGTGATGTGTTGGTGGTCATGAGGGAATATGAGAGTGCTTGTGCATCATTAGTGTGGGTATGTGGTAGCACACACACACACACACACACACACATATATATATATATATATATATTTATATATATATGAGTGAGTGAGTGTATGTGTGTATAGGTGTGTGCATGTAAGCTAGAGGGAAGAATTATAAGCAAGAAGTAGCGAGAAGCAGGCCAATAAGCAGAGAGAAGCAGGCCAGAAAGCAGTGAGCAGAAGCGGCAGCAGCAGCCGGATAAGCAGCAGCAGAAACAGCAAGCTGCAGAAGCAACAGCAGAAGTAGCAAGCAGCAGAAGCAGCAACAGAAGCAGCAAGCAGTAGAAGCAGCGATAAGATGCAGCAAGCAGAAGCTGCAGCAGCAAGCAACAACAGCATTGATAAGTAGTAGCAGCAGCAGCGATAAGCAGAAGTAGCAGTAGTTTGAGTGTTTATAGTTAAGTTGTAGATAAGTTAAGATAAGCTAGTTAGTTTATATTGATAAGTTAGTAAGTTATGTATATATTGTTTGTAAGTTAGTATATATATATATATATATATATATATATATATATATATATATATATATATATAAGCACTAGTTAGCATGGGTAGTATTATTTCTAGATTACCTTGAGTTACATCAAGGTAATGAGAGTTGAGGTATCTTGGGTATGGGTATGAAATATCCAAAGGGGTATGTTAGTATGTTAGTTTAGTATAGTATTGTTATAAGTTTAAATGCATATTAGTGTATAGTGAGGTGTATGGGTAGTTAGTTATATGTTAGATATTGAATTACCTTGTGATACCTGTTGGCCTATCCGGTCTCAGTCAACTTGATTTTGATAGTTAACTAAACCTTGGATTGATATGTCGCATCTGAAGCCTCAATAATGCTATTGCATGTCGTCTGTATTGCATCTATTCAAATATAATCTTTAATTTATTTGAGTCCAGGACTGATGTACGCTGAGTCGCACTGGAAAAACCAAGAAACTATAAACCAGATACCTAGTCCACTCAAATAAACCAAAGAACCTATCCACCAAATCAGGCCACATTCATTTACAAAGTCTACCATACTAGGAGACCGAACTCGGGCCGAACTTGTGCCGAACTCAGTTACCCTTTTGGTATAAAATAAACCAGTTCAATAAGCTCCCGATTTCTTGGCCCAACGATTGAAAATTTGAATTAAACCCTGACCAAATTCTGACCGAATTCTGTTTGCCTACAACCTATAAATAGGATTGGAGTTCTCATTCTTACTTACTCAACCAACTCAACTATTCTTAAGTCTTCTATCCTTTTGTGAGCAAACCCCTAAGCCTTAACTTTCCCATCTCAAAGAGCAACTCCCTAGCCTTCCTAATGCCAAATGCGATCTCGGTCTAGAAGTCTTCTGAGTTGTAAAGAGCTTTGTTCAATCAGTTACTCTCTCTCTAAGATGTGAAGTTGCGAGACTTCAGATCAAAACTTATGGTGTAAAGAAGTGGCAAGCCTTCGGATCAAAGCTTGTGATTCACTATTGGTGATTATAGTGGAGAAACTCCGATCTTGAGTTCTCGGGACTGGACTAGTCCTCTCAGAGAAAAACCAGTATACATCTTAGTATTTGCGTTTGCTTTCTCTCTCTCTCTCAAATTTACTGCTACACTGTTAGTTAGCAACTGCCTTCATTCTGATAATCTTAAATTGGGTAAATTATTCCGCTGCACTCTATTTACCCCCCTCTAGAGTTGCATCATGGTCCTTCAATTGGTATCAGAGCATGTGCTCTTTATATAGGAACTATTGCTCATACCATTTGCTCCTTCAATTGGTATCAGAGCTTGTTCTCTTCGTATTTGGCTTAACATCCTAAGAGACTTATGACAACTGTTAGATCTATCCATACCAACAATGGTGAAGGCCAGTCCACAAATAGGCCACTCTTATTTGACGGTACTAACTACACATACTGGAAGACACGTATGAGCTTCTACCTAAAGTCACTTGATTTTGACCTTTGGGCTGTAGTAGTAGAAGGATACAAGAAGCCACCTAGAATAGTCATAGATGGTAACCTTGTAGAGAAGCCTCATGATAAGTACACAGACACCGAAAAAAATAAGCTAGTCTTGTTGCTAAAGCTATTAGCGCTCTATTTTGTGCTATAGACAGAATTGAATTTAATAGGGTCTCCACTTGCGAAACTTCGCATGAAGTATGGAAACTTCTTGAGGTCACTCATGAAGGAACCTCCCAAGTGAAGGAATCAAACGTAAGTCATCTAACACAAGAGTATGCAGCATTCAAGATGAAGCAAATTGAGATGATCACTCAAATGTTCACGATATTCCTCGACATCGTCAACCCTCTATTATCACTAGGCAAAGAGTACCACAATCACGAGAAGATTCGTAAGGTACTCAGGGGACTCACCAAGAATTAGAATCCCAAGGCCACCACAATCATAGAAGGGAATGATCTTACCATTATGACCCTCGAGATGCTCATGGGCAAGCTGATGACTCACAAGCTGGATCTCAAGGAATTTGAAGAACCCACTCCAAGGAGAAGACGATTTCTCTTAAGAAGTATCACAAAAAGGTCACCAAGTACAACTCCTATGAAAATGAGTCTCAAGATGAGGAAGTTACCCTGACCACAAGAAACTTCAGAAAATTTTTAAAGATTGAGAAATCAAAGAAGAAGGAGCCAACTGACAACAGTGATGAAGAGCTTATATGCTACAACTGTAAGAAGACAGGGCATATAAAGAAAGATTGTCCAACCCTAAGAAAAGGAAATCGCCATAATTACTCATCAAGAAGAACATCATCATGGAAATATGCAAACACTAGTATTTGGCACGAAAGTGAAGCTAGTGAATCCGAAGAAGAGAATCCTCGAGAAGCAGCAAGCCTATGCTTCATAGCGTTAGCTGATCAGGTAACTGATACTGACTCTTATGATGATTTTACTTTTGATGAACTAGATAATGCTTTTAGTGATTTGCTTTATGATTTTAGGAAACTTAGAAATAAGTACAAACATGCTAAGAAAGATGTTAAAGAATGTCAAACTGAAATAGAGAGACTAACATCTCTACTAAGTGAAGTAAATGATACCTCAAACGATTCAGATGAGAATTCTAGACTTAAGCTTAACCTCCACGAGGCACTTGCCAGTCTTGACAAGGGCTCTCAGGAGAACACTAAACTTAAGGAAGAACTTGAATCTGAAAAGAAGAAGTATTCCATTGCTACACATAGAATAGATGCTCTCACTGTTAAATATGATGAAGTATATGCTACCTCTAAAAAGTTAGATTAGATTGGGTAAATAGGTCGAACAAACTCCACCCAACCTAACACGAGACACGTAGCAAGACAAAAGAACACTAACATTTATGCTCCTACCTATATGCATAACAGTTCTTGCAATCATCATGCACATAGAATCAAACACAATCATGCATTCTATTATAGATATCCCTGAAGACCACAAAGAAATGTCAAACATAATCATGCATTCTATCCATATAGACCACAATGAACTGCTTCACACAATCATATCTATCATGCTGTACCAAGCATCAATCACACAGCTATATGTCACTACTGTGGTAAGAAAGAACATATATCTAGATTCTGTAGAACAAGGAAATTAGTAGATATGAATGTTTATGCATGGGTACCAAAAACTAACACAACATGACCCTCAAGGAAATGGGTACCAAGGGTTACATCTACAACTCGTTTTGTAGGTGGACCAACCATCTCATGCTAGAAGCAAGTGGATTCTCGATAGTGGTTGCTTACGACATATGACTGGTGATGCTAACCTATTTACAACGCTATCGATGAAGAAAGAAGGTTATGTCTCCATGGGCAATAACCTCAGAGGATACATTATTGGTAATGGTAATATATGTGTTCCTCCCTATCCTGTCATAAAAGATGTTTGTCTAGTAACGGAATTAAAATATAACCTACTCAGTATCAGTCATCTAGCTGACCATGGTTATGGTATTAACTTCGTTAAAAATAAATATTCTATTTATGAAAGATCCACTGGTAATGTTATCTTTGAAGGGATCAGGGAAGACAATATATATATTTTCTATCTTGCAAAAGATACTGACAATGCAGGCAAATGTCTATACGCCAACAAAGGTGACAACTGGCTATGGCATATGCGTCTAGGACACACAAACATGAACACTATTGCAAGACTTTCTTCAAAGAAACTCGTAAGAGGCTTACCAGAGATTACTTTTAAGAAAGATATGTTATGTGCTGACTGTGAAAAGAATAAAGGTACTAAATCTTCTTTTAAATAAATCAACTCTGTAAGTACCTCTAGACCTCTCCAACTCTTGCATATGAACTTGTTTGGACCCAGTAGATTCGTCAGTCTTGGCGGTAAGCTTTATGCTTATGTTATTGTTGATGATTTTTCTAGATACACATGGGTTTATTTTCTTGCAAATAAAAATAAAGTATTTTTTGAATTTTTCACTTTTTGTAAAAAGGTTCAAAACAAAAAAGGTTTCATGATTACTCGTATTCGAAGTGATCATGGAGGCAAATTCGAAAATAGTGATTTTAAAAGATTTTGCAATGAAAATAGTTTTTCTCATGAATTTTTTTGTCCTAGAACTCCACAACAAAATGGTGTTGTTGAGTGGAAGAATATAACTCTTGGCAATATGGCTAGAGTCATGTTAAATTAGTATAACCTTCCGAAATACTTTTGGGTTGAAGCTGTAAGTACTTCATGTCATATTTTGAATATGGTGCTTATTCGACCTATATCAAATAAAACTCAATATGAACTTTGGTTTGGTAAAATCCCCACAATTAGTTACTTTAAAGTTTTTGGCTACAAATATTTTATTCTTAATACTAAAGATAATCTAGGAAATTTTGACTCCAAGGACGATGAAGGTATTTTTCTTGGTTATGCCGTCAAAAGTAAAGGATTCAGAGTATTCAACAAAACCTCATTGACTGTTGAAGAATCAATCAATGTTACATTTGATGAACACAACACTCAAGCACTAAACGAAAGCGACAATGAAGGTAGTCAACCCGCAACAAACAAGACATCAGAAGATACAAACAGTACAAGTCATCCGGAAAGTCTGCCAAGGAGACTAAAGTTCTCCACAGATCATCCTGAGGACTTGGAATAGGTGATGTATCGAAAGGTATAAATACACGTTCCTCAAATAGAGATATCATTGCAAGTGTTGCTTTTATTTCTCAAGTAGAACCTAAAAATGCTGATGAAGCTTTTGCTGATGAATTTTAAATTTCTGCTATGCAAGTGGAACTCAACCAATTTGAACGCAATCAAGTTTGGGAACTTGTTACTAAACCTAATGATTATCCGATCATTGGTACTAAATAGTTTTTTCGAAATAAATTAAATAAGGATGGTTCAGTTATACGTAATAAAGCACGTCTCGTATCTCAAGGATACAACCAAGAGGAAGGTATCGACTATGATGAGACTTATGCTCCTGTTGCTAGACTTGAATCTATTCGAATGCTTTGCATTTTTGCTATTTTTCATAACTTCAAAATTTTTCAAATGGATGTTAAAAGTGGTTTTCTAAATGGTGTTATCAACGAAGATGTTTTTGTAAAACAACCCCCTGGTTTTGAAGATTTTAAACACCCTGACCACGTATTCAAGTTACGAAAGGCTCTATACGGACTCAAACAAGCCCCTCGTGCTTGGTACGAACGTCTTAGCTTCTTTCTACTTGGAAACGACTTTTCAAAAGGAAAAATTGATACTACCCTTTTTATCAAAACTTATGCTGATTCTTTGTTATTAGTGCAAATATATGTTGATGATATCATATTTGGATCTACTAATGAGATGCTATGTAATGAGTTTGCTAAGTGTATGCAGAGTGAATTTGAGATAAGCATGATGGGAGAACCGACTTTCTTCCTAGGAATTCAAATCAATCAAGATTCACAAGGAACTTTTATCCATTAGGCTAAGTACATGAAGGATTTGCTCAAAAAGTTTGACATGGAAAATGCAAAGCCTATCGGAACTCCAATGGCAATATCCACTAAGCAAAAACAGTAAACCAACAAACATACATAAGTATCGAGGTATGATCGATAGTTTGTTATATCTAACTGCTAGTCGCCCAAAAATTATGTTTGCTGTATTTTTTTGTGCTAGATATCAGGCAAATTCTAAGAAATCACATTTGTGCGCAGTTAAGCGTATCCTAAAATGCCTTAAAGGGACTTTGTCAGCAGGCTTATGGTATCCTAAAACCACGTCCTTTGACCTTACAGGTTACTCGGATGCTAATTTTTCTGGATGCAAAGTCAATCGAAAAAGGACCAGCAATACGTGTCATTTTCTAGGAAAGTCTCTAGTCTCCTGGTTTAGTAAGAAACAAAATTCTGTTGCATTATCAACAACTGAGGCAGAGTATATCGCCGCAGGATGTTGTTGTGCTTAAATTTAGTGGATAAAGCAAACCCTAGAAGACTTCAATCTGCACTATAAGAACATTCCTATTTTTTGTGATAATACTAGCACCATTAATCTCAGCAAAATTCAGTATGCCATTCACGCACTAAGCACATAGAAATTCGTTATCATTTTTTAAGGGATCATCAATCACTTAGAGATATTTATTTAGAGTATGTGGACACGGAACATCAACTAGCAGACATCTTTACTAAACCTTTAGCTGAAGATCGATTCAACTTTATCCGTCGAGAATTAGGTCTTTTAGATTCTGATAAAATATAAGAATCATAAGATGCTTCGCCCATTTTTTGTTACATTTTTTAAAGTTTAAATTTTTGGATACAAGCCGAAAGGGCCCTTCTGTCAACAAGGTGTAAATAACCTTAAGCGACACGGTATTTAAGTATCTTCAGACCACCGATAGTTGTGATCCGGCCCCTACAACTACTCCGAGATGATTTAAACTCTTGAAAACATACGATTTAAGTTCAGCACTTATTGTTCTGTATTTATATCGAGTCAAGAAAGGCATAATATTGATTTGAATGTTAAACAGTTTACTTTGAGATGTTATACTAAAATATTTCCCTTTACACATCCACTTTTGTATGTTTTCTTTCAAATAAATTAAAGATTAATGCAAAATTTTCTTTTGTCATTATATATTATCCTGTATACTCTTTACTCTCTTATTTTTCTTATCATCTCACCGATTTCGGGGGAGCATGCTATTTCGATCAAATGACAGCGAGGGAGAAAGAATACATGATACTAGCATACAAGACGATACTTGACAGATGTTGTCTTCAGCATATCAACTGCTCCACAGTTACGGGGGAGCCTTGCATATCAAAGACTTCCAGTATCATTCATAGTTTGTCAATTATCAAAATAAGGAAGATTGTTGGCCCATCCGGTCTCAGTCAACTTGATTTTGATAGTTAACTAAACCATGCATTGATATGTCGCATCTGAAGCCTCAACACTGCTATTGCATATCGTCTGTATTGCATCTATTAAAATGTAATCTTTTATTTATTTGAGTTTAGGACTGATGTACGCTGAGTCGCACTGGCAAAACCAAGAACCTATAAACCAGATACCTAGTCCACTAAAATAAACCAAAGAACCTATCTACCAAATCAGGCCACATTCATTTACAAAGTCTACCATACTAGGAGACCGAACTCGAGCCGAACTTGTGCCGAACTCGGGCCGAACTTGTGGTATAAAATCAACCAGTTCAATAAGCTCCTGATTTCTTGGCCCAAAGGTTGAAAATTTGAATTAAACCCTGACCAAATTCTGACCGAATTCTGTTTGCCTACAACCTATAAATAGGATTGGAATTCTCATTTTTACTCACTCAACCAACTCAACTATTCTTAAGTCTTCTATCCTATTGTAGGCAAACCCCTAAGCCTTAACTTTCCTATCTCAAAGAGCAACTCCCTATCCTTCCTAGTAGCTAGTGCGATCTCGGTCTAGAAGTCTTCTGAGTTGTAAAGAGCTTTGTTCAATCAGTTACTCTCTCTCTCTAAGCTGTGAAGTTACGAGACTTCGGATCAAAACTCGTGGTATAAAAAAGTGGCAAGCCTTCGGATCAAAGCTTATGATTCACTATTGGTAATAATAGTGGAGAAACTCCGAGCTTTAGTTCTCGGGACTGGACTGGTCCTCTCAGAGAAAAATCAGTATACATCTTGGTGTTTGCATTTGCTTTCTCTCTCTACTTTACTGCTTTACTTTACTGTCTTTATATACACTGTCAGTTAGCAACTGCCTTCATTCTGATAATCTTAAATTGGATAGATTATTCCGCTGCACTCTATTCACGCCCCTCTAGAGTTGCCTCACGGTCCTTCAATACCAAGGTAATGTCAAGGTATTGGTCAATACTCAAGGTATTGAGTTTGTATATCAAGATGGGTGTGTAGGTGGTGTGATACCGCATTTGGTTCAAAGCCAAGGTATCTACTTAGCATTAGTTTAGCTAGGAGTACTATATATTTTGTCTTTTATATATATATATATATATATATATATATATATATATATATAATAGTATTTTCATATCTAATAACTTTCATATCTTATGATACGATATTTTGTTGGTATCCTGGTACCCTAGTATAGCTAGTATGGCCTAGTTACATAGTGTATGGACCCAATATCCTAGATATAGACTCATACAGCTTAGAAATAGCTAGTTTGACCAAGTTTGACTAGATTGGCCTAGTTTGACTATTTTGACTTAGAAATGGCTTTATGACCTAAAATTTGACTAGTTTAACTTATTTTTATTTCAAAACCTTGTATTGATATAATATTCCATATTTAGGTCTCTAAGGCACCGTACCCGACATCTTCGATACTGTTCATCGAATTCCAGGCGAGTATATTCTCTGATAGTTTCTTATTTATGATATCCTCTATGTCTCTTGTATTTAGTCTAGATATCCTTGATTTCTTGACACGATGGTTACACGGATTGGTATATCCAGATCTCGTCATGAGATGTTATTCCTTGGTATTTATGGTATATCTTGTGCAAGTCTTGTTCCTTGTTCTTCTTGTACATGTAAAGACATTGATTCTTGGGGAGACTTGCTACCTACCCAGAGAATCCCGTGTCATAAAGTACCATGGTTGGATCCACTATACCAGTTGGGGGCGGAGAGTATTTAGTGTAGATATGTGATCATACCCTCCTTGTGTATGTCTTGTTCCTTGAATAGTGTTAATCATACACCGCACGTATGATTAACCAGGCCATAATTCTTGTGCAAGTTTCTAAGCCAATCACATATTGAAGCTGGTACTCACTCACTTAGTAGTAATATTTCTTGCTCATTTCTATGAAGCTCATTCTTGTATTTATTTCCAGTATTCCTATTATGCATATCTCTTGTTCCTGTATATTGCATCTTGTATATTCGCCTATTTACTGTTACATAGTTTATATCATTTATTGGAACTGCTGTAAGAGATGTACTTTACTCTTTTTTTGACTGGATATATTTTTCTCAGATGACACTGAGGAGTGGTATCCCACTCACTACATGCCTCAGGACGTAGTTGGCTTAGAGCTAGAGACTTTGGCTCAGGAGGGTCTCATCCTGATTGAGACAGACGACCCAGGACTCATAGCTCAGCAGATATTATATTTGTACTGGATTTGTCTCCAGCATTGTTATTTATATTTCTTTTTATGACTCGTTGGATATTATCTTGTCTTGTGAGTTGTATTTGACTCTTGTTCTTTTATCTTATTCGTGTGATTGTTCCATCTTATAGATTTATGATTGGGTATTCATATTTCATTGGTGGCATTATTATATCTTGATTGCTAGATAGATAGTTTACCCAAATAACATTCTACCGTCGATGCTGCGGCGTAAGCTGTGCGTTGTTTACTACTCGTGCCCCTTCACCGGGTGCGTGTTATGACAACACCCGATGTACGATATCTAATGGCGGCCATGGGTGGAAATTTGATTCGATAAGGGCTAGGTGAAATGGGACGACGAGGGCCGCCACATCCTCTACTTTAAAATTAAAGGTCGAGGCACCCTCGAAGAAGGAAAACGAATGACAAGAAATCATCGACGATTCCGAAAGGGGCTGTCCAAATACCGCCTTGAAGAAAGATCTGGCCCTCAGATGAAGACGCATACCGGAGGAAGTAGCCCATGCCGGTGACGGAGGGGGCAAAGACGAGGAGGCCGCATGATCACTGTCCTTCGCCACAGCCCTCGTAGGTGGCCTTGGAACCGTCATAGTCAGAGGGACTGAGCACAAAGGTGTTGACGGGATCGCAGGGGACAGGAGGGATGAAGCTAAGTGAGACACTCGTGCCCAACTAAAGGACCGAGATCCAAAGCACCTCAAAGGGAATATGCCGCGAAGACCGACCATGGAGACCAGGCCTCTATCGACCGCAAAGGAGGAAGGGGAAACGCCGAGCGACAATGGACGACAAGATACGGGGTGGCCCCATACCCTGAGAAGGGGAGGCCTCAGAAGAGGACCGACCAGCCTGGAGGTCCGTCCCCGGCCAAGAGAGTAGTGTTGGAAGGCCAGCCGCCCAAGATGGAGGAGGGGGAAACACTCGTCGGGGAGCAGGGATGTCACGTCCCAGAACTAGAATACTGGAGAGCGAAAGCAGAAAAAGTCAACTACGTATACTGGAGTACTCCAGTACTCCGAGATACGGTCATGACTGTGAAAGACATGGGGGATTAATACATAAACCAACAGTCAATCCTAGGTTAAGCAATCCTCGATGTCTCAATCACAGAAATTAACAAGATACAAGAATTATGATCATCAAACATAAAATAGTAAATTGTCCCAAACTATGTATGTTTGGATAAACAATAGGTTTATGCGAAACTTTTGCTTACAAACGAGAAAAGAGAAAAGTACAAATAATCCTATACGAGGATGTTAAGTACAATAAAATAATTCTGGAGAAGTATTGCTATAGAAGTCTGATCTGCAGTCGATCACTTTGTTCCTTGGACTACACGATGATGAAGAAGTGCTGTAGAAGAAGCTTCAAACTTTCTCTGAACTGAAGGCAAAAGCCGGCCAAAGGAAAGTTGCAAGTAGAATCGAATTCTTATTGCCAAAGTTGTCAGCCAAAAACCCTCTATATCTCCTCTTTCTTCCTGCCCTTTACCCTATGACCAGAGGTCTCTATTTATAGAGATCAATCAAATAACTGCCTGGTTGGCGTAAAAGCCAAATAACTGTCTTGTTGGCTAAAAGGCCAAACTATGAAGAAGATTGCCTCTTTTACGCTGCAGTTATGACAACTGCTACACACGTTCAAATAATCTTCTGAATTTGCGTATGACACGTATCCCTTTATAAGGTAACGCGTATAACTGCTTCTCGAAGATCATGGCATGCAAGCCACGTAGGTAACTGCCCCCTTGCTAATATAGCTGAGTTGGCATATTTCGAGGAGATAGCATACATCATACTCCTATAGTTAAAAATAGCCTGGTTGGCGTAAAAGCCAAATGACTGTCTTGTTGGCATAAAAGGCCAAACTGTGAAGAAGATTGCCTCCTTTACGCTGCGGTTATGACAACTGCTACCCACGTTCAAATAATCTTCTGAATCTGCATATGACACGTATCCTTTTATAAGGTAACGCGTATAACTGCTTCTCGAAGATCATGGCATGCAAGCCACATAGGTAACTGCCCCTGCGTAAAACTTGATGATTCTTGAATAATAGATAACCAGCATAAAATAGCCAATTATCCTTCACGACTGAGGTCTTGAGCGTATTCTGGACTAAGTAGCCTTATCAACGTACCTTTGCAAATATAGCCGAGTTGGCATATTTCGAGGAGATAGCATACGGCGTACTCCTATAGTTGAAAATAGCCTAGTTGGCGTAAAATGCAAGGATGGTGATGTGAGCGTATTAGCCACAGTCTTAGCTTTCCCAATCATGACAAAATTTTAAAAATAGAACAAAATCTCGTGCATTAAATGCAGAGATATGCCTCAATCTTCTGCATTAAATACAGAGATATGCCTTGAGCTCTGTACAAGAAACAACTTTTGACGTGGCATCTGATTTTGTCTTGTCTTGAGCGTAAAAACTCATTTCTGTCAATGTAGAATAGGCAGCGTATTCTGAAGACTCTATTTTTCTTTCTTTGAATGCGTAAAAACGACTTGTATCAAAAATATGTCACAAAATGACAACCTGGGTCTCTGTGCAAAAATTATCATCACAACTGTTCTCTCGATCATCGTGAAGTAATTTTGTCGAATGTCAGGTTCACTGATTTGACTGACAAATTCATCCGAGGAATACGAAGAGTTCCTCGTACAACTTTACATTGCATTAAAAATAATGTATTTTAAATTTTATGCAGGAAGGTATAGCAACCTTTTACGCAGAACAGCCTTGAAACTCTGCTTTACGCGGACAGCTCTGAAGCCCTATTTTACACCAAACAACTTTGAAGCTCAGTTTTACGTGGACAGCTCTGAAGCCCTATTTTATGCCAAACAATCTTGAAGCTTCTGTTTTACGCAGACAGCTCTGAAGCTCTATTTTACGCCAAACAACCTTAAAACTCTGTTTTACGCAGACAGCCTTGAAGCTCTGTTTTACACAGGGAGGGACTTCATGTATGTTGGGGGTTTTGACTGTAAAAATATGCGAACAATTCTCCAGCGTATTTCATGCTTCTACAAAACCCCTTCAAAGTTTTCAAATTCCTCGTAATTTGAAATACTTTGAATGAAGCATGAAATGGTCAAATTTGACTCGTTCTTCATGGCTATACTTTTTTTTCGGCTATATTTAAGAAGTCGTTGGAATTTGTGTGTTCTCTTCTGCCTATATAAGGGCAAGCAAATGAACTTGATTTTCCATACTTCCTTCACCACAAAGATGACTGCTGAGATTCATTGGGCTGAACTGAGAAAGAAGAAGATTATGCTCTTCCAGCATGTTAGGAGCCATAAAAAAAGACGTCTTCGAGCAAATATTCTCTGCAATAATGGACTATGGAGGGATATCATAGCTTCCTTTGCTCGAGGTAATCAGCGATTTTATATGGCAATTCGTCAAAGAGAGATGAAGGGTCACTTTAGACCACACAGCTTGCTAGCTGTATTTTCCCTATTATGAAGTTGGATCCTAGGGTGCAGCTTGGCCATGTCTTCCAGTATTGTGTTGGGTCTGAATCCCAATCATAATTCTAAGCGTGGCTGCCGATGACATATGAAGGGTGGGCTTGAATGCCCCGTTCTGTATCCTCCCTCCATTGATCTTTTTCTTGGTACCCAGCGTATAGGAGCTGAAGAAGTGCTGTAGAAGAAGAGATGACGATCTCCATCGGATGAGAACCTAGCGTAATTGATTCCCATCATATGTAATCGTGATCTTGAATATTAATAAAAAATCCTTTGTAAAATGGATTTCCATCATATGTAATCATGATTAATAAACTTGTCTTCTTTTACGCACTATTGATTTGCCATGTTGCTGTGAGGAAGTATGGTAATACGCAGCTTCCACACGCTTGAGTAATTTTTACGCAGACTTTGATAAATATGCATCCAGTCACATTCTAACTTTTACGCATAAAGGAAGATGCGTAAAAACTCTTTAGCATTAAATTGTCTTGAAAATCCAATTATCATGCTGTTTTGACGAGGAGTCACATAGAATTCTGAACCATCATTTCTCCTTTATAAATACGAAGAATATCTGTTCAGAACATCATCTTCTAAAATGGCTTCCCGAAAGATTCTCGAGACAGGGTAAGAAATGTCCGTCGAACAGGCCATCCCTGAACTAGATGTAAAAGATCCTGGCCAAACTTCGAATGAACTACCAATGATCAAGGAAGAAAAGTCATCTCCAATGAAGACAGATATTTTCAGGGAACTCCTTGGCCCTTCGTCTGATGAAGTCCTCTCGACTGAAGAAGAAAAGAAGTTACTAAATACTCGTCGTCTGTTTGCAAACGCTGATATTTGCGTATTTTAGGCCCTTGCAATGTTTGTAAACAACACAGAATAAAACAAATAGTGATTTTTAAAATTAAATGAGCATTTTCCGCGTAAATACTTGTAACTGGCTTTCTCGAGCGTAAAACTCAGATTATCAATATATACGCGTATTCTGCTAACTGATCTGTCCTGCGTAATTTAAGATTTTTGTTTTGCGCATAAAATCATAGATCCATAGCGTCTGAGCGTAAAATTATAGATCTTTGCTCTGTGCGTGGATCTTTACTCTGTACGTAAATTCATAGATCATAGCATCTGATGGATCCTTTATGCAGCATGACTATCTGTCTTCCTTTTTAAATTATCTGCTGACGTGGTCCCAAATCATAACTGACTGCGATAAAATCGAATTTGGTTAAGGATTCGAAGAGTAATTTGAATTTTATAAATAGGCCTAGGTCATGAGAGAGAAAAACCCTTCATCTCTTTCTGAAAAATACTTCATCCCTTTCTGAAAACCCCTTCATCTCTTTCTGAAAAACCCTTCTTTTCTGCCATGGCACCAAAACAGACCTCTACTGCTAAAGGAAAGCAAGCCGCTTCATCATCTCGCTCATCTGCTCAAGCAAGAGCGACTCCTACTAGGCCAAGCGAGCCTCGTTCTGAATGAAGTGCTCCGCTGTCTAGCTATGCACCGGACATCACAGGTAAAACTTCGAGAAATAAAAACCCTTCGCACACGTTTATACGTGTATGCGCAAGGTTATCTTTTATGCTAAGAGTACTCTTCGAGGAAGATGATGCACAAAGATGATTTATCAATACGCCCACATTTTAATGTGTCAGCGTAAAACTCCATATTTTGCAATATGGCGTAAAAATTTAGACTGTTAAATTTGGCGTATAGTGCAAGATTTTTACATGTGGTCATCATTAATTTTACGCACAAATGTAACACCTTGCGTTTTACGCACTGAAAGTAAATTCCAGCGTAAAATTGACTTATTCTCTTGCTTTTTGCAGTGGACCTACAGATCCCCCCTCTGCCTGAAGTAATGGATTCTGCTACTGGAATGTTAAATTCCAACTACTTGGAAGACTTGTCCCATGTAACTTTCTCCATCTCTGGAAACGAGTATCCTAAAGAAAGGGGAATTCTGATCTTGGCCCAAGGAGAAAAAATGTTGCTAACTATGATCAGCGGGGAACCCTTGACATACATAGATGGAACCGAGTATAAGAAACCAGCTTTCTTATTTGGAGATGCTATTGATAAGCAATCCCAAACAAAGCCCAAGAAGGAAGACTAGGTATTTTCTGTTGAGGGCACTATCATGTACTTGCCAAAGATGTTCAGAGACTACCCCATTTCTGCATTCTTCCATGCCACACATCCCAGAAGGATGGCATGGAATCTGACTCCTGATCTTCATGTCTAGCCAGGGAAGATCTTCTATAAGAAAATATTAAACCGAGGATCCTTCGTAAGTAGTCCCTCAGGTCCTATTGTGCCCTTCAGAGGTTTACTACCAGGCAGCGTCCCTAGTGAAGGCTCTTCTTTGATCCAGCCATTTCAAATAATAACTTTCTGCAATAAATTCATGGGACATGAAGGAGTATATCCCAAAGTTAACCCTCGCACCAGTGGATGGCTTAACCCCCATAATCTTCGACGGGCCAGATTAACTGCATGTGCCCTGAAGCACTTTCAAATGGAGCTAGAAAGTATCAATTTATTTGATGCTGACAGTGCTACTAGTGTTGGACTGCCTATCAACATAAATTTATTCTTAGCTTTGATGGAGCGATATAACTCGTTTATCGGGATTTTTGCTACTCCAATAGGTGAGTTGGGCCTAGTACTTCATGAGATGGCAGATATCTCAAAACTACCAATGGGGGACACTCCCTATGAAGAATACGTTCCCACCAAGTGGCTGTATACCAAGAACTGATGAGCCACTATCTTGCATGCACTACTTTTTATAGAGAGCCTTCTGATTTAGCTCATATTAACAAATTGGTGTCTTTCCTTTTCTTCCATCAGGCTAGAAATGCCAAGCAGGACAAAATTGTAGAAGGCAAAGACAAACCTTTGAACCCTCTAAGTATTCTTAATGCCAACACAATAGATGATCTTATTGAAGATGCAAAAGCTCCAGATTGTGTTTTTAATGAAGATATAGATAGTTATTCTGCAGGGACCAAAGCCTATAGTTATATGAGACATTGCCGAAAGCCTCTGTCAAAAGAAGCTCAACTGGCTGGCTTTCTTTCTATTTGGCTACGCCGATGGGTGGTGCCTGGCATTGCATCTACAGATTGTATTTATCGCAACACCCTATAGCCTGCAGTGCGTTTGGTATTTGGAGCCAGATTGGGCCTACTCTCTGCCATGGTATGCAGGATACAAGCTGGCCTGAGGGCTATTACTGATGGACTGCTGGCCAATACCACTCAGCGCGAAGGATATCCCAGAGTGGAATTACCATTCTTATATCTGATGGGATGGTTAATCCTTTATAACACCAGAGTGATGTCTCCCGGATTTGCCTGTGGTTCGGACAATAACTTCCTGTTGAATTACAAGAATTCTATTGGAATGTGACTAGCGTCATAGATTGTCGACTAGCACTGAATTTTGCTCATAGTTGGAAATTTTTCTGTATCGTTCCTCCCGTACATATTAATCAGCAGGGGACTAAACTTCATGATATAGGTCAGGGGAAGTCTATTCTTTCTCCTGAAGCATTTTACTGGTTGGTCTGTATTAGACCTTCACACCTGTTGTATATAAGTGAGGATCACTACTACCTGGAACCTTATCTGCCTAGCCGTTTCGCCAGGCAATTTGGATATGATCAGTTGTACGTGGGAAATCCCATCACCAGCTTTAAATTCAAAGGTGGGCTTATTGATGGAGCTAGAGGATGGCGTTATTTTATCATGGGTTGTACTGAAGCAACCTTTGCTGTACCCGCGACTTCTCTCTCCATGGAATTGCGCATTCTTCATTTATACGCACAGTTTTATGTGTCCATTAATACTTTCCATCATGATTTTGATGTATATGAAAGTTTCAGAATGCCCTCCCATAAATCTACTAGAAGAGAGAAGATACCATCTGTCTTCTCTGATGAAGGCAATAAAACTACTGGGGCAGATGATTATTTATTGATATTACCGAGAGGCATAACCGCTCAACTAGTAGAGCCTCTCATAATTTCTAATAAACAAAAGACTTCTACTCAGAAAGAGCCTTCCCCTCGTAAGAAGAAGCAAACCACTAAAGGTCCTAAAAAGACTTCCACCAAAGGGGCCTCTTCCAGGAGTGAACCTATTGTTTCCTCTGTTAGGGATGATTCTGTGATTAGGGATCCTATATCTCCTCATCATCCTTCACCTTTTAAAGAAGGAGCCTCTACAGTCCTAGCCGAAAGTGCTGGAGATTCTTTGTCAATGACTGCTACCGCAATTACATCTACCACCGTTACTGGTGATGCTTCTTTATCGCCTTCGAGGCCGAGTTCTCTAATAATTACTATACCTTTTTCATCATTTACAAGACAAATAATGGGACTAGCCCCTCCTTCATCTGTAAATATTTCAAGTGAGATTCCACCTGATGAACCTCGAGTAGATTTGGGTGATGACTGGGATGACGACCCTCAAGCGTCAGTTGGTGTACCTTCCTCTCCAGTTATGATAGCTTGTTTAGCATCATTAAGAAATGATTTAGCTATACAGGCTGCAGACGCAATATACATACCATCGGCCATGGGTAAATATTGTCTTTACGCTTTTTTCGGGAAAATTTAACATCAAATTGATATTAACTTTCACTTATCTTATTTTCAGGCGAAGATATTTCTGGGGAAGGCGGAGCTAAAACAACCTCTGCTTTCATTACGGATCCAGCTACTGAAATGGTTGTGACCACTATCGAAGAAGTGTGCCTTGAAACCGTTGATCCCTCATCCGCGACATTCTCAGATATAATCCCACCTTCGTCGAGCATGCCAACAACTTCAACTGTTGTTGGTGTCTCTTCTTTTGTTGCGCCATATGTTGAAGCAACGACTGTAGCAACATCTTCTGTAGTCATTCCAGAAAGGTGATTTACTGATTTTGCGGCCAATCCCAGCTTCCATTCGAGTCTTGCTATGCTAGTTGAACAATACACTAGCATATTCTACCTCACTTTAAAAGAATTAATATCCATGGTGCTAGAGCAGAATCTAGGCTTTGATGCTTTGAAGACGTCTTCCAAGCTCACTATAGCGCAAATTAGAAATTTTAATAACGCTGACAGAGCTAATGCGCTAGAGCAAATGGTTAATGGTTTAGAATAACCCATTAACGAATATTTGCAATTATCCAGAGGCAGCATCAACGACTTGGTTCAGGTTGAGTATGAATCACTAACTTTAGAATTTGCTCAGAAGGCAGAAATCTTAAACAAATCCATTCAGGAACAGCAACAAGAGATGGAGAAAGAACAAGCAGTATTGGTGGAGAGTATTCCTCAACTAGCTCAGTGCCATGCCGAATGTGAGGGATATAAAGTGAGGATTCAAGAACTAGAAGCTGAACTTGCTCAAACAAAGGAGAGGCTTCTCAAAGCATCACTAGTTCGTGATGTATTGGAGGGCCAAGTGAATACGGCTCAACAGAACTTGACACATGTGGGTGTCCTCCATGCAAGTTTTATTGATTATCTGTCTGAACTATCTCTCTTGAGTAATGATGAAGCAAGACTGGAACTGGCTCGCACCAAAGTTTTAAACTCTAGGAACGAAAGGATTGCTGCTTTAGCACAACAAATCCGTGATTTAACTGCTCCTCCTCAATGATGGATTATGTACTTTTTTGCTCCTTCTTTACCATGTAATTTGTTATTCTCAGAGATAATGAAGACACATTTTCTGATTCTGTGGACCCATCACTTATGATAGGCTAAGATGAAAGTGATATCAGAGGTAATATGGACATGATATACTTTCGGTAACTAGTTTTACTGAATATATCTATTCAGAGGTCATATGAATATGATAGAATATGATCCAACTAAATTTGTATACAAAACACTATCAGAGGTAATATGGACATGATAGGTTTTAAAATTTTAAATTAGTTAAACATATCTATTCAGAGGTAATATGAACATGATAGAATATGATTCAACTAATCTTTGCACATAGTATCATCAGAATAAAATCTTCATCATACTCCATTGAGCAAGGGAGATCAAGAATAATACTTCTTCAGGAATTTGCCATTGATAGGAGCCATTATCAAATCTCCATTATGCTTGGCTAATCTGTAAGCGCCATTTGAAAATGTTGTTTCAATCACATAAGGGCCCTCCCATTTGGGCTGGAATTTCTCCTTACTTTTATGTGTAATGATCATTGGCCTCTTCACAGCTAAAACTAGCTCACCAACTTTGAACACACTTTCCTTCACTTTTGATTAAAAGCTCTGGAGATGCGTGCTTGGTAGAACTCAATGCGCTGTTGAGCTTGAAGGCATCTTTCGTCTAACCCTTCTAGCTCTTGAAGTCTTAAACGATCATTATTTTCCTTAGTCAGCTCATTAGCTACTGCTATTCTGAGTGATGGAATTTTAATTTCAATAGGGAGAACTGCTTCACACCCATAAACTAATGAAAATAGAGTATAACCCGTTGGTGTTCGTACCGTTGTGCGGTATGCCCACAAACATTCCTCCAATTTCTTGTTCCAATCTTTTTTGTTCGAAGAGACAAATTTCTTCAAGAGTTTGATAATGGTTTTGTTGAAGGCTTCTGCCAAACCATTTACAGCAGGATTATATGCCGTTGAGGCCACATTTTATATCTGATTTTTATCGTAAAATTAGTGAAACGCTTGACTGATGAATTGAGGCCCATTGTCATAAATTATCCTTCGGGGCATCCCAAAGCGATAAATTACATGATGCTTGATAAAGCTGATCACATTGAATGTCTTTACCTCAGCAAGAGGAATTGCCTCCGCCCATTTGGAGAAATAATCAGTGATAGCTAATATGAACCGATATCCTCTAGAAGATGAAGGATGAATAAGACCAATGATATCCATATCCCATGCTTCAAAGGGCCATGATGAAATAGTAGGATGTAAATATTCAGAAGGTTGATATATAAAATCTGCATGAACCTGACAGGCTTTGCATTTTCTTGTATATTCCACGACATATGCAATCATAGTAGGCCAGTAGTAGCCCATCCTCCTGATACGATCCTGTAACTTAGGACCGGGTTGATGTGCCCCACATACTCCATCATGAGCTTCTCGGATAACCCGCCTTGCATCATCACCAGAGAGACATCGTAACAATAGTCATATGTTCGGCGATACAAACTTTGTAAAGAAGCATCAAAATAGAAACATAGCGATCGTCTTTTGATAGATGCTGCTTCTTTAGGATCCTCTGGTAAGATTCCATATGACACAAAGTCTATAAAGGGACTTCTCCAATCTCTCTTAGGAGAAACCATGTTTATAACATAGCTGCGTTCTATGTGAAAATTATTTTTCACACAAAACAAATCTCTGTTAAGAAGGATCACCGAATTCTGCCTTCTTACAGGAATAGCTAGATCTGCAGCTAGACTGGCCAAAGCATCAGCTTCCAAATTTTGAGATCGAGAAACATGTTCTAAGAAGAATCCTTTAAAAGATATTGCTATCTCGATTGTTGTTCGGTGATAAGGAATGAGATTTGGATTGCGGACTTCATATATTTCTCTGACCTGATTGACGATCAGCTAAGAATCACCAAAAGCTTCCAAGTATTCAATATCCAATTCTTTAGCAACTTGAAGCCCAATCAATAGAGCATTATACTCTGGCACATTATTAGAGCATGGTTCACTAAGAGAATATACTCGATAAATGACGAGTTTATCAGGAGTCACCAGAACAATCCCTACCCCTGAAACCACGTTTCCCTTGGGACCAGTTCTGGAAGCACCATCAAAGAATAGCTGCCATATATCACCTTCTATTGCCAAATTATATTCTGCAACTTCGTCGGAAATATCATCATATAATTTGGAGATTTCTGGAATTGGATGGGCAACTAAGAAATCAGCCAAGGCTTGACCTTCACGAATTTCTGAGGGACGTACACCATATCATACGGTGTCAATAGCATTGCCCAAGTTGCGAGTCGAGAATTAAGAATACTTGGCTAATTCATCAATACCCGAAGTGGGTTGACTCTGGATATGATATGAATAGTTTGGCCTGTCACGTAATATCGCGTCTTCTGAATGGCAAACATTAGGGCCAAGCATTCTTTTTCCACTGGGTTATACCTGTGTTATGCTCCAACCATCACCCTGTTTAGATAGTATATAGCCTGTTCATGACCCTCATTGTTCTTTTGTGCGAGTAGAGCCCCTAAAGAATGATCCATTGCTCGAACGTACAGCAAAAATGGTTTTCCTATGACAGGAGGCACCAGAACTGGAGGATTAGTAAGATAGCGTTTGATGTCATTAAACGCTTGTTGATAGGCTTCGTCCCATACAAATAACACACCTTTCCTCATTAGACGAGAAAAGGTTGACATCTTCCATAGAGATTGGATATGAATCTCCTGATATAAGCTAGACGACCCTAAAATCCCCTAAGTTCTCTGAGATTACGGGGCGGTCGCATTTCTAGGATAACTTTTACTTTATCATGGTCAACTTGAATACCTTTAGCAGTAATGACAAATCCCAAAAATTTGCCACTGGATACACCAAGAAAGGACTTTGTAGGGTTCATTTTGAGTTAATATTGGCGCATCAAATCAAATATTGTCTTCAAGTCTTGAATGTGATTATCCTTGAGGTAGCTTTTGACAGCAATATCATCTACGTAACATTCTACAGTTTTGCGTAAATGCTCATGGAATATGTTACTCATAGCTCGTTGATATGTGGCCCCGGCATTCTTCAATCCAAAAGGCATGACTGTATAGCAGTACACTCCTAACGGTGTACGAAAAGCAGTATGCTTCTCATCTTCAGGATTTATTTTAATTTGATTATATCCTGAAAATCTATCCATGAAAGACATGTGCTCAAAACTGCACGTATTATCGATCATGACGTCTGTAATGGGAAGAGGGAATTCATCTTTAGGACATGCCGCATTTAGATCTCGAAAGTTGATGCAAACACGCACCTTTTCTTCATAACTGGGACAACATTAGCGACCCAATCAGGATGTTGTTCTTCCCGGATGAACCCACAGGCTATTAATTTCTTAACTTCAGCTTCAATGGCATCCATCATATCTGGACAGAACCGACGTTGTTGTTGCTTTACAGGCTTTGAATTAGACAATATATTAAGTTTATGGGTAGCCACTTTTGGATCAAGACCTGGCATATCTTCATAATTCCAAACAAAGATATCAATATATTCTTTTATCAGTTGGATCATTTCTTCTCTTTCTTCTTCAGAAAGATTATTACTGATAAATATCGGCTTTGGTAAAAATTCATCCCCAACATTAATTTGGATAACCTTATCTTCAGTGGGTGGTTCTTTTTGTTCGAACCGGAGTTCCCATTGTGTATCCATTTGCTGTGCCCAAGATTCATTTTCAAATGGTTCAGATTCTTATTCCTCTGTTTCCAGGGAATCTGTCAATACCATATTTACTGATAATCCCAGTTCAAATTCATCATCTGAATCAGAGGATGACAAATCATTTTGAGAAGCGGAAATGATCTCATCACTTGACTCAGAGCTGTTTGGAGTTGGAAGAGATATGGTATACCCTAACCCTAAACGAGTTCGTTGACAGTAAGGATCACCATGCAATGGTATTCGTCTGCCTTTTCCATAATTGAGGCCTTGCTTCAACTTCAAATCATAACCCATATTTTGCATAATCTTTAAATCCTGTGGGCTATATCTGTGGATTTTCATTTTCCCATTATCAGACTCGTGAGATTCTTCTTGTACAATCGATCTATTCCGCATTCGACCGAAGACTATTTAATGCTGATCGTTGCGAGTAGGTGGAACAATAAAGACAGAATCTTTATGTGGTCCATATGTCATGACGACATTAGATGTTGACGCTATTTTCCACACATATGGATGATAGAAGTATATAGCTTCCAAGAATTTTTGTGCTATGGGTTCTATATCTTTATGAGGAGAAAATTCGTTAATTGTATTATACCATATTTCCTCTTAATCCATATCTTCATCATTTTTCGATGATATTACTATAGAAGATTTCTGATTAGGAAATTGGGCGTCAGTATACTGGAAAAGAGAATCTTTATTATCATCAGCAAATACGTCCCCGTTTATATTTACATAAGCTAACTGCTTGTTGCGCCTAAGATCAATGACCAAAGGTGGAGGTTTCTTGTTTAGATTGATCACTAGAGGATCATTTCCTCCTCCCGACTTTGTTTTGCCCAAGTGAATAGTCATGTGTTCCGAGACTTTTGGACGGATAATCCGCCCTTTCACTTGGATCGACAAAGGTTGCTCAACAGATGGTTCTCCTGGCTCATGGTAGAATTCTTCCTCCATTTTGCCTGACACCTCTTTCATATAGTCTTGAGTGTACAATATGGCATCAGAATAGTAGGATTCAACTCCTTTGAACGGATTGAGATCAGCAAATTCTGTTTTCACTGTTCCTTGAGCATCTACATATTTGAAACATTGATGTAGAGTTGAAGAAATAATATTGTGATCATGGATCCATGGTCTACCCAACAGAATATTGTAAGACACCTCCGAATTAATGATATAGCATGTAGCCAATGATCTAAGATCACCAATCTGGATTCTCAGACGAATCTTCCCCAATGGTCTGCTTTTCCTGGCATTGAAGCCCACAATTGTAGTTGTAGTGTAAGCCAATTCACTGGTAGGAATTCTCAATGGTCTTAGCAGACCATGAGGGATAATACTGATTGACGATCCCGGATCTATATGAATCCGGTCTACCTCAATGGAGTTGACAAATCCTGTATAATAAAGAGGCCTGTCATGTTTGTTATGCTTCAACAACATATCCTCTTGAGTGAAAGTGATGTTAGGGATTGCTTCCATCACACTATGGCATTGAGGACATGCCACAGGCTCTTTATCAGGGGACTTGAGTTGAGTCAAGCATACATTTGCTTATATTAATGCTTTACTCAAGGCTTGACGAGTATCTTTGGATAAACGAAGTAGCTCAAAAATGGACAATCTGGCTGGAGTATTAGCCAACTGAGCCAAGATGTCAAAGTTATACGGTTTCTCTAAACCTTTGTTTTGAGTGTTCTTCAGAGGTTTATCGAAACAAACTTCTTTTTGTTTGCCTTTGTCCACATAAATTGATTTAGAAGGACCTGCCTCTGGTATTACAGGTTCAGACTCTGGAGGTTTGGTAGCTGAAGTGTCTGCTATTGCTTCTTCCTGATTTTCTTCATATTATTTGAGGTAGGCTTTTCCTGACCGTGTTCCGGTTGCTAAAGCCTCTTTTTCTGATGTCGGGGATATTTCAACCAAATGACATGGTTTACATCTTGATTTCTTCTTAGACTTAGCTTTAGCAACTTTAGTTTCTTCCTCAATTTTTAATACTAGATCAGGGTGAACCCACATGATCTCCCCATACTTGGTAGTTAGGGGCACTAAATCTTGATTTTGACCCATGGTAGGAGGGAGATTAACAATATCCATCATTACCCATGGAATAGGTACTACACCATCCGGTACTTCTTGAGGGAGAAAATTGCCAAATTGGAGTGAGATCATATTTGCAGTGACCGTCTTCTCGTTATTATGCAAAGTGATGGCTTTGGCGTCGATCAACTCCTGGATTTTTCTTTTCAGTACATAGCATGCCTTTGTGGGGTGATGTATGTATCTGTAAAAAATACAGTACTTAGGATTATCTGTACTGTCGACTTCATTTGGACGCTTTATCTCTGGTAGAGTAAGCTTGTCACTTTTGACTAGACAATCAAATATGCTTGGAATATCATTGTCGTCAAAAGAATATTCTTCTTTAGGTTTGGAAGTTTCAGAATTCGTCTGCGTAGTTACCGGAGTATTTTGTCTGGACGTATTGATTGCCAGGGCTTCCTTTCCTTTTGAACTACGAGTATTGTCATTATTGGAGGATGAACGCTTCCCTTTATTAGAGGTAGAGATCATGATTCCGTTGTCACGAGCCTTCCGACTATTATCTTCAGCGGCTACTGCCGATATGATAAATGAGGGCCAATCATGGAACTGATATGGTTCCGTGAATACTGAGATAAATGGGAGTAAGTTCTTTCTATAAATGTCCACCAAGGCTGAATCTGGAACTCCATGAGGCATCTGTAAAGTAGCCTGACGAAAGCGTTCAATAAAAGTACGAATGTTTTCTTTTTCCTTCTGCTTTACTTCAATGAGTGATGACATAGACATGTCCATTCCTCTCTCGTAGAATCGAGCGAAGAATAAAGTCTTGAAATCTTTAAAAGAAGTAATGCAATTGTCAGGTAGACTACGATACCATTGGTAAGCTACTCCAGACAGACAACCTTTAAACACTCGAGTGAGAAGGGCATCATGTCCTTGCAACAATACCGTCATCATGCTGAAGTAGTTCATATACTGGCTTGGCGACGTCTTTCCCTCAAACAAAACCATAGCCTGTGGTTTATATTTTGGTGGAAAAAGGATCTCATCCCAGACAGCTGGATATGGCTGGTTAATTCCCAACTTCTTGAGATGATTTTTATGTTTCAAAGCATCAAATTGGGCTTTCAATTCCTGAACTGCTTGTATTGGATCTTCAGATGGGAGAGGGACAACAGAAAGATGAGAGATTGGTTGTATTGTAACTCCTACAGGAGGTAATACATTCTCCGGGTTAAGAGGTTAAGGAGCAGCTGATTCTTGATTTTGAATAGGCTCTTGGCTTGCATTGGCTGGTGGTATGTCTACCCCCACACGTAGTTGAGTTAGAGGAACAGGTGTTTGAGCTATTACAGTTGCATGTTGAGTCACCATCATTTGGTGCATACTCTCCATCATGGTATGCATTTCTTTAAGTGATGTTTCCAATGCAGTGATGCGTTGTTCAGTACTTCCTGATGGAGAAGCTTCTTCATGTTCATCTCCAACAGTATAAACTCCCATTTCTCTAGATGCCACTGAGGGATTAGTATAGATCTCTGTAGAGATTGAATCTATACTTTCAACATCTGCTTCAGAAAACTGGCGATTCCCAGTGTCAAAATCTGAAGAATATGAAGCTGATTGTCGTGATCTCGAGCGAGTGTTTCGAAAAACACCTTCTTCAAAAGTCTCGATGAGTCCGTCAAATCTCCTTTGGCTTGGAGTTCTGGAGGGATGACGTCTTGAATTAAACCTTCCTCTAGGAATATGCGAAGCCATGTTTACTGAAGCAAATGTTGGTTCTTCTTCCTGTAATGACAAAGAATAGTTCAATCGGAGGAACACTGATCGATTTTCTTTAGAACAGCAACAGTTAATTACAACCTTATGACTATTACAACAATGTTCTCTAGGGGTTGTGATAGACACATTAGGAGATCCCCTGTCATTGCATTTCTGGATCAAGAAATCACGTAAATCAGGGAGATTCCCAGAAGAAGAAGAAAGCTTATTCTGCCTTTTTACATCAATAGGATTGTATAGATTAGGAACCATAACCATTTCTCTGCCATATGAATATAATAGTCCACCCATTTGAGTAGCATATGATCCATCATCTGTCTGAGGAGCGTATCTTCCCGTGAAATGAGTCTTCTTTACGCGGACAGACCTATCCTGGCGTAATTTGAATTTTTGCATAGGTTCGCGTAAAACAGGGAAAGTCCTCAAACGGCTTTCAGTGTCACGTGTAATCTGTAAAGTGGAAACTTTCTTCTCTTGTGGGCGTAAAAGCCTACAGGTTGAAGGATTCGTCACTTGTTTTCCTTTGATGTGATCAAAAGGTACATCTGCCTCATCATAGACGGGAGATGTAATTTTACGCGTAGGACATGTTTGAAATTTCTGAACTGGCACTGAGGCCTTGCTAAAAATTTTGTCTACCACGTCACAGACGGGAGACGAAGGTTCACGCGCCGGGCGTGTTTGATTCTTCTGGATTGGCACTGAGGCATTGCCAGAAGTTTTGTCTACCACGTCACAGACGGGAGACGAGGGTTTACGCGCAGGGCATGTTTGAGACTTCTGGATTGGCACTGAGGTATTGCCAGAAGTTTTGTCTACCACTTCACAGATGGGAGGCAAAGTTTTACGTACATGGCGTGTTGGCTGTGTTGTCACAACTTTGTTGATCAGTGAATGAGAACTTGCAGGAAGGGTAGTGGACGTCTTAGGCATCCACACTTTACGCAACTTCCTATTGTTATGGACATAGGAGGAATGAGAACTACCCCCTGCATGAAGCATGTCTTCATAGGCAGATTGGTCGAACTGGACGACCAAAGTCTTCTTCGTCGATCTGATGGATACAGCATCGTGTTGAGCAATTGCTTCCTCGTCAGAGGAGAAAGTCGTCCCCAACAGAGTCGCCATTTTGTTTGGATAAACAATAGGTTTATACGAAACTTTTGCTTACAAATGAGAAAAGAGAAAAGTACAAATAATCCTATACGAGGATGTTAAGTACAATAAAATAATTCTGGGGAAGTATTGCTATGGAAGTCTGATCTGCAGTCACAATTAATTTAAGAAGCAAGACAAGATATGCATGGTAAATCAAGAAAATACAGTAAATAAAGACTATAAATAAATGAGAACTAAACTAGATAGATAAGATATGTGTCCAACAAGTATCATGTGAAGCCAGCAAGAATGTACTAAACTAGTGTGTTTTGAAATATCACTTTCGACATGTAAACGACTAGGGGTAATACGGCTCATCGCACGTGAGGTGTGCGACTGCTATCTTTCAAGATTAGACCAGTAGGGATGATTCCAGCTTTTGGAAATATTTACATGTCTACTAAGATATTTCTTCGCCCACCTAGTATAAATGAATTCAAGTCCCGACACACAAATCAAGTATAAGGCCAGCCAAATAAAAGTAAGTGATGCCAGTAAATGAGTCCTGATGTGATGCCAGTAAAGAGTCCTGAAGTAGATGCCAGACAAGTATGATGCACGTGTCGCAAGAGAGTGAATCCAGATAATACTAATCCGTGTATCCATAATGTCGAGGAATCAAGTAGACGATGCTATAAACTAGAATTATAGTAGATATCAAATAATAGAAACTATCAGAGAATGTACTCTCATGTGGTCCTGAGCAATGGTACAAACTGATGTCTGAACTGGTTTCACACTGATCTATATATGAAGTTCCATGTTATTTGGTGTAATGAAGTAATAACATGCTAAAAATAGGCTAATCATAGCTATCTAGGTCAAGACTAGGTCATATTGGTCAAACTAGGTTAAGTATCTTATGATACTAACCAACCCCAATCACATACCTTGTGTCCTAATCAATATCTAGTATCTTTCCCACATGAAACAACCTACCTATTAATGATACTTTATTGTTATCTTGATACCCCTCTCCAAAGCCCTCTTTTTCCTGATACAGTCACACGAAGACACACCATACGATGGTTCCCTCACTACCCATATAGCAATAATGTCCCTAAAATGTGTGCTCAAGTGCTTCATAACATTTATTACCCAGAACCTTACCTGAACATCTCCTCCTATAGCAATCTACTTGCAATACTGCTGCTACCAATTGTTATTATAGTTGCTTACTACTAACTCCCCTCCAGGTCTGAGCACCAACACCTAACCACTGCTATTGCTACTTCTTACCCTTGTTCACCTTGCTACCCTCGAGTAAATACCTACACACACCCATCACCAACACCAACTGCCAACAATGGTAATCACCTTACTGTAGATATTAGGGGCTCAAAATTTAGTTGCTGTGGTGCCTAGCTGTTGCAGCAAGTGCCACAAGATCATGAGTGAAACCCCTTTACTTAACCGGTGTTGGTTCCCCCTCCCTTTTTACTTGCTGCTGCAGTTGCTTCCACCATTTCAGTTGGTTCAGTCTCTCAGACATCTCTCATAATGTCTGCATTGCTTCACCTTACAGGCACATAGTGACATTGCTCCTCTATTTCCCTCTCCCTCTATAACTCCTTTATCCACTCACCACCACAATACCACATGGAATCCATTCCTGGCTGCCTTGCACTGCTTGTAGTGTTCCCACGTATAGGTGCAATGCAACTTAGCTCCTGTTGCAGTGCTAACTAAAGCCTGCAGTCCAAAAACTCCTACTGTCTATATCACCTCTACTTCACTGCATCTCCTCCCACCTAATACTCTTGCTCGAGCCACATTCCCCATCATTGACAATACTCATATATCCAGTCTCTACACTCCCACGTATCACTGATATTATGCCTGTTGATGACCTCCCTGCCTGTCCTGGATCTGTGCCTGAGCCTGCGCATACTACTGTGGTCTCTGCTGCTGAAATGCCTGAGACTGCGTTAGTAAAGGCCCCCAGGCTTGATGCTGCTGAACTGCTGGTGTAATTGAAGCCACTTGCTAGACTGATGAAGATCCTGCTATTATTTTCTACGGACATGATCACATCATGTGGTCTGATCCTCAATATACCAAACACAACCCATGTGCCCTACGACACTCAGAAAGAACATATCCTGGCTTGTCACACCCCAGGCCTAAAATACGTAGGACTAGGAATATCTTATATGCCATCTACGTATTCAACCAGACTCTTGTCCGACTCGAATACGTATAAGCTGTACTATAATGGTCACTATATAGATAAAATAGTAAATATATCTGTCTTAATCCACAATAAAAAAAATACAAGAATGAGCTACATGTGCTAAAGTCGGCCGCCCAGTAACACACAAGCTCGAATTGACTCAGAAAAAAATATGAGTCTATAAAACTAGGCCATCTCAGCAGAAATAAGTATCGAGAAATAATAAACATAACTGCGGTAGAAATGATAACAGTACCTGAGTCCAATGCCTGCATGACGAGGCAATACGCAACAGCAGCTCCAGAAAACTCCTGAATCATTATGCTGCAAAACTGGCAGGTGACCAGGTCCTCAAAGGGGCGTAACAAGGTACAAGAAATATCATGCCAAAGTAAATAGTATAATAGCACAAGGGTGCTTATAGTAACTAACATAACCAGCTACGTGAATGCATCTGAGAATATCACTCATACGCTAGACCACCAAAGTGTGAATCTGAAGATCTCAATGGACATCCTCAATAAATATGAAATCCCACAGGCCCAGTCATGGAACCTTCAACAACTAATGATAGCACCGAAGCTCTGTAGAGAGGCAACGATAACTAATAGTGAAAGTGGTAGCCCAATGCTCTGAGTATGCTTTCTCCATCTAATGTAACATCATGTCTCATGTCCATGACATCTCATGTCCAAAACATGCAAGATCAATCACTAATCATATCATATATCTCATGTCACGAGCCCTATCCTGACATAGAAGCCAAAATCCCTGAATGTCTCCAGTATGGCTTCTGTACATGCAAGTTGTGTCCAGTGTCCTAAGGTCTATCGTGCTAGAAGTAGCATGAACAGGACATCACGACGATAATGCAACTAACGATACACGATTCCGTGGACGAATTTTGGCACCCAAATATAACTCGGACGCTAAGTATCATCTATGGTCCTATGGTCACAAGATGATAAATACTAGAAAATAAAAGTAAAATAAAAGCAATAACTAAACATAAGGCAAAATAACTGTAGATAATGGTAAGGTACACTTGCATGGGCCATGGAGGATGGTATGAGGAAGTCCAAGTAGCGAGCTCAATACATCAACTACTCCCGAAAAGGTGGAATGCTCACGAACGTCTCCGGATGCTGAAACAAACATCATCAATGTTTCCATAATATGAGAAATAGGTAGGATTAACTATCCATAAGTCCAATTTGGACATAGGAATAAAATTGGCAGTTTTGGGTCAAAGAAGTGTCCAACTGTGGCCCACTTTGCACCATAAAATATGTCGGAGATAAAATTCTCCAAATTAGACAAACTTAGTGTCTACGAGTCTAGAATGATGATATGACCTCAACGAAATATCCCAAATTAGATTTCGAGGAGTCGATCATGAAAATGCCCGTCAAGTGGGACCATGGGGCCGCGAAACGACATTCCATCAACGTTCTTAGAATCGAACCAAGTTTGGGTCACATGACCAACGTAATGCTGCAAATCCGATGGCATACGTTTATTTACAAAATGATAAGAAAACATGAAGTTATTGCACAAATTCAAAAAAAGTTGATACATGGTTTTTTGGCAGATACAAGTTGATTTTGGCCTGCATGCATGTCCAAATCAAATTTCGCAAAATCTCACACTTCCGCATTGACGATACACGCTTTTTGGTGCAATCCGCTCGCAAAAAAGTCTCCTTGTTTGGCGAAACGTACCCAGTATCGTAAAATTTTAAGTTTTAGAAAAACAGATTTTCTTGGTTTTGGAACTCAAATAATTATCAAATGAATGGAAATCTAAATAATCTAATTAAACACATAGGAAGGGGGTTAGGTAGAGTGTATACCAGAAGAATCGGTTCAATATTCGATTGAGCGAGGTGGGCGAAATCGCCTCGCAGAGAGAGGTGGTTGGTGCACTGTTCGGGGCTGTAGATGTGCTCAGATCTGTGCTCGGCTTGGGTGGATGATCGCCGATGCTCAGGGATGTTGGACGATGGCTGCGGCGGGAAGGGTGTGCTGGCACGGTCTCTTGTCGGGGTCTCCGGAGGGGGTCGCCGGAGTGCGGTAGTTGCAAACGCAGCAGTAGTGCAGCAGTAGTGGTGGCGCCGATAGTGCAGGCCGGCTGCTGCGCTCGCTTTTGCGGCCAGGCACTCGTCGGCCAGAAGCGGCGCCGGTAGAGGTAGGGTTTTGTTTTGATGAAGTTTATATAGGGTGTGAGCGGGGGAGAAGTCGCGGTCGGGTGAACGGGTCGGGGAAGCGAACGCTCGGGTCTGCTGGGGGTGGGTAGTTTAGGTTTAGTTGGTTTTTCTTAGGTTTTTATTTTATTTATTATTTTCTTCTTTTTCTTTTATTCCTTTCTTTTAATCTTATAAGGAAAAAATATATAAGTAAATATATATATCACTAAGTTTATCCATAAAATCCTAAAATTATTTAAAAATTAGAATATTATATTTGTTCATAAATAAATTCTAAATAAAATGTTATAATATTTTACGAAATATATTTTACAAAAAAAATACTTTTTATGACATGTTTGTTACTTATAAATATAAATCAATATTTATATAATTTTAAAATCCAAATAATTATATATATATATATTTAAAATTAAGTAAAATAACCAAAAATTCCTATAATTAAAATAAAATAATAAAATTCAAAATTTTAAAAATTGTGGGGGTTTACAATCTACCCAACTTATAAAAATTTTGTCCTCGAAATTTAAAAAATAAACATGGTAGAACATGACAAGAGAATTCAATGTGAAAGAAAGATAAATACGTCTTTTCGTATCGAGTTTCTCGAAAAAATAAGGCACGATCTAAAGATACGGAACACAAAATGGTAGAAATAAATTGAAGTATGCATTGTCATACCTTTATTCTTAAAAGATGGGGGACACCGTTATAAATGGGATCATAGTATTATGTCATATTCAGAGCAAGCGGACGTTTAGTCCCGGACGCTACCCAACATATAGAAATTAAGTTGGTAGTAGGAAATGTAGTCACGACCTATTTTGAAGGGTTATAGAAAGTCTAACTTCAAGAAGGGTTACGAGATGGTGAGACTTTTGTGACCAAAGTCATATGCTATCAAAGGAAATCTAGGTACTACCATAGGGTTATTTGAACAAAAACTCTATAAAGAAAGCTTACCAGTTCTCATTATTCCTAACTAGGTTATGAGTTTACAAGACCATATAAATGTCTTAATCAAATACAACTAGGGTCAGATGGTACAGAGGATTACGTTCTTCACATATCATGAATGCCGATGAACGGTTCAACAGTAAATGTCAAAAGGTAATATAATTTATCAAGGTGATTAATATTGTGTAGAGAGTACAAGGGGCTCAATTTAATACAACACAAGTGTCATGGGCATAGTTTGGCTCGAGTAGGCTACGAGTATGTCAGTGTTGGGGTAATTGGGTTATCGATGTACAATTTAATTTAATTTAATTTAATTGCAACAGAATTGAGTATTAGGTATAGATTTTTAGAAGGAAGTATGCCACGAATGTTGTGGGGTCTATATGGAGCATGGGAGTATATAATTGGGAGTAACAGCTGGATCATGAGTGAGGTAGGTACAGTTAGGCTCATAAATGTCAAAGTTATCGAAATAATTGAGTCGATGTTGCATATTAAAATTGCCTGCAATAAAAAATGATATCTATGTGTCATTTGTGTGCGCAAATGCATCGCGGATATTGTACGACTAAAATGAAGCATGGAAGGATGAGTTTGTGAATGATAGGTCTTAAAAAAAAATTTCATGTAAGGCTTGAACTAATTCCAATTATCTATACCCCATGATCTCACTTCCTATCCGATGTGGGAGTAAACTATCACCTCCATTCTCACCATCATTAGTTAAAAACAACACTCTACTTAATTATAATCTTTTTAGGAACTATAAATTATGGATAAAAAATAGTATGCCATATATATATATATATATATATATATATATATATATATATATATATATATATATATATATATATATATATATACATGGGTAAACGAGATATGAGCCATAGTGCTCATATTCCTACATGAGCCATGCACATGTGGACCAATATGAATAGATTCCTACATCCCATGTGCACTAGTATACTCTATTCCTATTGGTCCACATGTGCATGACTCATGTAGGAATATGAGCACTATGACTCATATCCCGTTTACCCTCTCTCTCTCTCTCTCTCTCTATATATATATATATATATATATATATATATATATATATATATATATATATATATATACAAAACGATAGTCCTAGATAATAAACCTAATTGTTTAATATTGCATTGTGTTAATTTTATTTATGACTTAATACGGTTTAATTGTAGGTATAGTTTTTTTAACCTATTTTGTAATAATTGTTGGATTCTTATTTTACAAATAGCAAAATTCTAGTTTTACATATGGTTTCATTCTATGATTTTGTCATCTTTGTCTTATATGGTTTTGTTTAATTCCAAAATGAAATGGATACAAATCTCATCTAAAATATATACAAATGAGTCCATTTTTATTCATCCACCAAAACTTGTGTGGATGTCACTATTCCACTCAAGAATTGTCATGTGTAAAACTAGTGGTCAAAACTTTTGCAAATGTTCGTCATTCCACTCAATCACAGTAATTTTAGTTTCACACACGATAACCCTTTAGCGGAATGATGAACATTTATACAAATTTTGGTGCATTAACAAAAATGGACTCATATATGAAATTACTTCGTTTATAAACTAATGAGTTTGGTCCAAGTGGTCAATGGGGGACATGCGTGGTATCTTGCCGACCCAAACTTGGATTCCTAGTCATATTTATTTTGTTGTGTATGAGTGATACGTTAACCGTTAATGAGCTTAATTATTGCATTAGGGTCAACTTGGCAATTGTGGGAGTAGCGGTTATGATGTATTTTTAGAGTACCGGTTATGAAGGGTCCGATTTTGAGTGGTTTTAAGTAGCGGCTTTTAAACCAATACAATTCATGCTTGATAACGAACGGTTTTAAAATTTTTTATTACAAGAATAAATGAAATAAAATAATAAAATTTCTCAAAATCTGGCGATTTGGAATGTTTTTAAAGCCATCTAAAATTATATTACACCGAAGGGTTTTAAGTCGACCAAAATCAGTACCTTATAAAAATTACCAAGTAGAGATTTTCATAAACGGTCGGTTCAAAAATATCTCAAAATCGGTAAAAATATCGTTACCAAGTAGACCCTTAATGAGTTATACTAACCAACTTATTTGGCAACCAGTTAATAAGGTGCATAGCTGTTTCTGAGTTAGTATGGCAAGCTGTTACTAGCCATTTAGGCTTGAAGCGCGCACAATTGATTGTTTTTATTGGTATTGAATGTGCTTTTATTGATTTTGTTTTGTTAAGGGGTGGTCTGGCCTGTAATATTTTGGTGGCTCATTCCGAAGAGAACAATATAAGCTTCTCTTCTCCCTTTCACTCTTTTAAAATGGCTATTTTTTGTTTTTGTTTGTTTTTGTTTTATTTTTTGAAGTTCTGTGTACCGAGTTATTGCAAAAGTTATGATCAAATTGTAAACATCACCACATTTTAATTGTTTTCGTTGTTCTTTTCATCCTTTAGTATTCAAATTATATAGGAAGTGCCAAAATAGTGAGGTGAGTTTGTGGTCTTCCACTTAACAGTATACGTAAGTGATAAATGCTTAGTTTTATACTCTTCCTTGGCCATACATGTCCTTATACTTTACACTTTTATGTTTTATATCAAGATTAGTGTTTGATTGTTATCCACTCTCTACTTGAAGCAAAGTGCCAAAAATAAAATGTAATGTCCGAGTTCTACCTGAGTAAAGTGTTGGAAATAAGGAATATCGGTTAAAATCCAAAAATCATTACACTATCATAAGCATATGATATAACCTTATACAACAGGCATGATGAGGTCCGTGACTAACTTCCCTAACCATTATATAGGGTTTATCTAATAGTTTAAGGACAAATTTGAGTCCATTCTTATAAAGTAAATTGGGTTTATGTTTATTATTCGGACCTTTCTTATTTTAAAAATAATTACACGGACCTACTCTATATTTTATGTTTCAAAAATAGTTAGTATAATAATCTTTTACATAAAATATAAGACATATGGGAGGTCCGAGTAATAAACATAAAACATATGAGATGTTAGTGTAATTATTTTCAAAATAAGAGAATTCTATGTAATAAATATAAAACATAGTATATATTACTGTAAATAACCCAAGTAAATTTGTGCAACAAATGCAAATATTACTTCTTCTCTCATATTCCATACTAGTTGTTTCATACTTGATTGGAAAAGTCTCATCTATAAGATTGGTAGTAAGTACCTAGCTCCCTTGAGCCCAGGATCGACCCTGGCCTAGGGTAGCCAGGACGACCGCCCAGGACCCACGACTAGGAGGCTCAAAAAAAAATAGTTATATATATATATATATATATATATATATATATATATATATAGTATTTATTATAGGCATTTTCAATACAAAACAATTGTGGTGTAGTGGTTATTATGCTAGACTTGCACACTATAGGTCTTCTTAGGTTTAATTCTTGGTGGCAACATTTTTTAGTTTTTTTTTCAGTTTTTAAATTTTTTTTTACATTATATATAGGGTCCCCATTTTAAAAGTTCGCCTAGGACCCCCATGAACTCAGGGCTGGCCCTGCTTGAGCATAGGATCATCTTGCTCTTATGTCCTAGAACATCAAGCAGTGGAAGAAACTCTTTGACCTCCAAGGGGAACTCATTAGATAGCCATATATCAAACTTAATTTTGTACTCGACTACCTGAGCATCTTGAGCATCGTTTGAACCCGCCGTCACTGCCGTGACTGTTCTTCTGCCCATAAACTCTCGTTGTAGGTCCAGAAGTTCAATTGTCTTTGTGCAGCTTGCATCAATTTGCCACACTTCTTCTTTTTTTTCTTCTTCTTCTTCTTCTTCTTCTTCTTCTTCTTCGTCTTCGGTGTTGTTGTAGGTTCTCTCAGCATCTCCTACAGATTTGACGAAGGAAAATTTGTTGTCAGTCATCTGTGGGGATTCAATTATCACGAGGGCCGAGTCCAATTTTCTTACTTCTTCTTCGGTCAAGTGTTCCCTCAACTCCTCTTTCTCTCCATATACTCCAAAATAAGTCAAATTAACGATGTCTTTTAACATCACTAATGTCTAAATAAACATCACTAAGAATATTTAGTGACGAATTATAGACGTTTGGACCCTATCAAATTATAGCTAGTTGTTGAATAATTTTTTTTTGCTAAATGTCATACTTGTAACGTATTTAGCAACATGTGCAATGTCGCTAGCTTCCCTATGGTAAGTGATGTTAGGTGACATCGTAAATAGCACGCATCGCTAATTTAGCGACTTTGCTTGCGACACATAGAGCAATCTCTATACTATATAGGCGGTTGAGAGATTGATGGCGTGCGGGTGTCGATGTGTTGTAGTGGTCGGATACGGGGCGGCCACCTCAAGGTCTGTAATGGACCGGTCCAGGGCTCGTGCTATCCGGGTTTGACCAATTTTGGGCCGGGCCGGCCCGGAAGGAAAAAAAGGAAACCCAGCCCGGATCCATGACCCGGTCGGGGCGGGTCGGGCCGAACCAGGCTGGGTCAGAGCCGGGCCGGGCCATTTTATTTCAAAAAAATTAAAATTTTAAAAAGCAAAAATTGGAATAATTTTATTAATATCATTATAATTTAAATCTTCTTTAACATTTATTTATAACTAACCAAAAAATTGGAAGTTGAGATTTTATTTCCATAATATTTGTAATAAAATGTACAAGTCTTTTTTGTTTTTAATCGTCCTTCATCCGTCTTCTGTCCCAGTTTATTACTCAGCTCTTCCTCCAGTAGCTTCGTCCAAAGTAGGTAATAGAATAAAATTCCAGCTCACTGATGTCGGTGTTTTCCATAAACAAAAATTTATACAAAACTTTGTATTACAAACTATGAAAGGAAAAGATTATAAGAGATCTTAAACAAGAATTTAAGTAAAATTATTCTAAAAAAGTATAGTTGTAGAGATATGATCTGCGGGCGATCACTTTACTCAATGGACCACACGACGATGACGAAGAAATGTGAGAATGTTACGAACAACTCAGAGAATTAAGTAATGGAAAAGTCTTGGTAGCAACGATACAACAAGCTTAAACGTCTCTCCTTCTGTTCTTGAGTGTCCCCAAAAGACCTCTTTCTGAGAAAGCAACGATCTCATATTTATAATATTTCCACACTGGGAATGGTTACTGGAGAGTGCACATAGGAACAAGCAATATCTACGGTGTTTGCTGCCTTATGCATATATTCTGAGGGCATGCAACCCACATTCTGGGTAATGGGTGCACAAATTATTGACTGCTCGATACGTAGCTTCCTATGTGAGGAAGGCTTAGGCCATGAGAGCAATTACTTGTATACGTCCATGAAGGATATGACATGTATGACATTACCATAATTACTCACTGTCGATTATTAATACTGGTGTGATATTTGAAAGGAGTAGCCGTACTGACATACATCTGAAAAAATGACCATACTGGCGTATACTTGAGGGGATAACCATGCAGGTGTACTCAGGTCGAAGGACCAATTTTTGCATACTCAGTGAGTGGTAGTACCATTGACGTACTATTGCTAGAGTATCCAAGTCGGTGTATTCGAAAGAGATAACATCAACAACGTACTCTGTTCGAAGTAACACTATTGTCTTATCATAGCAAAGTGTCATTGGTAGCATACTTGGACTGAGGTAGCAGCTTTGGTCACAAAATGACAACCTGGGTCGACGTGCTAGAAATTCTCAGAATTTAATGCCTTGTTGTGTCAGTTTGAGGCAGCTTTTGACGTGACAATGTTGGCATACTCTGATGAAGTAACGGCCTTGGTGTATTATGGAGAGGTAAGAACCTTGGTGCACTTAGAGGAAACCAGAAGGTCAGCGCATGAAAAATGAAGTGGCAACTTTACTTGGTCGCTAAACGATAATCTGGGTCGACGTGCCAATGATCTTATGCATTAAATGCCGTGATCTCTCTGATTGGTGTGTCAGACTATCAACTGTCAGGTTTGTCTCACATAATACTTGGACAAATGATGGCATTGTACGCCACTGTATTCTGTTGGATAATCAGTGAGTAGAGTACGCTGCTAAGATGGAGCATATGGAATACGCTACTGAAGTAAAGCACATGGAGTGCGCTACTGCTTCATTATTTGGAGTTTGAAGGGTACTTCACCATTGCTTCTACTGAACTCAATTTTAATCATCCTTTGGGGAGGCGTACATTTTGTGCTTCTACAAGATCCCCTTCAACGTTTTTGAATTATCTCAAAGACAAATTCAAAATACTTTGAATTAGAAGCATAACAAGCTGTTTAAATTTGTGCACGCGTGTTCGGTTCACCAGGGCTTCATGCCACGTAGCCTATCCTGTGATACATCATGAATGATGACGCTTGGTATAACCGAGGTTCATTTCTGGAAAACTGTTGTATCTACCAATTGACGCTTTGAGAAGACGAAGTGACTTGTCAATCCTCGAATTTCGCGCATTATTCTGGGAGATAGTACGCTGTCTTGAGAAGGTGAACCACCACCTCTTCCCTTATATATATAGAAAGAGGACTTATACAAAAAACTATGGAGTATGGCGTCGAAGAATACTTCTAGTTTGGAACCTTGGTCGCTTGCCTTATCCTTCCGATGTTCTATTCCTACCCCGACCTAGTGTTCGGGCGACGATGGGGCTCGTGAGGTACGGACCATTGTGTTTCCCTTAGCTGTTTTTGCCTCATCTTCTCTCCCTAGAAAGAGAACACGAGAAGATAATGAGTTAGTCCTTGCTGAGGACTTCTTGTCTTCCCTTGGGTTAACTTCGGAGGCCCTTGCCAGGCCTCTAGAGATGACACAAAATTTTGTCTTGCTGCCCATAGCTCCAGAGGGGAGAGAGGAGTTGGATATGAGAGAAGCAATGGGCCTCCTATTTTACCATGCAGGAGTGCGTAGTCTCTAGGAGGTTGCAGATGCGCTTCGTGAGGCTCGTGGCGCTTCTGACTAACCGTGTTCTCCTATTTCTTCTTTCTCTTTTTTTATTTTATTTTGTATAGTCCTTGATGGCCAAATATTGTAGCCTCATTCGTTTAGTAATCTACTTTTATTTTAATCAAATATTTTCATCTGGCACACAGACACGGTGCACATACTATTCTGCATCCAGCGTAGATGTAACTTAAATAAAAAAGTGTCATCCCGTACGCTATGCAATATTTTCCAAGGGGTTCTTAGAGAGGTAGGCATGAGTCTAATAGTTAACTGACATGGCCGAGTCCTCAAATGCAGACTTTGCTTTGGTTTTGACCTGATCTTTAATTTGATACGGTATTCAAGGCAATGCATGCGACACTATTTCTAGAGTTTGTTTGGAAACTGAAACGTTGCACCTTACCTATATAAGGATAGATAGAGATCCCTCTTCATCAAAATATTTCCCTCCTGATAATTCCTCAAACTCCTTTTATCACAGAAGAAATGAGCACGACTGTTTGTCGATTTAAGCCAAAGAAGAGGAGATCAATTGCAACAAGGTTCTGTAGGCGTTCGAGTGGCCGCAAGAGAAGACATCTTCGAGCAAAGAGATTTTTCTACGATGGAGCATGTAAGGGTATCATAATTTTCCTCGTTCGAGAAGATCAACAACATCATTCGACGATTTTCCATAAAATTAGGAAGAACTTTGATCGAAGCAATCAGAGTTGTCCTAGTCCATGCAACATGTTAGCTGTATTTGTCATGACCCGCACCTGGTATAGGGGCACGAGAGCGTGGGTACGTCTAGCCTACGCCGCAGTATCGGCGGTAGAACGCTATCTAGGTTACAATAATACTATATAACTAAATACCTGTCAATGATACCAATCTCTATAAGGAGGACAATATACATTTTACAATAGCTTATAATGTAAACTCAATCACAACATCTATAAGAGTATAAAGGCACGATAAAAGATGAGAGAAATGATATAGTTAAACACCATGTCTCAAATATAAAGATAAATCACAGTCTAGCTGTCCAACATAAAGTCTCCACAAGTCTCAAATTAAACTTAACATAAGTCTAAATATAAACTGAAATAACCCTCAATAAGTCTCAGATGCATAAGATAAATACTATCTAGATAGCTGCAGGTAATATCTCCTCTAAAGGAATAGTCTCCTCTAAGATCTCTGGTGTATAATCTGCATCTATACCCGATCCATAGTGTGTGGTACAAAAATCCTCAAGATCCTCTAAAAAAATATTTAGTCAGGATTGGAACGAAGTACAAACACTAATAGCAGTTCCACATATATTGACAAAAACTATAACACAGTGTAAAGAAATACAAGACAGATATAAAAAAAATGGCAATAAGAAATACTGGAATAAGAAATACTGGAGCATGTCATCATCAATGTACATCTAGCAATAAAATAAAAATACAAGTACACGCTAGAACAATGAACTAGTATATATGTGAATGCTAGAATCATGACTAGAATATAAGGAATACTAGATCAATATACTAGAGATACATGTCACGAACATCTAACTAAGTGTGTAAAATACAAGCATATCATGTGATCGGCTTGGGACTGATCAGGCTTGCTATATATGACTAGCTATGATTCATGTAAAGTCAGGCTAACCATCCGGATAGCTATGATGCGAGCAATAGTCAGGCTAGTCACACATAACAGGCTATGAGGCATGTAATGGTTAGGCTGCACCGACGTGAGGTATGAGTGAGCTATGATGAATGTAAAGTTTGGGTATGATCACATAAGCTATTGATATTTCCCCGTTTTCCTTAGCTAGCACGATGGATTCCAATCACGCCTCCTCGTGATAGGTCTCGATGATGCCAACTCGTGTAAACAACAGTGTCAGAGTCATATACGCTATAAAACAAGAATTATAGAGATAATCAACATAATGAAAACTGTCCGAGAATGTACTCGCCTGTGGTCCTTAGCTGGCAATACCAATGTCCGGATTCCAAAGTATCGTCTGAAGGATCCAACAGTCCTATAGATATATCATATAATACAATACTGCATCAGACATTACACTACACACACAATCAAACACAATGATCTCAGAGACTACCTAGGGGGGTCACGTCTGTAGTTGCTGTACATAACAGACAGTCAATGGTACGGTCTTGCCAGTACGTCAGTGTACATATGGCAGTCTGCTAACATGTTATCTGGTCACAGGTCAATGTAACTATGGGGTATCCGTGGTTACGCTCGGGTCATCAAGTATATAGTCATATACTTACACATTATTAACTAACATATACAGTAATACTCATTAGTTACAATTATAATAGATATGTGTATATATATATATATATATACTTTAAATAGAATTAATACTATGCACATATATATATTAACCATGTACTAGGGATACATGTTCAACACATATACGTATGTATATACTTAATTGAGAATTATTATATATATATATATATACTAATCGGGTTCATACACATATAGGTATATACTATGTACATACAATCATACCAATATACCATCATATACTAAATACCATGTCTAAATACGTATGTAATACGATGATAAAATATGCGGGTGCGCATACGTGTACATGTACGCGAGGGGAAATCGAACCTGGGTACGTGGGATGAGTCATGTGCGTCGAGGTCATCACGGAGTCAAAGTCGTTCAGTCCAGCGGGTCAGGCCTCCGGTCGTGTACCGGCGACTTCTGGCGGTTGACAGCGGGGATGGCCAGGTCCGGTGCTGTGCAGGTCAGGCGGTTCAGCGGTGCTCCGGTCGGGTCATCGACGGGGTGCAGCGTTCGAGACAGCGGGTCAGGCGGTTCAGACGACGGGATGCTTCGGTCGAATGGCTCGATTTTAGGCAGTCAGAAGCGGGCGGGTTCAGTCGACGGGCTCCGGCATTCTCCGGTCGATGAGAGAAGGGGTAAAGGCGGGGACAGTGGGTCGTTGCGAGCGGGATGGGGCGGTCGAGTACACCGGTGGAAGTGGGGGTTGTTCGTGTAGAAGAAGACGACGATGAGGGGGTTCATCCCGACGGGGTTGAGGTTGACGGTGCGATGGGAAAGAGATGATGAAGGTGGTGATGAATAGTAAGGGGGGAGAGGTTCGGCTGTAGCTAGGTTTAGATGAAAAAGAAAAAAAAACACAAGGAAAGGAATATTTATATGCAATGGGTTTGGGTTGACCTAGAAGTTGACTTTGGTCAACCCCTTGGGAAAATGGTCTTCTCATGGGTATTTCAAGGGCTATGATTTAAATGGAATTAAAACGGAAGGCTAGGATGCATTGGTTCACGATTTTGGGGTCATGGTTCAAGGAGGTTGATGTTAAATTATACACTCCCGAAAATTATGAAAAAATACACATAAAGGAGAATTGGATTTATTTACGTGTCGAGTCCAACGGGATGGACACCTTAATGCCTTATGCATAAAAGTGCCCAACAATTGGAAAATTACACGAAGTGAGATTTACGGTTTATTTAATAAAAAAAAGATGTAATTGGTGTTCTAAAATTAATTATAAGTACAAGGGACTAAATTTAAGTGGGACACAAGCATCAAGAATGAAGTAGACTCAGAATAGAATATTACCCTAATTTAGGTTGCTCAAAATAGGTCGAGGTCGTATCTCTAATTCGATTGGAACACACAAGGGTACAAAGTTAGATTTATAGGGAATTAATTGTAGTCGGTCACGACGAATGCTGTGCGGCTAAAATGAAGCACAACAAGACATGGTTATGAGTTATACCAAGATCAAAGTAACAGTTTGGCACGTCTAGGACAAGGGTGTGAATTCAGTTGGAAGATAATGGCTAGTGTAGTATTCTAATTATCGAAGCAACGATAAAGTATAACAATCAAATAAAATCACAGCAATATAAATATAATTAATTATCATGCAATCATTTATATATCAATTACGAAAAGATAAAAATATCCCTAATCTGAAATGTAGGGGTGACAATATTTTCTCCCATTATGAGGCTGGCTACTGGGGTGCAGCTGGGCTACGATCTTGGCTGTCAAATTGGGACAGAGTTCCAATCAAAACTCTGTCGGCGGCCCTTGGTGGCGACGGAGAATTAGCTTCTTTGGGCTTGTAAAATTAATGCATGCCTAGTTCTGTATCCTTTCGCCATTATCACTGCACCCTATGTTAAGGAGCGAGAGCATGTCTAACATTTATGCTTCTTAACATTGGCCTTAGAAGGATGTAGATGCTCATGCGATCATTCTCCATCATATGTAATGTAAACCCCCAGATTTTGTAAGAATTATAATTTGGGATTTTTCGTAATTTTTTGGAATTTTTTGGGGATTTTCTGTAATTAAAATCAGGGTTTCTAATTATTAAATGATTTTTAATTATTAATAAATAATATTAAAATATCATGGAAATAATATTTTTGGGTGTAAAATAGAAAACTGGACTTAGGGTAATTTTTCTGGAATTTATTGGGCCTCAGACATATTTTTAAATGCCTAAATACTATTTATTTATTTATTAAATTATTATTATTATTATTATTATTATTTTTATTATTGTTTTCCTTGGGCCGGCCCGGCCCAGTGGACCGGCCCAGTAGGCCGAAGCCCAACCCAGCCATCCTTAGCGGGTCGGGCGGGTCCACCCGAACCCGACCCGCCACCCGTCACCCGCACCCCAGCCCTCACCCCGCACGACCCGCGCTGCCCCGCGTCCGGCGCCGCCGCCCGCGCCCGCCGCGCCACGTCCCCGCTCCACCCGGCTCGCCCCGCCCTCCGCGGCCACGTCCTCTTCCCTCTCCTCCTGGCTCGGCCCCCCTAACCGCCCCTCTCCCCTATAAAGCCCGAGAACCCTCTCCCCTCCGGCCACCATCTCCCCTAACCGCCCCCACTCGCCGCCGTGCCGCCGCCTGAGCCCCGTACAGCTCCGGCAGCCGCTGCCGGCCATCCCTGCGCGCCCCCGCCCTAGCCTCGACCGCCTCCTCCGCTGCCCGCCGTCGCCTCCGCCAGCCCAGCCTTCCTCCGGCCGGCCTCCCCTCGCCGCAATCCCCTAACCCTAACCCTAATTCCCAAATCGGACACGGACACGAGACAGGACACAGTGTCCGTGTCGTGTCGGACACGATTTTGCCCGATTTTTGACCCCTGTTCAGGTGCGTGTATATTCTTGCTCGTAGCTCCGTTTTCGATTCCGTAAATTGCGTTGCGAAGCCTGTATGACCCTCTCGGTGCCCGGACAAACCGCTCGGGGCATCGCGTCCTGTGGTGATCGCACACCGCGATCCAAAAACAGGAAAAACCAGACCCTGTTTTACCCCGGAACTGGGTACGCCCCGCCAAACGGGACGACTTGGTCGCGCGCGGTCTTCACAGATACGTGCGCAGCGTTGATACGGACGTGTGAGATTTCGCGGAAGTCGATTCGGGTGTGCGTGCACACCGGGATAAACGCGTATCCGCGGACACCGCCCCGTATCCGTCTTTTCTGTAATTTACCCTAATTTCGTGCACACATGTCAGATCGAAACGAAACTTGTGCCATCGGACTCGTAGCGATACGCTGGTCCTGTGGGTCAAGTTTGGTTCGATTCTGAGAACGTTGACGAAATCGCGTGTCGTGGGCCCCATAGGCCCCGCTCGACGGGCGATTTTATGATCGGCTCATCGGAATCCAATTCTGGAAGTTCCGTTGGGTTCGTATCGGCGTTTCTGACCTGTTGACACTAAGTTTGGTGAATTTTGAGACATTTGACCCTGACACGTTTTTCGGTGCAAAGTGGGCCCACATGCGGACCCCGTTTTGACCCGAAACTGTCGTTTTTGCCCTTGTCTCCAAATTGGACCCAAAGACAGGCGTTTCTAGCTATTTGACATCTTCTGAGCATGATGGTAATGTCTATTTCAGCTTTTGGACTCATCTCTGGAATTTTTCTCCTAGAGCCAATATTAATCAGATCCAAACATCAGGCAAGTACCTGCACTTCAAGTTTATTTTTTATATTGTGATAATTAATTCCTTGCTCGACTAGCACCATTGGATGATTATACGTAGAGTTAGAACACTGGATTTTCATGTCTTGAATACTGGAGTTCATGTCTTGTTTTCGTGTCGGGTGGGAGAATACTAAGGAGGCATGGAGTTTACCCTTTCCCCTGTATTGACTAATAGCTGTTGGTACACGACTGTCCATCAGCCGGATCTCGATTATATTGTCTAATAGCCGTCTATGACGGCCGGATTAGCCTTATAAACCCCTACATGCCAACTATGTATTCTAAAATAAACACAAGTTCACACAGATAGCTTCTGGTCTTGTTATAGTTCTTGCTGACTGTTGTAGTTTCATTTCCTGTCTCATTTATTTCCTGCTTTCTCATATTCCTATTTATAGCATTAACTCTGAGATATTGATGTTCTTCTATGCAACTTTCTCAACATGATACTCAAGTTAATTGTCATAAATATTTAGTTTAATCTCGTTGTGCATTGTGTACTTTGCTCCTTTCCTGACTGGATCCGTTGTTTTAGGCGATGATGAGTACTTTGCCCCTACCTATTATGGCCCCTATGAGTTAGCAGATGACACATTGAGGAGCCGGTTCCCACTCAGGAGACTACCTTTGAGGAGGAGTAGCCAGTTAGTTATTATTTTATTTCCTTTCAGCATAAACTCGGGTTTGTCCCCGATTTATCTTCCGGCTTGTATTAACTGTGGATTGGTTGTCACAGATTAAATATTATGAAATCTTAGCATTCCTATTTCCTGTGATTATTCTTACATGTTCATTATTGTGGATGAGATAGATACTTATTGACCCCAGAAATGACCTAGACAGCGTACTACCGCCGACACTGCGGCGTAGGCTGGACGTGCCCACGCACTCGTACCCGAATGTCCGGGTGCGGGTCGTGACACATTTTTGTGGTGGCCCATGCAGGTCAACGACTAAATTGTTCGGTTTCAACTTAGGGACCGAACAGGCCTGCAATAAGATTGAGGATTTTAGGAAAAGCTCATCCACTTGATAGAATCGTTCTTGATATTTATATCGGCTTCAAATTATTTTATTGACTTGCATCCTGCCTTGATTCCTATGTGCCCCTTATCGTTTATTTTGATGCAGAGTAAAAGATCTATTAGCAAGCGACGAGGTTCCTACAAGATCACCACGAGATGCTCTACCAGCATGATCGTGGAGAACACGCAGACTCTTGGAGTAGCCAATGCGCGTAAGTGGTTTGTAGATACCGTTTCTAGTGTTGTTTAGCTCGTGCCTATTGGTTCGTGACCTCAGCCCCAACCTAGTAATTTTAAACTTGCTAATAACCTGGAATATTTTTTTTGATAACTGTAGAGTTTGTAGAATTTTTGTTATTTTGCTTAATGTAGGTTGTTTGTGAACTTAAATAATTTGTACCTTCTTTCATCACCATCTAGCGTACTTTATTTTGCTGTACTTGACTTATGCTGTTATTTTATAGCCTAGTTTTGCAAGCTTATCCTTTTATCAAGCTTGTTCATGACATATGTATTAGTGGGTCGACACACTAATACAATTGTCTATTCAGAATCAGTGTATTACGGTCTGATCAACCTTAGTGCATTTTGATTCGTCCTTCGCACTACTTTGCGTGGATTGAGATATACAGTTGACTAGTATACCTGCCCTAGACATGACTGAGCATAACTGTATTAATACAAGCATGTGAATAGGAATCACCAAGATAGGATTCAATCCACAATCGCTTGACAATTCCCACCTGAATACTTTAAAAATGCCTTGAACCCGATATTTCCTTTTACCCCACCCTTGAACTCTTTATTATTGATCTTCGTTTTTCCTTATTTCGGAAAGATGAAATCTCGTGCCTGGTATAAGTTAGTACATAGATAGTACTAGATATGTCCCATAGGCCGATCACATACTTGAGGATTAACCTTTCGAAATTGAGGACATATCATACGTGATATGATCGGCGTTGAAGTTTCGAGGATTGAATGACATGAGTAACCATATTAAGGAATATTTTCTTAAAGTATATAGTCTTTTGTGATGAATGGGTAAACTCTAAGTTGGGTAGCAATGCATTTGTCAACTCGAGAGGAATGCCTTTTGGATTGTGACCGAGTAAGGTTAGATTGGAAGAAGCAAGCCATTCTAATTTTGAAAATTTAGAGGAGTGACCAAGATGATTAATAAATTGATATCGAGGACCCAATAGTTATATCCTAAGTACATGATTTAAATTTTTGGAATAATGCAAGTAAAATCATCAAATTGAATTTAGAGGATAAAAATATAGAATTTCAGACTTGAACATTGGTGGACTTCACTTAAATTATTCCTCAATTTGATGATTGGAATTAAGAATTAAAAGTTGATGGTTGGACTACCTAGTTGGAATATTGGGGATGTGAATAGAATTTAAAAAAAGGTGGAAGCATACAATTGTAAATGGGAATACTATTGGACTCGAATTACTTCCAGAAGAAATTATGATAATTAGAATCGTGAGGTAAATTTATAAGCACATACAAATCTTGAAGATGTTATATGGACTTAATTTAAAATTACCTGTGGATACCTTGAGGAAGTAAGAAGTAATAACCATAGGTTAAATTTTTATTAGAACGAGTAGTCGTCTTAACCTTAAAGTGATTGCGGTGGACATGATTCGAATTTTAATTATCGCAAGAAGATTGCAATTGATATACATGAAGGGTTAACAGATTATGGCTTAATTTTAAATTTTGAGGACGAAATTTTTATAAGTTGGGTAGACTGTAAACCCCCAGATTTTGTAAGAATTTTAATTTGGGATTTTTTGCAATTTTCTGAAATTTTCTAGGAATTTTCTGTAATTAAAATCAGGATTTCTAATTATTAAATGATTTTTAATTATTAATAAATAATATTAAAATATCATGGAAATAATATTTTTTGGTGTAAAATGGAAAACTGGACTTAGGGTAATTTTTCTGGAATTTATTGGGCCTCAGACATATTTTTAAATGCCTAAATACTATTTATTTATTTATTAAATTATTATTATTATTATTATTAATATTTTTATTATTTTTTTCCTTGGGCCGGCCCGGCCCAGTGGACCGGCCCAGTAGGCCGAAGCCCAACCCAGCCCAGCCATCCTTAGTGGATCGGGCGGGTCCACCCGAACCTGACCCGCCACCCGTCACCCGTCACCCGTCACCCGCACACCCCAGCCCTCACCCCGCACGACCCGCGCTGCCCCGCGTCCGGCGCCGCCGCCCGCGCCCGCCGCGCCATGTCCCCGCTCCACCCGGCTCGCACCGCCCTCCGCGGCCACGTCCTCTTCCCTCTCCGCCTGGCTCGGCCCCCCTAACCGCCCCTCTCCCCTATAAAGCCCGAGAACCCTCTCCCCTCCGGCCACCATCTTCCCTAACCGCCCCCACTCGCCGCCGTGCCGCCGCCTGAGCCCCGTACAGCTCCGGCAGCCGCTGTCGGCCATCCCTGCGTGCCCCCGCCCTAGCATCGACCGCCTCCTCCGCTGCTCGCCGTCGCCTCCGCCAGCCCAGCCTTCCTCCGGCCGGCCTCCCCTCGCCGCAATCCCCTAACCCTAACCCTAATTCCCAAATCGGACACGGACACGAGACATGACACAGTGTCCGTGTCGTGTCGGACACGATTTTGCCCAATTTTCGACCCCTATTCAGGTGCGTGTATCTTCTTGCTCGTAGCTCCGTTTTCGATTCCGTAAATTGCGTTGCGAAGCCTGTATGACCCTCTCGGTGCCCTGATAAACCGCTCGGGGCATCACGTCCTGTGGTGATCGTACACCGCGATCCAAAAACAGGAAAAACCAGACCCTGTTTCACCCCGGAACTGGGTACGCCCCGCCAAACGGGACGACTTGGTCGCGCGCGGTCTTCACAGATACGTGCGCAGCGTTGATACGGACGTGTGGGATTTCGCGAAAGTCGATTCGGGTGTGCGTACACACCGGGATAAACGCGTATCCGCGGACACCGCCCCGTATTCGCCTTTTCTGTAATTTACCCTAACTTCGTGCACACATATCAGATCGAAACGAAACTTATGCCATCGGACTCGTAGCGATACGCTGGTCCTGTGGGTCAAGTTTGGTTCGATTCTGAGAACGTTGACGAAATCGCGTGTCGTGGGCCCCACAGGCCCCGCTCGACGGGCAATTTTGTGATCGGCTCATCGAAATCCAATTCTGGAAGTTCCGTTGGGTTCGTATCAGCGTTCCTGACCTGTTGACACTAAGTTTGGTGAATTTTGAGACCTTTGACCCTGACACATTTTTTGGTGCAAAGCGGGTCCACATGCGGACCCCGTTTTGACCCGAAACTGCCGTTTTTGCCCTTGTCTCCAAATTGGACCCAAGGACAGGCGTTTCTAGCTATTTGACATCTTCTGAGCATGATGGTAATGTCTATTTCAGCTTTTGGACTCATCTCTGGAATTTTTCCCCTAGAGCCAATATTAATCAGATCCAAACATCAGGCAAGTACCTGCACTTCAAGTTTATTCTTTATATTGTGATAATTAATTCCTTGCTCTACTAGCACCATTGGATGATTACACATAGAGTTAGAACACTGGATTTTCATGTCTTGAATACTGGAGTTCATGTCTTGTTTTCGTGTCGGGTGGAAGAATACTAAGGAGGCATGGAGTTTACCCTTTCCCCTGTATTGACTAATAGCTGTTGGTACACGACTGTCCATCAGCCTGATCTCGATTATATTGTCTAATAGCCGTCTATGACGGCCGGATTAGCCTTATAAACCCCTACATGCCAACTATGTATTCTAAAATAAACAGAAGTTCACACAGATAACTTCTGGTCTTGTTATAGTTCTTGCTGACTGTTGTAGTTTCATTTCCTGTCTCATTTATTTCCTGCTTTCTCATATTCCTGTTTATAGCATTAACTCTGAGATATTGATGTTCTTCTATGCAACTTTCTTAACATGATACTCAAGTTAATTGTCATAAATATTTAGTTTAATCTCGTTGTGCATTGTGTACTTTGCTCCTTTCCTGACTGGATCCGTTGTTTTAGGCGATGATGAGGACTTTGCCCCTACCTATTATGGCCCCTATGAGTTAGCAGGTGACACATTGAGGAGCCGGTTTCCACTCAGGAGACTACCTTTGAGGAGGAGTAGCCAGTTAGTTATTATTTTATTTTTTTTCAGCATAAACTCTGGTTTGTCCCCGATTTATCTTCCGGCTTGTATTAACTGTGGATTGGTTGTCACAGATTAAATATTATGAAATTTTAGCATTCCTATTTCCTGTAATTATTCTTACATGTTCATTATTGTGGATGAGATAGATACTTATTGACCCCAGAAATGACCTAGACAGCGTACTACCGCCGACACTGCGGCGTAGGCTGGACGTGCCCACGCACTCGTACCCGAATATTCGGGTGCGGGTCATGACACGTTTTTGTGGTGGCCCATGCAGGTCAACGACTAAATTGTTCGGTTTCAACTTAGGGACCGAACAGGCCTGCAATAAGATTGAGGATTTTAGGAAAAACTCATCCACTTGATTGAATCGTTCTTGATATTCATATCGACTTCAAATTAATTTATTGACTTGCATCCTGCCTTGATTCCTGTGTGCCCCTTATCGTTTATTTTGATGCAGAGTAAAAGATCTATCAGCAAGCGACGAGGTTCCTACAAGATCACCACGAGATGCTCTACCAGCATGATCGTGGAGAACACGCAGACTCTTGGAGTAGCCAATGCGCGTAAGTGGTTTGTAGATACCGTTTCTAGTGTTGTTTAGCTCGTGCCTATTGGTTCATGACCTCAGCCCCAACCTAGTAATTTTAAACTTGCTAATAACCTGGAATGTTTTTTTTGATAACTGTAGAGTTTGTAGAATTTTTGTTATTTTGCTTAATGTAGGTTGTTTGTGAACTTAAATAATTTGTACCTTCTTTCATCACCATCTAGCGCACTTCATTTTGCTGTACTTGACTTATGCTGCTATTTTATAGCCTAGTTTTGCAAGCTTATCCTTTTATCAAGCTTGTTCATGACATATGTATTAGTGGGTCGACACACTAATACAATTGTCTATTCAGAATCAGTGTATTACGGTCTGATCAACCTTAGTGCATTTTGATTCGTCCTTCGTACTACTTTACGTGGATTGAGATATACAGTTGACTAGTATACCTGCCCTAGACATGACTGAGCATAACTGTATTAATACAAGCATGTGAATAGGAATCACCAAGATAGGATTCAATCCACAATCGCTTGACAATTCCCACCTGAATACTTTAAAAATGCCTTGAACCCGATATTTCCTTTTACCCCACCCTTGAACTCTTTATTATTGATCTTCGTTTTTCCTTATTTCGGAAAGATGAAATCTCGTGCCTGGTATAAGTTAGTACATAGATAGTACTAGATATGTCCCATAGGCCGATCACATACTTGAGGATTAACCTTTCGAAATTGAGGACATATCATACGTGATATGATCGGCGTTGAAGTTTCGAGGATTGAATGACATGAGTAACCATATTAAGGAATATTTTTTTAAAGTATATAGTCTTTTGTGATGAATGGGTAAACTCTAAGTTGGGTAGCAATGCATTTGTCAACTCGAGAGGAATGCCTTTTGGATTGTGACCGAGTAAGGTTAGATTGGAAGAAGCAAGCCATTCTAATTTTGAAAATTTAGAGGAGTGACCAAGATGATTAATAAATTGATATCGAGGACCCAATAGTTATATCCTAAGTACATGATTTAAATTTTTGGAATAATGCAAGTAAAATCATCAAATTGAATTTAGAGGATAAAAATATAGAATTTCAGACTTGAACATTGGTGGACTTCACTTAAATTATTCCTCAATTTGATGATTGGAATTAAGAATTAAAAGTTGATGGTTGGACTACCTAGTTGGAATATTGGGGATGTGAATAGAATTTAAAAAAAGGTGGAAGCATACAATTGTAAATGGGAATACTATTGGACTCGAATTACTTCCAGAAGAAATTATGATAATTAGAATCGTGAGGTAAATTTATAAGCACATACAAATCTTGAAGATGTTATATGGACTTAATTTAAAATTACCTGTGGATACCTTGAGGAAGTAAGAAGTAATAACCATAGGTTAAATTTTTATTAGAACGAGTAGTCGTCTTAACCTTAAAGTGATTGCGGTGGACATGATTCGAATTTTAATTATCGCAAGAAGATTGCAATTGATATACATGAAGGGTTAACAGATTATGGCTTAATTTTAAATTTTGAGGACGAAATTTTTATAAGTTGGGTAGACTGTAAACCCCCAGATTTTGTAAGAATTTTAATTTGGGATTTTTTGCAATTTTCTGAAATTTTCTAGGAATTTTCTGTAATTAAAATCAGGATTTCTAATTATTAAATGATTTTTAATTATTAATAAATAATATTAAAATATCATGGAAATAATATTTTTTGGTGTAAAATGGAAAACTGGACTTAGGGTAATTTTTCTGGAATTTATTGGGCCTCAGACATATTTTTAAATGCCTAAATACTATTTATTTATTTATTAAATTATTATTATTATTATTATTAATATTTTTATTATTTTTTTCCTTGGGCCGGCCCGGCCCAGTGGACCGGCCCAGTAGGCCGAAGCCCAACCCAGCCCAGCCATCCTTAGTGGATCGGGCGGGTCCACCCGAACCTGACCCGCCACCCGTCACCCGTCACCCGTCACCCGCACACCCCAGCCCTCACCCCGCACGACCCGCGCTGCCCCGCGTCCGGCGCCGCCGCCCGCGCCCGCCGCGCCATGTCCCCGCTCCACCCGGCTCGCACCGCCCTCCGCGGCCACGTCCTCTTCCCTCTCCGCCTGGCTCGGCCCCCCTAACCGCCCCTCTCCCCTATAAAGCCCGAGAACCCTCTCCCCTCCGGCCACCATCTTCCCTAACCGCCCCCACTCGCCGCCGTGCCGCCGCCTGAGCCCCGTACAGCTCCGGCAGCCGCTGTCGGCCATCCCTGCGTGCCCCCGCCCTAGCATCGACCGCCTCCTCCGCTGCTCGCCGTCGCCTCCGCCAGCCCAGCCTTCCTCCGGCCGGCCTCCCCTCGCCGCAATCCCCTAACCCTAACCCTAATTCCCAAATCGGACACGGACACGAGACATGACACAGTGTCCGTGTCGTGTCGGACACGATTTTGCCCAATTTTCGACCCCTATTCAGGTGCGTGTATCTTCTTGCTCGTAGCTCCGTTTTCGATTCCGTAAATTGCGTTGCGAAGCCTGTATGACCCTCTCGGTGCCCTGATAAACCGCTCGGGGCATCACGTCCTGTGGTGATCGTACACCGCGATCCAAAAACAGGAAAAACCAGACCCTGTTTCACCCCGGAACTGGGTACGCCCCGCCAAACGGGACGACTTGGTCGCGCGCGGTCTTCACAGATACGTGCGCAGCGTTGATACGGACGTGTGGGATTTTGCGAAAGTCGATTCGGGTGTGCGTACACACCGGGATAAACGCGTATCCGCGGACACCGCCCCGTATTCGCCTTTTCTGTAATTTACCCTAACTTCGTGCACACATATCAGATCGAAACGAAACTTATGCCATCGGACTCGTAGCGATACGCTGGTCCTGTGGGTCAAGTTTGGTTCGATTCTGAGAACGTTGACGAAATCGCGTGTCGTGGGCCCCACAGGCCCCGCTCGACGGGCAATTTTGTGATCGGCTCATCGAAATCCAATTCTGGAAGTTCCGTTGGGTTCGTATCAGCGTTCCTGACCTGTTGACACTAAGTTTGGTGAATTTTGAGACCTTTGACCCTGACACATTTTTTGGTGCAAAGCGGGTCCACATGCGGACCCCGTTTTGACCCGAAACTGCCGTTTTTGCCCTTGTCTCCAAATTGGACCCAAGGACAGGCGTTTCTAGCTATTTGACATCTTCTGAGCATGATGGTAATGTCTATTTCAGCTTTTGGACTCATCTCTGGAATTTTTCCCCTAGAGCCAATATTAATCAGATCCAAACATCAGGCAAGTACCTGCACTTCAAGTTTATTCTTTATATTGTGATAATTAATTCCTTGCTCTACTAGCACCATTGGATGATTACACATAGAGTTAGAACACTGGATTTTCATGTCTTGAATACTGGAGTTCATGTCTTGTTTTCGTGTCGGGTGGAAGAATACTAAGGAGGCATGGAGTTTACCCTTTCCCCTGTATTGACTAATAGCTGTTGGTACACGACTGTCCATCAGCCTGATCTCGATTATATTGTCTAATAGCCGTCTATGACGGCCGGATTAGCCTTATAAACCCCTACATGCCAACTATGTATTCTAAAATAAACAGAAGTTCACACAGATAACTTCTGGTCTTGTTATAGTTCTTGCTGACTGTTGTAGTTTCATTTCCTGTCTCATTTATTTCCTGCTTTCTCATATTCCTGTTTATAGCATTAACTCTGAGATATTGATGTTCTTCTATGCAACTTTCTTAACATGATACTCAAGTTAATTGTCATAAATATTTAGTTTAATCTCGTTGTGCATTGTGTACTTTGCTCCTTTCCTGACTGGATCCGTTGTTTTAGGCGATGATGAGGACTTTGCCCCTACCTATTATGGCCCCTATGAGTTAGCAGGTGACACATTGAGGAGCCGGTTTCCACTCAGGAGACTACCTTTGAGGAGGAGTAGCCAGTTAGTTATTATTTTATTTTTTTTCAGCATAAACTCTGGTTTGTCCCCGATTTATCTTCCGGCTTGTATTAACTGTGGATTGGTTGTCACAGATTAAATATTATGAAATTTTAGCATTCCTATTTCCTGTAATTATTCTTACATGTTCATTATTGTGGATGAGATAGATACTTATTGACCCCAGAAATGACCTAGACAGCGTACTACCGCCGACACTGCGGCGTAGGCTGGACGTGCCCACGCACTCGTACCCGAATATTCGGGTGCGGGTCATGACACGTTTTTGTGGTGGCCCATGCAGGTCAACGACTAAATTGTTCGGTTTCAACTTAGGGACCGAACAGGCCTGCAATAAGATTGAGGATTTTAGGAAAAACTCATCCACTTGATTGAATCGTTCTTGATATTCATATCGACTTCAAATTAATTTATTGACTTGCATCCTGCCTTGATTCCTGTGTGCCCCTTATCGTTTATTTTGATGCAGAGTAAAAGATCTATCAGCAAGCGACGAGGTTCCTACAAGATCACCACGAGATGCTCTACCAGCATGATCGTGGAGAACACGCAGACTCTTGGAGTAGCCAATGCGCGTAAGTGGTTTGTAGATACCGTTTCTAGTGTTGTTTAGCTCGTGCCTATTGGTTCATGACCTCAGCCCCAACCTAGTAATTTTAAACTTGCTAATAACCTGGAATGTTTTTTTTGATAACTGTAGAGTTTGTAGAATTTTTGTTATTTTGCTTAATGTAGGTTGTTTGTGAACTTAAATAATTTGTACCTTCTTTCATCACCATCTAGCGCACTTCATTTTGCTGTACTTGACTTATGCTGCTATTTTATAGCCTAGTTTTGCAAGCTTATCCTTTTATCAAGCTTGTTCATGACATATGTATTAGTGGGTCGACACACTAATACAATTGTCTATTCAGAATCAGTGTATTACGGTCTGATCAACCTTAGTGCATTTTGATTCGTCCTTCGTACTACTTTACGTGGATTGAGATATACAGTTGACTAGTATACCTGCCCTAGACATGACTGAGCATAACTGTATTAATACAAGCATGTGAATAGGAATCACCAAGATAGGATTCAATCCACAATCGCTTGACAATTCCCACCTGAATACTTTAAAAATGCCTTGAACCCGATATTTCCTTTTACCCCACCCTTGAACTCTTTATTATTGATCTTCGTTTTTCCTTATTTCGGAAAGATGAAATCTCGTGCCTGGTATAAGTTAGTACATAGATAGTACTAGATATGTCCCATAGGCCGATCACATACTTGAGGATTAACCTTTCGAAATTGAGGACATATCATACGTGATATGATCGGCGTTGAAGTTTCGAGGATTGAATGACATGAGTAACCATATTAAGGAATATTTTCTTAAAGTATATAGTCTTTTGTGATGAATGGGTAAACTCTAAGTTGGGTAGCAATGCATTTGTCAACTCGAGAGGAATGCCTTTTGGATTGTGACCGAGTAAGGTTAGATTGGAAGAAGCAAGCCATTCTAATTTTGAAAATTTAGAGGAGTGACCAAGATGATTAATAAATTGATATCGAGGACCCAATAGTTATATCCTAAGTACATGATTTAAATTTTTGGAATAATGCAAGTAAAATCATCAAATTGAATTTAGAGGATAAAAATATAGAATTTCAGACTTGAACATTGGTGGACTTCACTTAAATTATTCCTCAATTTGATGATTGGAATTAAGAATTAAAAGTTGATGGTTGGACTACCTAGTTGGAATATTGGGGATGTGAATAGAATTTAAAAAAAGGTGGAAGCATACAATTGTAAATGGGAATACTATTGGACTCGAATTACTTCCAGAAGAAATTATGATAATTAGAATCGTGAGGTAAATTTATAAGCACATGCAAATCTTGAAGATGTTATATGGACTTAATTTAAAATTACCTGTGGATACCTTGAGGAAGTAAGAAGTAATAACCATAGGTTGAATTTTTATTAGAACGAGTAGTCGTCTTAACCTTGAAGTGATTGCGGTGGACATGATTCGAATTTTAATTATCACAAGAAAATTGCAATTGATAAACATGAAGGGTCAACAGATTATGACTTAATTTTAAATTTTGAGGACGAAATTTTTATAAGTTGGGTAGACTGTAAACCCCCAGATTTTGTAAGAATTTTAATTTGGGATTTTTTGCAATTTTCTAGAATTTTTTGGGGAATTTCTGTAATTAAAATCAGGATTTCTAATTATTAAATGATTTTTAATTATTAATAAATAATATTAAAATATTATGGAAATAATATTTTTGGGTGTAAAATAGAAAACTGGACTTAGGGTAATTTTTCTGGAATTTATTGGGCCTCAGACATATTTTTAAATGCCTAAATACTATTTATTTATTTATTAAATTTTTATTATTATTATTATTAATATTTTTATTATTTTTTTCGTTGGGCCGGCCCGGCCCAGTGGACCGGCCCAGTAGGCCGAAAGCCCAACCCAGCCCAGCCATCCTTAGCGGGTTGGGCGGGTCCACCCGAACCCGACCCGCCACCCGTCACCCGTCACCCGCACCCGCACCCCAGCCCTCACCCCGCACGGCCCGCGCTGCCCCGCGTCCGGCGCCGCCGCCCGCGCCCGCCGCGCCACGTCCCCGCTCCACCCGGCTCGCCCCGCCCTCCGCGGCCACGTCCTCTTCCCTCTCCGCCTGGCTCGGCCCCCCTAACCGCCCCTCTCCCCTATAAAGCCCGAGAACCCTCTCCCCTCCGGCCACCATCTCTCCTAACCGCCCCCACTCGCTGCCGTGCCGTCGCCTGAGCCCCGTACAGCTCCGGCAGCCGCTGCCGGCCATCCCTGCGCGCCCCCGCCCTAGCCTCGACCGCCTCCTCCGCTGCCCGCCGTCGCCTCCGCCAGCCCAGCCTTCCTCCGACCGGCCTCCCCTCGCCACAATCCCCTAACCCTAACCCTAATTCCCAAATCGGACACGGACACGAGACATGACACAGTGTCCGTGTCGTGTCGGACACGATTTTGCCCGATTTTGACCCCTGTTCAGGTGCGTGTATATTCTTGCTCGTAGCTCCGTTTTCGATTCCGTAAATTGCGTTACGAAGCCTGTATGACCCTCTCGGTGCCCGGACAAACCGCTCGGGGCATCGCGTCCTGTGGTGATCGCACACCGCGATCCAAAAACAGGAAAAACCAGACCCTGTTTCACCCCGGAACTGGGTACGCCCCGCCAAACGGGACGACTTGGTCTCGCGCGGTCTTCACAGATACGTGCGCAGCGTTGATACAGACGTGCGGGATTTCGCGGAAGTCGATTCGGGTGTGCGTGCACACCGGGATAAACGCGTATCCGCGGACACCGCCCCGTATCCGCCTTTTCTGTAATTCACTCTAACTTCGTGCACACATGTCAGATCGAAACGAAACTTGTGCCATCGGACTCGTAGTGATACGCTGGTCCTGTGGGTCAAATTTGGTTCGATTATGAGAACGTTGACGAAATCGCGTGTCGTGGGCCCCACAGGCCCCGCTCGACGGGCGATTTTGTGATCGGCTCATCGGAATCCAATTCTGAAAGTTCCGTTGGGTTCATATCAGCGTTCCTGACCTGTTGACACTAAGTTTGGTGAATTTTGAGACCTTTGACCCTGACACATTTTTTGGTGCAAAGCGGGCCCACATGCGGACCCCGTTTTGACCCAAAACTGTCGTTTTTGCCCTTGTCTCCAAATTGGACCCAAGGACAGGCGTTTCTAGCTATTTGACATCTTCTGAGCATGATGGTAATATCTATTTCAGCTTTTGGACTCATCTCTGGAATTTTCCCCTAGAGCCAATATTAATCAGATCCAAACATCAGGCAAGTACCTGCACTTCAAGTTTATTCTTTATATTATGATAATTAATTTCTTGCTCTACTAGCACCATTGGATGATTATACGTAGAGTTAGAACACTGGATTTTCATGGCTTGAATACTGGAGTTCATGTCTTGTTTTCGTGTCGGGTGGGAGAATACTAAGGAGGCATGGAGTTTACCCTTTCCCCTGTATTGACTAATAGCTGTTGGTACACGACTGTCCATCAGCCGGATCTTGATTATATTGTCTAATAGCCGTCTATGACGGCCGGATTAGCCTTATAAACCCCTACATGCCAACTATGTATTCTAAAATAAACACAAGTTCACACAGATAGCTTCTGGTCTTGTTATAGTTCTTGCTGACTGTTGTAGTTTTATTTTCTGTCTCATTTATTTTCTTCTTTCTCATATTCCTGTTTATAGCATTAACTCTGAGATATTGATGTTCTTCTATGCAACTTTCTCAACATGATACTCAAGTTAATTGTCATAAATATTTAGTTTAATCTCGTTGTGCATTGTGTACTTTGCTCCTTTCCTGACTGGATCCGTTGTTTTAGGCGATGATGAGGACTTTGCCCCTACCTATTATGGCCCCTATGAGTTAGCAGGTGACACATTGAGGAGCCGGTTCCCACTCAGGAGACTACCTTTGAGGAGGAGTAGCCAGTTAGTTATTATTTTATTTTCTTTCAGCATAAACTCGGATTTGTCCCCGATTTATCTTCCGGCTTGTATTAACTGTGGATTGGTTGTCACAGATTAAATATTATGAAATCTTAGCATTCCTATTTCCTGTGATTATTCTTACATGTTCATTATTGCGGATGAGATAGATACTTATTGACCCCAGAAATGACCTAGACAGCGTACTACCGCCGACACTGCGGCGTAGGCTGGACGTGCCCACGCACTCGTACCCGAATAACCGGGTGCGGGTCATGACATGTAATCATGAATTTTAGAAAAAAATCCAGATGTAATTGATTTTTATCATATGTAATCATGATTTGTACACCAATAAAATTTTAGTTTGATCTTGCTTTATTGTTTGGGTGTTTGCTGACTGATCACTCTCTGCTTCAATCCAAGGAGAAGAAGAAAACTTACTCCTCATATTTAGGGAGTATTAGACTTTGCACGCACCCTGCAACCAACTTGAACAATTGACTAGCATGCGTATTACGTGAGCATACATGAGAGCCTTTGGACGGATATGCAGAATCCAAACAGCAATACTTTAGATTCTATAAAAGATTCTTCACTTAGAAAAATGAACCATCGCCTCCTCGCACTGATGAATCGTGTGTGGGAACTTGAACCGTTACCCTCTTTCACTGATGAATCATGTATGAAGATTTGAACTGTTACCATTTTTCTATAAATAGTAGAGTCGATTATTCAATCCAACATTCTTCATCTGAATTTACTAATGGCTTCTCAGGATGTCTCTCAAAAGGATATGGGAGAGTCTGCAGGACCAACTGCTCTTTCACCCACCACAGCTGACTCTGGGCATACCCTTGCTGTTCTTGTACCGTTTCTTGCTGAAGATAAGAAGAAAATCTCTTTGGGCCAACTGCGTAAAGCAGAACTTGTTCAGTCTCCCTTTGATTATTCGTCGGATGGATCCATCCTGCCCCAAACTGAAGTCAGGAATTTTTATGTTTCTGTTGCTCACCCAGAGAGACAAGATAAACAAGCTAGAATAGAGGCCATCCGTCGGGTGTTTGCATATTTAGATGTTTGTATTTTTAATGCTCTTGTAAATTTTGTGAACAGTAACAACTGGAAGGATCTTGATTTCCCCTTAAAGTTGTACCGCTATCCTTTTTCCTCCATTTTATAAATTAAGTATCTTAAAATATTTTTATGGGCTTATTGTCCAGATAGAACTGAATTGGGATAGATAACACCATTAGAAATAATAGGTATATGATAGGTTTTCCAGTTAAAATCTTATTGTATACATCTTCTCAGAGGTAATGTGGACATGGCAGAATATTTTGGTAGAATTCGTTTGGTAGACCCAATACCCATGGCATATTCATACTGAGAATAGGCGATAATACTATTAGAGGTATTATGGACTTAATAGACTGCCAGTCTACTCCACTGGGGATAAAGAAGAAAATGGTTATTCAAAATACGACCCCATTATTTTCTCTGTTGGGGTTGATGGATAGAATATGATTCAGAGGTAATATGGACGTGAATTACGTCATCCATGCGGGATTATTTACAATTCTACTGGGATTAGGAATAAGATTTCCTTGAAGTGTCTGGGCTTCAAAAATGGGACACTTTGCTGGAGATGATTATTTGGATGATCTCAATGACAATGTTTTATTAGATCTGAGGATTGTTTCACTGGAAAATTTTGAGGACCTATTACCTATTTCTTATCCATAATGAATAAAGGTAATAGTTTGAGGTATATCTTAACTTACTCCACTGGGGATGGAGAAGTGTACATCTTATCTATACGTAATACTTATTAAGATCATTGATGGGCATCATCATCAAATCTTTATTAGGCTTAGTGAGCTTGTAGGCACCGTTGGAGAACACTGTTTCCACCATATAAGGACCTTTCCATTAAGCCTGGAACTTGTCTTTGCTCTTGTGGGTTGTTACCATGGGTCTCCTCACTGTAAGGACCAGTTCGACGACTTGGAATACTTTTTCTTTTACTTTTTGATTAAAAGATTTGGACATGCGTGCTTGATAGAACTTAATACGTTGTTGAGCATGTAAACGCTTTTTATCCAATTCTTATAACTCTTGAAGCCTTAAATGATCGTTGTTTTCTACTGTTAGCTCATTAACAATTACTATCCTGAGAGAGGGGATCTGGATCTCGAGTGGAAGAACTACTTTATACTCATAGACCAAGAAAAATAGTGTACAACCAGTTGGAGTTCGGACTTTTGTGCGATAGGCCCATAACCATTCTCCAAGCTTTCATTCCAGTCACGCTTGTTGGATGAGAAAAAATTCTTGAGTAGCTTGATTATGGTTTTATTGAAGGCCTCTGCTAAGCCATTGGCTGCTGGATTATAGGCCGTAGAAGCCACGTTCTGGATTCGATTCTTGCTACAAAATTGATAGAAAGCGTGACTAGAAAATTATGGTCCATTGTCGTGTATTATCCTTAGGGGAACACCAAAGCGATAGATCACATGGTGTTTGACAAAACTAATAAGATTGGACGTCTTTACCTCGATGAGTAGAACTGCTTCTGCCTATTTAGAGAAATAGTCCGTTATTGCAAGTATGAACTGATGTCCTCTGGAAGACGGTGGGCTGATAGGACAAATAATGTCCATTCTGCATGCTTAAAAGGGCCATGATGCAGCCGTAGGATGTAAAAATTCTAATGGCTTGTGTACGAAGTCAGCATGGATCTGACATGCTCTTTATTTACAGGCATAATCTACTTCATCCACTACCATGGTGGGCCAGTAATAACCCAACCACCTTAGACGATCCTGTAATTTTGGACGTGGCTAATGTGCTCCACAGATGCAGTTATGAGCTTTTTGAAGTTATTGTCGAGCTTCAACGTTAGAGAGATAATGCAATAGCAGCCTGTCGTATGAACGACGATATAATATCTTGGATGAGACATCATAATAGAATCAGAGTGAAATTCTCTTGATAGAAGTAGTTTCTTTTGGATCTTCTTGGAGGATCCCATAAGTAGCATAGTCTATAAAAGGATTTCTCCAATCTTCGTTAATGGAGATTGACTTTATGACATAGTTCTGTTCAATATACAAGTTGTTCTTTACACAGAATAATTCTCAACTCATTATCATGATCGAGTGTTGTATCTTCAGAGGAATGGCTAAAGACGCAACTAAACCAGCCAGTAGATCTGCTTTTATATTCTGTAGCCGAGCCATATGCTTGATGAAGAACTCTTTGAAGGTGAGAACTAATTCAATTGCTGCATGATGATAAGGGATGAGGTCTTCATGCAGAACCTCAAACTTTCTCTTAATATGATTGACTATTAGCTTGGAATCTCCGTAGGCTTCAAGGTACTCTATATCCAATTATTTATCTAATTGGAGGACAATGAGTAAAGAATTGTATTATGCCACATTATTGGAATATGGTTCACTGAGAGAATACGTGCGATAAATGAGTAGTTTGTTAGAAGATACTAGTTTGTTAGAAGATACTAGGACTATGCCAACTCCTGCTACGATGTTTCCTTTGGGTCATATTCTTGATGCACCATCGAAGAACAGTTGCCAGGTGTCATCTCCCATCGCTATATCAGATTACAAGACTTCGTCAGAAATCTTGTCATACAACTTGGAGGTCTCTGGTACATGATGAGCCGCTAGAAAATTGGCTAGTGCTTAACCCTTCACCGCTTTTTGTGGAACATATGTCATGTCATAAGGTGATAACAACATTACCCATGTAGCCAATCGAGAACTGAACGTGCTTGGTTTGGTCATCAATACCCGGAGAGGATTCACTCTAGATATGACATGAATAGTTTGACTGTCACATAGTGTCGCATCTTTTAAATAGCGAACATCAGAGCTAGGCATTATTTTTATAAGATTGTATCTCTACTCGGTGTCGACCATCATACGACTGATATAATAGAGTGCTTGTTCATGACCTTCATCACTCTTCTGTGCGAGAAGAGCACCCAGAGAATGATCTATTGCTCGAACATACATCAAAAATAGTTTTTCGACGATTGGAGGCACTAGATCTAGCGGGTTTGTGAGATATTATTTGATGTCATCGAATGCTTAGTGACATACTTTGTTTCAGACAAATGACACGCCTTTCTTTATTAATTGAGGGAATGGTCGGTATCAACCAGAGAGATTTGAGATAAACCTCCTAATGTATGCCAGACGACCTTGAAGTCCACAAAGTTCTTTAAGATTATATGGAGGATGCATCTCGAAAATGGATTTAACCGTATCAGGATCAATATTGATGCCTTTAGAAGTTATAACAAATCTGAGGAACTTGTCACTAGATACTCCTAAGAAGGATTTGGTCGGTTCATTTTGAGTTGGTGTTGGCGTATTAATTCAAATGCCGTTTTCAGATCTTGAATATGGTCATCTTTAAGATAGCTTTTAACAAGGATATTATCCACATAATATTCTATTATTTTTCGTAGATGTTCATGGAAGATAGTACTCTTGGCTCATTGATAAGTTGCTCTTGCATTCTTCAAACTGAAGGGTATGACTGTATAGCAGTATATTCTAAGTGGTGTACAGAAAGGGGTATATTTTTTTATCCTCGGGACACATCTTGATTTGATTATATTTCGAGAATCCATCCATGAAAGACATACGTTTGAAGCCGCATGTGTTGTTAATCATGAAATTAGTGATGGGAAGAGGGAACTCATATTTTGGGCATGTTGTGTTTAGATCCCGATAATCTATGCAGACATGGACCTTCCCATTTTTTTTTATAACCGGGACAACATTTATAACCCAATAAGGATGTTGTTCTTCTCGAACAAAGCCACATGCTATCAGCTTTTTAACTTTAGCTTCAATTGCATCCATCACATCTGGGCAAAATTGTCCCCGTTGCTATTTTACCGATTTGGCGTTAGGGAGGATGTTAAGCTTGTGCGTAGATATCTGAGGATCCATACAAGGCATATACTCGTAACTCCAGGCGAAGACATCAATATACTCTTTTATTATCTGAACCAAGGCTTGTTTATCCTCTTCAGAGAGATCCTTGCTAATGAAGATTGGTTTTAGGGAAGACTCGTCTCCTATGTTAATTTGAATGATCTCATCTTTTGTAGGTGGTTTGCATTACTCGAATCAAAGCTCCCATTGTGAATCCATCCGTTAGTGTCACTACCACATTTTCTAGGAGAGGATATTTTGGTAATTTCATAATTAATTAAATATTATGCATGTGAATAATTATTTATTGTATTATTTAATTATTGTTAGATGTTAATTTATGGTTTTGGACTTATGTTAGTGGACCTAACTAGTTTAGATTAGATCCATGGACCAATATTTACAATTAGTTAGAATTGAGCCCAATTAGAAGCCCATTCATTAGGAGGATGATTAATTTAATTAAACCATTAGACTAGAACCTTCCCTCCTTAATTATTTTTTTATGAGAGGCCCCAAGGGGTATATTGGACATTACATAGTAGCTTGAGGGAGGGGCTAAAGGGGGCGACCTATATAAAAGAGGGCGGGGGGGGGGGGGGGGAGTTTCTATCTCCTATTTTTATTTTAAATCTAGATCTAGAATTTTCCTCAACCAAATTCCTTTATTCTCATATCAATTTCCTACCAAAATTATTCCCAATTCCTTCCCAAATTACCATTAAAGACTAGTAGAGCAAGGATCTAGAAGAAAGAAGCAAGGATCTAAAAAGAGGAGCAATAATCTACAAGTTGAAGGACAATTTTACCTAATTTGGAGGTTGCATTGGGAATCCATCTCCCAATAGGTACAATTAAGTTTTTCCCCTTTAATTAGGTTCTAAATCTATGTTTTAATTATTAGAAACTACCCCATATGATGAGGCTACCCATAAAAATTGGAATTAGGTTCATAGGAGGCCTATGGAGAAAGTTATGGTATTTTTTGTATCAATTTTGGAAGAATTTTGAGATTGACACTTGTTGTGTTTGTCAATTGGTCATATGGACCAAATTGACATGTGTTTATTTGTTTGTGGCTAGTATAGTGTCCATAATTAGATACGTTTAGGTCGTATCCTAACAATTTGGTGATACGTGTTGATTTGAGATTTTTTTCTCCGACACGGGGCTTGGTGCATATCACATTTTGACACGGATACGTAGTTGTGTTATTGACTCTTTGTATTATTCATATATAGTATTTTAGACTTGCTCCTGTCCTTCGGGGTACGTTTAGTTGTGTGATAGACTCGTATCGCAAGCGTATCATAGATCGAGTGTGATACGGGTGAGATGCACTATACTTGTTTGTTGTATTGCATTCTAGATCCAATTTCCATTGTTCTTAGCTATTTGTTATATATGTGTTTATATGTGTATATATATATATATATATATATATATATATATATATATATATATATAGGGATAGTTATGTTATAGGTATATATGTATGTATATATATATGTTGAGGTGAATGTTATACTACATGTGTACATATGAATGTGTGTGTGTGTGTGTGTGTATATATATATATATATATATATATATATATATATATATATATATATATATATATATATATATGTGTGTGTGTGTGTGTGTGTGTGTGTGTGTGTGTGTGTGAACTATGACTTATATATATATACATAAGTAGTTATATATATATATATATATATGTTGATATGTTATATATATATATATATATATATATATATATATATATATATATATATATATATATATATAGTTGTATTAAGAGGAGAGTTATATATATATGTTGTGTGTGTGAGAGTGAGTGTGTGCATATAAGTGCATTAATATGTTTATGTATCTAGATATGTTGAGAGGTATATAGTTACATATATATACACATATAGATGTATTGATGCTAGTGAGAGTGTGCATTGTGTGTGTGTTAATGAGAAGGAGAGTACGGGTAGTGACTAAACTGAATCAGTGAGCAATAATATCAATTTTCAGTGAAACACCACATACTCTTTAGCCATCAGTGAACATCATTAGCAAGGGGAGTGTGCACAGTCATCGACAGCAACAACAAGCAGTAGACATCAACAATAACTGCAGTAGCAGCAGTTTGGAAACTCAGTAGCATTCAAAAATGCATAGCCGAGCAGCAACAGCTAGCAGCAAGGGCTGCTATGCCTACTGCAGCAGCAAGATTCACCAGCAATATTTGTAGCAAGCATAGCTGCAACATTTGAGGGCTATTGCAGCAGCAATGCACTACACAGGCAGCAACTAGCAACAAAGCTGCAGTGCAGTACAGTTTTGTAAGCACAATAGAGTTAGCTAATGCATCCAGCATACTGCAGGGAGCTACACAGCAAAGGGGGAGCCAACTGCAGCAACAACAGCTTCAGCACAAGTAGCAGCAACCAACAGCAATGTGTCATAGCATTTGTGCACAACAGTGCACTGCTAGCAGGGTAGTAAGGTTAGTATAGCTAGATAGTGAGTTGTATACTAGATTAGTTTAATAGTTAGAATGATTAGTATATAGTTAGCTATCTATGAATGTAAGTTATTGGCTAAGTAACCATATGTAGTATTACATAAGTATTGCATTGTTAAGTTAGATAGGTATGTGTAGTGTCAGGTAATATATATTGGATAGTTAGTTAGTATATACTAGTAGTTGGTAATTAGTATAGTAGATGATATTGTATTAGATATATACATATCATTATATAGTTAGATTGGGTAGCTACTATATGCTAGAGTGACATTACCTTGAGATACCAAGGTAAGTGTCAAGGTATTGGATCGATACTCAAGGTATTTGAGTTGGGTATCGAGATGGGTGTTTTGTGGTATGATACCAAGTTGGTTCAAAGCCAAGGTATCCACTTAGTAATTGTAATTAGGATTAGTATATATATTATTGATTGAATATGCATATATGCTATTTCCATATCTCTTGTTTGCATATCTTGAGATATGGTATCTTAGTGTGTTCATACTATCTTAGATTTAGCTAGTGTGGCCTAGATTCTTAGTGTATGGACCCAATATCCTAGGGATAGACTCATGCAACCTAAACATAGGTAGTTTGACCAAGTTTGACCATTTTGACTTAGAGTTGACCTAGTTTGATTATTTTGACTTAGAAATAGCTTTTTTTGACCTAGATGTTGACTAGTTTAACTTATTTTTATTTTGAAACCTTATATTAATATTATATTCCATATCTAAGTCTTCGAGGCACCGTACCGGACATCTGTGATACTGTGTACCAGGTTTCAGTCGAGTATATTCTCTGATAGTTTCTCATTTATGATATCCTCTATGTCTCTTATATCTAGTGTAGATATCCTTGATTTCTGGACACGATGGTTACACGGATTGGTATATCTGGATCTCGTCATGAGATGTTATTTCTTGGTATATATAGTGTATCTTGTTCAAGCCTTGTTTTCTTGTTCTTCTTGTACATGTACAGACATAGATTCTCAGGAAGATTTGCTACATTTCTAGAGAATCTTGTGCCATAGCGTACCATGGTTGGATCCATTCTATCAGTATGGGGTAGAGAGTATTTTAGTATAGATATGTGATCATACCCTCCTTGTGTATGTCTTGTTCCTTGTGAGTGTTGGTCATACACCGCACGTATGACTAGTCAGGCCCTTATCCTTGTGCAAGTTTCTTGTGCAAGTTTTTTTAAGTCGATCACATGTTAAAGCTAGTACTCACTCACTTAGTCATTTGTATTCTTGTTCATTGCCATATTGTTTATTCTTGTATTTATTTCTAGTATTTTCTTTATTGTATATCTCTTGTATCTATTATTGTATCTTGTATATTCATATCTATTTACTGTTACATAGTTTATATCATTGATTAGAACTGCCGTTAGAGATGTACTCTGCTCCTTTTCTGACTGGATATATTTTTTCCAGATGACACTGAGGAGTGTTACCCTACTCATACGGGCCTCAGGATGTTGTGGGCTTAGAGTCAGAGACCTTGGCTCAGGAGGGATTCATCCCGACTGAGACAGATGACCCGGGACTTGTAGCTTCTTAGTTATTCTCTTATACTGGATTTGTCTCCAGCTTACTATTTAGTATTTTTTTTCAAACTCATTGATGTTATTATTTTGACTCATGAGTTGTATTATAACTATTCTATTCTTTTATCATATTCGTTCTATTCTCCATCTTAGATCTGTGATTGAGTATATTGATATTGTTGGTGGCTTATTATATTGCTAGATAGATTACCCAAACAATGTTCTACCGCTAATTCTGCAGTATAGGCTGGGCGTTATTCCCGACTTGCATCCCTACTCCGGATGCGGGTTGTGACATATTTTTAATGGTGGCCCATGTAGATCTTCGAGGTCACAATTAGTGCGATTCATAGTAGTGCTCTGAATTGAGTGCTATTACGACCCTGTTTCAGGATATAGGTTATAGACTATAGGCTGAGAATACTCAATCATGTCTAGAAAAAACTCTTTTGATTCAATTCGACTATTCTTTCTTGATATTGATATTTGATCTTTAACTATCCTTTCTTTGAGTGTCTTACATCATGTGCTATATTGATTCTTCCTTTCACTTTGTCTCAGGATGCCGCCTAAGACTAGATCACAGCAGGGAAGAGCAACTTCTGAGAGGTCTGCGACTTTTTGGGGCCTGCACCAGTTACTTCTTCGGTGATTAGCGTGTCAGCTGCGTTCGGGGATCCACCTTATACTCAGAGGAATGTGTCGGCTGTATCCGAGGGACTTCCACCTCTACCTTCTGTGCCAGCAGATGCGACGCAGATGTTCACACTATTTTATGAGATATTGGAGGCACAGAAGGCTCAGTCTGAGGTACACCAAAGGCAGATTGACATCTTACTGTAGGGCATCGAATCAGTTTGCTCGTGCTGTAGTAGAGAGAGGATTTTCGGTCCAGCAGTAGGTTGCTCCTCAGGTTGCTCAACTTTGTCCAGGCAACATTCAGGACTTCAAGAAGCTGGAACCTAGGGTCTTCAAAGGGACGGAGGGCATCGTCTATGCTGATGATTAGCTCGAGAACATTGAGCGTCTTATGAGTGTGTCCCATCTTTCTTAAGATCTGAAGGTTGAGGCGGTAAGACTTTAGCTGTTCGACGTAGCCTGTACTTGGTTTAGGAATGAGCTGATTCTTGTTGACGTAGTACAGTCTAGGGAGGTGTTTGAGGACCTCTTCAAGAAGAAGTTATTCGCTCGGATATACATGTTATACTTGGGGAGGCAGTTTGAGAGCCTCATTCAGGGGAGCATGTCCGTGGAGGAATACACAACAGAGTTTGGCAGGCTGAGCCAATTTACGAATTATTTGGTGAGAGAGCCGAAGGTTCGAGCTATTCATTTTTGTGAGGGTCTAAACTGGGAAGTGAAGATCCTCATTCCATCTTTTTATGAGACATATTCGGAGATACTTGCGGAGGCACGCAAGGTTGAGCGAGAGTTGGGTTTGAAGCCTAAGAGAGATCATAATTTTTTCTGGGGGCAAACAGTAGTGCAGTATCTGCCAAGCATCCTTATTTTTAGTCCAGGACTTTTTAACAGCCGCAACAATACCAGACTCCAGCTAGGGCACCATTTTACCAGGTACCGCAGTAGCAGAGATAGTTACAGCAAGCTTTATGCCACTTCTGCAAGAAGCCGGCCACATCTGGAAAGTTTGTAGGAAAAGGTTGAGAGTTTATTTGTATTATGGTATCGAAAGACATCAACTGAGAGAGTATACTTCCAATCCTCGTCGTGCAGTTCAGGGAGCAGCTCCAGCTCTGAGAACACAGGCGAGACCACATGTAGTACAGCCGAGGGGATCGTCGCTTCTGACCCAGTAGCAGCATTATGCCCAGTACTAGCATCAGGGAGGTGCACGTCAGGGACGAGCATTTTCTATGACAGTCGAGGAGGTCTAGCCCACCAGAGATATTATCGCAGGTTCTATTCTTCTTGATTCTATTCCAGCTTTAGCTTTGTTTGATAGTGGTGCTTCCCATAATTTTGTATCTGTTTCTTTTGCTCTGAAGCATGGTTTGGTAGCTGAGTCTTTGCTTAGGACTTGCAAGATCATGATTGAGGGAGGCATTATCCTGGTTAATGATATTTGCAAGGATCGAAGAGTTACCCTGGGAGGCCGGGAGCTGAGTGCGTGTCTACTTGTAATGCCACTTCTGAGCTACGACATTGTACTCGGGATGGATTGGTTGAGTAGTCACCGTGCTAGTATATATTGCAGAGGAGGTAGAGTTTTATTTGGTCCATCAGGAGAGCAAGAGTTTGAGTTTGCTAGAGGTGCTGCAGAACAGGGAGAAGGCATCATCTATGGAGATATAGTGGAAGATAAGGAGTTGCCATATCCATTGATAGCAGAGTTCTTGGATGTGTTTCCTGAGTTACCAGGTTTGTAGCCAGATCGAGATAATGAATTCTCTATAGACTTGGTGCCAGGTACAGAATTAATTTCATAATATGTCTATAGAGTAAAAAATAGCGAGCTGGTCGAGCTGAAGAAGAAGGTGGACGAGTTGCAGGATAAAGGGTTTATCAGATCGAGTTCTTCACCGTGGGGAGCCCCAGTATTACTTGTACCGAAGAAGGATGGATCAGGGAGCATGTGCATTGATTACAGGGTATTGAATAATCTTACTATCAAGAATAAATACCCTTTGACACAGATTGATGACTGTTCGATCAGTTGAGTGGTGCCAAGGTATTTTCTAAGATAGACTTGAGATCAGGCTACTACCAGGTGAAAGTGAAGCCAGAGGACATACCAAAGACTGCTTTTAGGACTCGGTATGATCAGTATGGGTTTATGGTAATGCCGTTTAGGTTGACTAATGCCTCGGCGGTATTTATGAATTTGATGAACAAGGTGTTCCATCAGTACCTTGACAAGTTCGTAGTGGTGTTCATCGATGACATACTCATATATTCGAAGACTCTTCGGAGGACCACGAGGAGCATTTGCAGATTATGTTGGATGTGCTGAGGAAGGAGAAGCTGTATGGAAAGCTGTCCAAGTGTGAGTTCTTTCTGGACAAGGTGGAGTTCTTGGGATATGTTGTGACTGGTGATGGTATTTTATTGGATTCGAAGAAGAACGCAACAGTGGAGTCTTGGAAGATGTAAACCCCCTCACCCAAAATTAGGTCTACTTGGCTTAGATAGTAAAACTAGGGCTAGTTTGAATCCAAATAGAAATAGAACACGGTGTTTATTTAATTTTGCGATATTTAAATCACTTAGTGCACCCTACCGTTGCTTCGATAATTGGAGCACTACACTAGCCATTACTTTCCTACAAATTTCACACCCTTGTCCTACACATGCCAGTCATCTATTCTGACCTTTGTGTAACTTATAATCATACACTCTTGTGCTATATTTTAGTCGCAAAATATTCGTCGTGGACGTTTATATTTAATTCTAAATAAATATGACTTTGTATCCTTGTGCGTTCCAATCGAAATTGGAGACACAATCTTGACCCATTTTGTACAACCCAAATTATGATAATATTCTATTCTGAGTCCCCTATGTCTATGATACTTGTGTTCCACCTAATTTTAGCCCCATGTACTTCCAATTAATCCAAGAACACCTTGTGCATTAATTTTAATTAATTTAACCCAATTTCTATCTTTGTGTAATTTTCTAATTGTTGGACACTTTTATGCAAAAGTGCATTTAGGTGTCCACACCATTGGACTCAGTATATGAAGAAACCTATTTTCCCTTCATATAAATTTTCCCCATGATTTTTGGAATGTGAAAACACACAAACATCGCCCTCATTTAAACCCTAGCCTTGTATTTTAAACAATGTAAATTATAGCCCTCCAAATCTCTCCAGGTGAAGCCAAGCCCCACTCCAAGGAGATGTTGACCAAGTCCAAATTTTTAGGTCAAACACTTAACCCTCCTTCACATGTATAAATATTATTTTTCTACTTTTTTATCCATATCACAAAAACCCAAAACCCAAACTACATCCAACTGACCCCTCCCCCTAACTCCTGTTCATCTCCTTCTTTAACCTCTCCTCTCGCCAGAGCAGACCGGACCCCAACCGCTGCACTCATCCACTGACCGTCGGAGTCCTCGCCATCCTCCACCGGATCCACCCGGCCTCCTCCACCGCTGTACGACCTTCTCTCCTCCTCCCTGTTCTCTCCTTCCCCGCCTCGATCTCCCTCGGCCGGAGAAGCCGCTGATCACCGCCTGATCCCAGTCGCTCACCGCCTGGAGCCGACCCCGACCTTCCTGAAGTCGACCTCGACCGGCCTGAACGATACCCCAGAATAGTCCGGTCATCTTGACCCCACTGAACTCCTCGACCGGAGTAGCCTCCTTCAACCGTTGTACTCCGACTAGAGTCTTATCTAGAGTCTCTCTATTTTAATTTTATATCTTGTTCCTCTGAAACCTTAACGCTCGCTATTTGTGCGACGACTAAATTTCTTTTTCTTTATCTTTCAAGTCATGCCACCTAACTCTTATGATTGTAGGCCAAGTGATTTTATTCTTTTATGTTAAGATATATAGTTGCTAAGATTATAGTTGTGAATCTTAAAGTTTAAAAGTATGCGTTTAGTAGAACTTGATAAGTTGAGTATTTCTTTAGATTATAATTTTATGGTTATACCTTAGTTTTAAATTATGAAATTTGTACCCATAACTCCATATAGGTTATATCCTCTTTCACTGGATAGCCAGTAACTTCTCCATTCTTAATATTAATACTTTGTTCTATGAGCACTATGATTAAGACTTAAGATGACCATTACCTATATAATGCAATAGGATACCCTAATAGGTACCAAGACCTTTTCTCGTATACCCTAATAAGAGTTTCTGCTTTATTTACAAGTGCAAGGTTATTTGTAAAATCCCCTTTAATACTGTTACAGTATTAGTTTATTGTTTTAAGTTGGGTAGTATGCCTTACAACCTAGTATCACATAGTCCTTTTGACCAATTAATGAAGTATAATTGAATAACCTTAACTATATGCTTGCATAAGAAGATATTGTTTATCCAAACTGTAAGAACTTAGAGGCCCATACCCTATTTAGTCGACTAGAGACTTAAACAAGGAGTTAGTATGACAATTATAGAGGCACAACCTCGGATGAGTCTCATCTTCTTGGTAAACTTGAATTATTTTGTACCTTCTTTCATCATAATCCAGCGTATTTATATTTTTGTACTATCTCGACTTCTGCTGCTATTTTATAGCCTAGTTTTGCAAGCTCATTATTTTATCGAGCTTGTTCATGACACATGTGTTATTGGGGATGCCTACTAATACATTGTCTAAATTAGAATTAGTGTATTACGATCTAGACAACCTTAGTACACTTGGTTCGCTCTTCGCATGACTACTTTACGTGGATTGAAATATATAGTTGACTAGTAGACAAATATATTTATCCTTAGACATGTCTGAGCATATCGTATCGGTTACATAACTGTGCTAATATGAGCATGTGAATAGGAATTTACCAAAATAGGATTTCAATCCATAATTGCCCTGACGACTCTTTTTTTAAATTCTTTAATCTCCTTGAACCTCGTGCTTGTATTCTATTACCTCCCCCTTGAACTCTTTATTATTGTTGTTTTCTGTCTTCCCCTATTTTGGAAAGACGAACGCTCGTGCTTTGGTATAAGATTGATACACAGAGAGTACTAGATATACCCCATAGGCCAACCGCATTATTTGGTGACTATCTTTTGTAATTAAGGGCATATCATATATGATATATTTGGTGTTAAAACTTTGAGGATTGAATAACACGATTAAACAATTTGAGGAATAAGTTTTCTTAAATATATGAGCCTTATATGATAGATAGGTAAATTCTAAGTTGGGTAGAAGTTACATTGCCAATTTGAGGTAAATTCCTTTAAGATTGTGATCAAGTAAGATTAGATTAAGAGGTTCAAGTCATTTTAAATATGAAGAATTTTAGAAGGAGTTAGATGATGAGTATTTAATAAATTTTGAAATCTTGATATTTTGGACCAAATATTTATACTTTGAGCACATAATTTAAATTTTGAATATTGAAGGTTGAATCATCGATTTAAATCTTGAGAAAAATAAATAGAACTCTAAACATGAACATAGACGAATTGAATTCCAAATTTGATGATTGAATTAAAAGTGAAATTTTGATTGTTGGATTGCCTATTTGAAATATTGAGGATGTAAATTAAATTTAAAATTGGAAGAGTACAAATTTTATAAGTTAAAAATAGAAATAATATTTGATTAGAATTATTTTTCAGAGGAGATTATGATAGTTGGAGATTGCAATGTAAATTTTGATGTGGGATGCCATATAGATTTGTATTAGATTTGGATGTTGATGATTTAAAAAATTAAAAAGAGATTACAATATATTAAATTTGATTTAAACAGTGGTTATTTTAAATTTAAAGTGATTGCGATAAAATTGAAAGGATTATGTTATTTTTGGAAGAGATTGCGATTGCCTTGCCTTATATACGAACGTGAAGGATTGACAAATTATACCTTAATTTAATTTCGATGACAAAATTATTTTAAGTTGGGTAGATTATAAATCCCCTCACCCAAAATTAGGCCTACTTGGCTTAGATAGTGAAACTAGGGCTAATTTGAATCCAAATAGAAATAGAACACGGTGTTTATTTAATTTTGCGATATTTATATCACATAGTGCACCCTACCGTTGCTTCGATAATTGGAGCACTACACTAGCCATTGCTTTCCTACAAATTTCACACCCTTGTCCTAGACATGCCAGTCATCTATTCTGACCTTTGTGTAACTTATAATCATGCACTCTTGTGCTATATTTTAGTCGCACAATATTCATCGCGGACGTTTATATTTAATTCTAAATAAATATGACTTTGTATCCCTGTGCGTTCCAATCGAAATTGGAGACACAATCTTGACCTATTTTGTGCAACCCAAATTATGATAATATTCTATTCTGAGTCCCCTATGTCCATGACACTTGTGTCCCACCTAATTTTAGCTCCATGTACTTCTAATTAATCCAAGAACACCTTGTGCATTAATTTTAATTAATTTAACCCAATTTCTATCTTTGTGTAATTTTCCAATTATTGGGCGCTTTTATGTAAAAGTACATTTAGGTGTCCACACCATTGGACTCAGTACATGAAGAAACCTATTTTCCCTTCATATAAAATTTTTCCATAATTTTTGGAATGTGCAAACACACAAACATCGCCCTCATTTAAACCCTAGCCTTGTATTTTAAACAATGCAAATTATAGCCCTCCAAACCTCTCCATGTGAAGCCAAGGTCCACTCCAAGGAGGTGTTGACCAAGCCCAAATTTTTAGGTCAAACACTCAACCCTCCTTCATATGTATAAATATTATTTTCCTACTTTTTTATCCACATCACAAAAACCCAAAACCCAAACTACATCCAGCCGACCCCTCCCTCTAACTCCTGTTTATCTCCTTCTTCAACCTCTCCTCTCATCGGAGCAGACCGGACCCCGACCGCTGTACTCATCCACTGAACGTCGGAGTCCTCTCCATCCTCCACCGGATCCACCCGGCCTTCTCTACCGCTGTACGACCTCCTCTCCTCCTCCCAGATCTCTCCTTCCCTGCCTTGATCTCCCTCGGCCGGAGAAACCGCTGATCACCGCCTGATCCCAGCCTCTCATCGCCTGGAGCCGACCCCGACCTGCCTGAATTCGACCTCGACCCGCCTGAACGATACCCCAGAACAGTCCGGTCATCTCGACCCCGCTGAACTCCTCGACCGGAGCAGCCTCCTTCAATCGTTGTACTTCGACTATGTCGACCCCGCTCGCCTGAACCGAGCCACCCTGCTGCCATCCTCCCCGACCCAATCATCGTGCTGCCACCGTCGTTCCTCCGCCTGAGAATGCCACAGCCACCCTCTTCTCTCCCCCACGACCTGCCCTCGACTCCTCTCTCATCGTCAGACCACTGCCATCAACATCATCATCACTCCATTATCACCATCATCATCGTCATCATCATCTTCAATCATTATCATCAATTAAAGGGGGTATTGGGTTAAATTGGGGTTAAGATGAGATTAGTCAAAGTTGGTATCCCCAATTTAATTAAAATAAATTGTCATGTGCTCTTAAATTAAATGGGGCACATGGGATCTCAATTTGGAGTGACACAAAGGTCATGAAGGGTGTAGGCTTGGGGTCAATCTTGGACCCTTTATTTGTTCCAGCTCAACGGGTTGAGTTGGTATCTCAAAATTGATGGCAACGACACAGGTGCGCGATACAGGATTAAATAATGAGTTTCAGTTACGGAAAGTTGTACAATTTTATTAGAGAACAAGGTTTTACAATTTTGACTGACAAAAAAGTCCAGTGCCTAAGTTGGCGTGTCAAGTCTAGGATGCAACAATAAGTTGGAAATTATGGGCTAATGTTGGACTCCGAATATTTTAACAACGGTAGGGCGCACCAAGGGTTTAATTAAAGAAACAGACATCTGCAACCTTAAATCTAAACCTCAAATACCTGATGTTAAACCAAATTTTTCTAACCCAAAACCCGTCTATCTATAAAACAAAAGAGGGGGTTTACATCCTTCCCAACTTAGAAAAATTTTGTCCCCGAAATTAAAAGTAAAGCACGATAATAGCTATGAGAATTTAAAAACAAACTGGCAAGCAAATGCAGTACGTAAATTTCTACCTCGATCCTCAAATAAATACGGAAAATATTGCCGAATAGAATCCTCGCGCTCCCAGGTAGAATTGCTTGGCGAATGATACTTTTATGCAACTTTGACCAGTCGAATAGTCTGACCTCTCAAAGTCTTCTCACTGTGATCAAGTGTCTCCATTAGCTGCTCCACGTAAGATAAACTGGGCCCGACTGTAATCTCTGAATGATCAAGCACGTAGCTAGGGTCTTCCAGTATCTCCTCAACTGCGATACATAAAATACGTCATGCACTCCTTCTAATGATGGAGGCAATGCAAGATGATAAGCCACATTGCCAACTCGTTCCAAGATGTCAAAAGGTCCGATGTACCTCAGACTCAGCTTGCCTCTGTCTCCGAAACTGATGGTACCACCAGTAGGCGATATCTTCAAAATACATGGTCACATTCCTTGAACTCCAAAGGTCTGCGGTGCGCATCTGCCCAATGCTTCTGTCTGTCCTGTGCTGCACGCAGGTGGCTCTGAATATGTTTCACCTTTTCTACTGTCTATGTCACCAACTCTGGACCAAGTATCTGACGCTCTTCCACGTTACTCCAATATACCAGTGACCTATACTTCCTGTCGTACAATGCCTCATAAGGTGCCAACTGTATGCTAGCCTAGTAGCTATTGTTGTAGAAAAATTCCACCAAGTGCAGATGGTCCTCCCAAGAGCCTCCAAAGTCGATTATGCACGCTCTCAACATATCCTCTAGTATCTGTATCATGCGCTCTGACTGGCCATCAGTCTGTGGATGATACGCAGTGCTGAACTTGAGACGAGTTCCTAGACTCTCCTGCATACTCCGCCAAAAATATGACATGAACCTGGAGTCACGATCTGACACAATGCTGACATGTACTCCATGTAGTTGTACTATCTACCTCAAATACATGTCAGCTAATATCTCTGTGGACTGCCCAACTCTGAAGGGCAAGAAATGTGCAGACTTGGTGAGTCTGTGTAAACCCCCTCGACCAATTTAGGGTCCAAATTTGAGTTAAATTGAGAGACTTAGATTTAATTGGACATAATTGGAATAATTATACATTAATTATTTGTCCGAATACACCTTGCCGTTGCTTCGAGAATGGAGCACCACACCCATAGTTATATTCTACCCAAGGTTACGAACATCTCTTAGACATACCAGGTTACCCCTCTGACCATTGTGCAAACTTAGATACCCGTCATTGCGTCTCACCTTAGTTTCACAATATTCGTAAGTGAGCGCCTTGCGTATTAATTGGTAATTTAATTAAGTTGAGGCCAAGTTTACCTAAAACATGACTAGACCAAGCCGTGTATACCTTAAATATGGACCAGCCCTACCCTAGAGCCCTGGCTGGCCCAAATATCAAGGATAGCCCACGAGAGCCAATATCTATAAATATATATACTCCTACATGAAACCCTAGTTTTTACTATTCATCAAAACCCTAGCCCTTCTCCCCCTTGAACCCGAGCCCCCCTACTGCCGACTTTACCGGCCATCGCCAGCCACCGCGGTCACCGAACCCTCCGACTGTCGACTTCACCGGCCACCGCCTGCCACCACTGGCACCGGCGCCAACTACCACCATCCCAACCTCCCAACCAACCCGACCCCTTAGCCGCTGCTCCCGAGCGACCCCGCAACGCCTTTAGTCGCCCCCGCCACCTCGGTCACCGCCCACCACCACTCCCGACCTACCCCGACCGATCCCCCGTGACCGGTCAGTCACCCCCGCCGCTGTCTAAGCCGCCGCCGCTGTTACGTCCTCTGTGACCACTGCTGCCGCTGTTGTCTTCCGCATGCCGACGCCGGAGCCCACCACTCGCCGGAGGACGACCGTCAGCGAGGAGACCCTCGTCCTGTCAACTAGGATCATTGGATCAGCCGGGAGACGATGCAGGAGCAGGCTATTTGCTTTCACAGCTTCAGGACCCAGGCAAGATACCTTGCCATATTTACTGTTTAATTTAGATTATGCATATGTTGTATGATTCTTGTTGCTTTACTTCATATGATTGTGTGCGTCCGAGATTGACTTGGGTGTATCGACGGTTTCGTCGATGATTTTTATACTTGACCTAGTTGTTAGCAGACTCACCCCAGTTAGGATGATATGTTGATATCTTCTAAAACCTGACACTTACACGTATTCACTGTGACATTCATATTGGGATACGGGTCCGCGTATTCGACTTGCTATCGGTGCGTGTGACATGCATCACAGTTAGTGCGTAACTCAGAATATTTATTTGTAGATACTGGCATATAGATAAGTGGTATGCACGTCGAGTATTCGACTGGTGTATTTATATTGTGCGGGGAGGACAACTAGTAGGCGTATGGGGTACACACATTGGAGCCGTGATTTCGGAGAAACCTCGGATCCAATGACTTCCTTTACACTGATGCCATATTCTTCGGAGTGATATGGACGATATACTATACTGATGCCACATTCTTCGGAGCGTTATAGACGATATACTGTACTGATGCCACTCTCTTCGGAGTATGGACGTTATGCCTACACCTACCCATACGTACCAGCGTTGTCCTTATATTGCATTCACATAGATGGTTAGCACACCCTTATTGTATTTATCTTATTCAGTATTATTTATATGGCATGTTTCTATGTATCTTGTTACGTCCCTCTGAGGACCTGGTACCTTTCCAGATTTAGACGAGGCATATTACCCCACAGTGTACGTCCCAAGACAAGAGACGAGATTTGCTACAGCTGAGGAGTTAGAGGTGCTACCGTCAGAGTTCCCGTGATCAGTTGGTAGGCTTCCTGCCTAGGATTGGGTGCATCATTATCTATTCAGCCGATGCCCTAGTCATTACTCTTTTATCTACCATTTTAGTATATTTATTCCGTCATAGTAGTGGGTTTGTTCCCACCAGACTTTATTGGTTGTACTATGATATCTTGAGACTGGTATTTATCTTCCAGCAGTTTATTTAGTACTTCTTGCTATTTTATAGTGTGGATGAGATTAGATTACTTGTTGTTGAGTTATATGGGACATGTTACTATTTAGGACAGCGTAGAACTCTTTGTTAGGATCCATTAAATTAGAATATCCTCGGAGAAGTGTCAGCTGACTATTACCACGAGGCCTGGTTCCGTGTATTTTGGGACTGTGACGTAACATGGTTTTAGTGGTAGCCAATACAGGTCAACTTATTCGCTTGTGGTATGGTAACATGCCCAGCGAGCCTGCAATAGGATAAAAATTACTAGGTCTTATCCACTTTGATTGCGTCTTGAACTTCTTTCGTATTACCTCTAAATATCTGCATCCTGTTTGCTTGATTCCGTACTCTTTTTAATGAAGTCCTATCTCTTGCAGCAAGATGAACTTACGCAATGGACGAGGAGCACCTAGTGCCGCGATGCCAGACAACACCACCCAAAGGGAGGAGATACCCCAAGGGCAACCATCATTACAGACACCGCTGATACATTGGCACGAGACTTCGCAGGGAGATCCTACACCGCAGCCCGAGGGACAGACTTCCCAGACAATCCCCATGCAACATTGTGAGGGCCAGACTTCAGGAGCTATACCGATGTCGCAGACTGAGAAGCCGACATCTGAGAAAATGCCTACTGCACAGCCAGAGATTCTACTACCACCACCTCCACCTTATCCACCCCAGATGCCATAGCTAGATGGACAGCCACAGATGCTTTAGTTCTTTTAGACTATGATGCAAGCACAGTGGCACCAGACGGAGACATTGAGACAGAGTCTAATGACAGTACTAGAGAGGACACCTGTCACAACACCAGTACCAGCACCTCCACCAGCCCAGACAGTTGGCACTATTAGATGGTTCTGACAGATGGGACCAGATACTTTCTCGGGCAATGAGACTGCAGAGCAGATCTCCGATTGGGTCACCAACACGAAGATGTTACTAGAGGCCTCACAACTGCACCCAGACCTTTGGATGACCATCGTGAGGGCTCAACTAAAAGGCAACATCCATAACTGGTGGGATTCTATTGAACGCAGTGTAGGCAAGAACCAGACTTGGAAACAGTTCTTAGAGTACTTCAATGCAAAGTATTTCCCAGCTACAGTAAAAAATGCCCTATACTCCCAGTTCCTACATTTAGAACAGGGGAATATGACCGTTGACGCCTATGACGTGGAGTTTAGCCGCCTTAGCAGATTTGGTGTCGTCTTGATACCTAATGATCTAGAGAAGGCTCAGAGATTCCATCACGGCCTCACCTTCGAGCTATAGAGGTAACCACCACACAGGCGAGGATCTCATACGAGAGGTTCTTGTAGAGGGGAGGATCCAGGAGGCCATTGTCAGAGGAGCTAGACGTTCCAGCATGACCATGCCAGTCAGAGTCCAGCCCGGAGCAGGAGGACCCATCCGTCGTTCTGGAGCGCAGACACAACAGAGGATAGCACCATACCCACACCAGGAACTTTTGACTTGCTACTTCTGTGGTAAGAGAGGACACCTCGAGAAGGACTGCCAAAAAAGACTGGGGACATGCATAATTTGTGGAGCGAGCCAGCACCTTGTCAGAATTGCCCACAGCGCAGGAAGACAGCACCGCAGACCGGACAGAGGCCAGCAGCACCAGTTCTGAGGATACTACCCCCACCCGGAGGACAACGTCCACCAGCCCCCGTAGGATTTCAGAGGGGACCACCCTTGGCCCCACAGCAGGCACAGTTTGAGCAAGCTCGACAGCAGTCCGGAGGACAGAGACAGGGACATGCCTTTGCATTAGCAGCTACTGAGGAGGAAACAGAAGGAGAAACAATCACAGGTACCATTTTAGTTGCATCATTACCTGCGATTGTATTGTTTGATTTTGGAGCTACATTATCGTTTATATCTAGTAGATTTGTAGCAATGCATAGAGTAGCTACTTCCCCCTTACCTAAGAGTTGGAAGATTCTTACCGGAGGAGGTATCGTGTCGGTTACCAGCACTATCAGAACGTGCTCAGTAATTGTATGTGGTAGAGAGATAAAAGCACGATTCTTGGTATTGCCTATGCCGTACTTTGATGTTGTGTTAGACATGGACTGGTTAAGCCAGTATAACGCCGTACTGAACTGCCGGAAGGGTAGCGTCACTTTTAGACGGCCGGATCAGTCGGAGTTCGAGTACATGCGAGGGACCATCAAACAAGGAGTAGGACAGACAGCTGGAACTTACATGGATATGGAGATTGTACCCCCACCAATAGTTGCAGAATTCGAGGATGTTTTCCCCGAAGAGCTGCCAAGCTTACCACCAGAAAGAGACGTAGAGTTCGCCATTGTGCTAGTACCCGGAGCAGCACCGGTATCTTCTAATATGTACCGATTGGCGAAGAAGGAGTTAGATGAGCTAAAGCTACAATTAGAGGAGTTGCAGAGCAAGAGATTTATCCGTCCTAATGCATCACTATGGGGAGCATCAGTGTTGTATGTACCCAAGAAGGATGGAATAATACGTATGTGCATTGATTACAGAGCCCTTAATGTTTTGACTATCAAGAACAAGTACCCTCTGCCACGGATTGACGATTTATTCGACCGGTTGACAGGAGCAGTAGTGTTCACAAAGATCGACCTAAGATTGGGTTATCATCAAGTGAAGGTGCGAAAAGAAGACATTCAAAAGACAGCATTCATGACTCGTTATGGTCACTACGAGTTCTTAGTGATGCCTTTTGGACTGACGAATGCGCCTGTTGTATTTATGAACTTGATGAACAGAGTATTCCACCAATACTTAGACCAGTTCATGGTAGTCTTCATCGACGATATTTTGGTGTATTCGAAGAGCCACGAGGAGCACGAAGAGCACTAGTGTTAGAGATACTAAGAAGAGAGAGGCTTTATGCCAAGCTAAGCAAGTGTGAGTTTCTTTCGGATCGTGTCACTTTCCTTGGACACGTCATCTCAGAAGAGGATATTTCAGTAGATCCGGCAAAGATTTCATTAGTAGAGACATGGCCAACCCCTACCAATGTCTCAGAAGTGAGGAGTTTCCTAGGACATGCCGGGTATTACCGAAGGTTCGTGGAGAACTTCGCAAAGATTGCAGAGTCGATGACCGGCTTGACCCACAAGAAGTAGGAGTTCACTTGGACAGAGGAGTGTCAGAAGGCATTCGATGAGCTAAAGAAACGGTGGACTATATCACCTATCTTGACCATACCTTCTGGACCCGGAGGATTTGTGATCTATAGCGATGCATCCGGGAAAAGATTATGATGTGTCTTGATGCAGCATGGGAAGGTTGTGGCTTACGCCTCTAGGTAGTTGAGGATACATGAGAATAACTATCCCACTCATGACTTGGAGCTTGCAGCAGTGATCTTTGCCTTGAAGCTTTGGAGACACTACTTATATGGAGAGAGAGTGGAGATATTCACTGATCATAAGATCCTGAAGTACGTCTACACCTAGAAGGATCTTAACCAGAGACAGAGACGTTAGCTCGAGGTGATGACAGACTTCGAGATTGAGCTGCATTACCACCCGGAAAAGGCCAACGTAGTGGCTGATGCGTTGAGCATAAGACCCATGGCATTCTTTTTGACTATGCAACAACACTTATTGAGTGATCTAGAGCAGATGGTGTCATGCCCCAGTCCCAAAATATATGAAACTAGGCCACGTGGTAATAGCCAGCTGACACATCTCCAAGGATATCCCAATTTAATGGATCCTTGCGAAGAGTGCTGCGCTGTCCTAAAATACTAACATGTCCAATATCAGTCAATCAACGGGTAAACTATCTTATCCACAATAAAAATAATAAGAAGTACTAAATAAACTGCTGGAAGGTAAACACCAGTCTCAAGATATCATAGTACAACCAATAATGTCTGGTGGGAACAAACCCACTACTATGACGAAGTAAAGTACTGAAATGAAAGATAAAAGATAATGACTAGGGCATCGGCTGACTGAATAATAATGCACCCAATCCTAGGTAGAAGGCCTACCAAGTGCTCACGGAAACTCTGACGGCTGTACCTCTAACTCCTCAGCTATAGCGCACCTCGTCTCCTGTCCTGGTCCGTATACTGTGGGGGTAGTAAGCCTCATCCAAATCTGGAAAGGTACCAGGTCCTCAGAGGGACGTAACAAGATACATAGAAACATGTCATATATAAATACTGAATAAAGTAAATGCAATAAAGAGTGTGCTAACCATCTAAGTGAATGCAATGTGAGGACAACTTTGGTACGTATGAATAGGTGTAGGCATAACGTCCATACCGCTCTGAAGAACGGGGAATCTGTAATGATATATATACGTCCATACCGCTCCGAAGAACCGGAAATCTGAATAGTATAACGTCCATACCGCTCCAAAGAACGAGGAATCTGCCAGTATATATACGTCCATACCGCTTCGAAGAACGGAGAATCTGAATAAAAGGAGTCATTGGATCCGTGGCTCCTCCGAATACTACGGATTCCAATGGGTGTATCCCATACGCCTACTAGTGGTCCTTTCCTCCCAATGTAAATACGCAAATCGAATACTCGACGTGCATACCACGTAGCTACATGCCAGTCTCTACTATCATATAATATAACCTAAATTACGCACTAATCGTGAAGCATGTCACACACACCGATAGCTAGTCGAATACGCGGACCCACATCCCAATATGAATATCACTGTGAAACGTGTAAGAGTGTCAGGTCTCGAAAGATATCAGAGTATCCTCCAATAGGGTGAGTCTGCTAGTGACTAGGTCAAGTATACTAAATCATCGACGTATCCGTCGATAGTACCCAAATCAATATCAGACACACACAGTCATATAAAAGAGAACATAATTTATCATACAACATATACAGCATTAATTTAAACAGTAAATATGGCAAGGTATCTTGCCTGAGTCCTCAAGCTGCGAATGCCAAAAGCCGGTTCCTGCAGTGTCTCCTGGCTGATCCAATGATACTAAACATAATATAATATAGCAATCCACCATCAGACATTTAAACAATACATACATGACTATGACGTTGCTTTTAGGTATTGATGCAAGCTCACGGTGGATAGACTACAGGGTCGCATGTGCACGTAGCTAAGATGCAAGCGTGCCCTGTCCTCTGTCACTGTGCACCTCACGTCAATAACTCACTCATTTATGGTTTCACGAAACTACACTACGTCATGTTAAATTATACCTCATTATTCTCCATACATTTTATACTAAGTCTATAACTACGCTTTCCGGTGGAACACAAGTTCTCTACACAGGTCATTTGGTCGAGATAATTATTAGCCATAGACTCCATTAAATCTATTTAAACATTCATACTAATACCCATGGTTTACTGTGACTTAATCGTGTCGTCATCCGACACGACGATGCGGTTATTATGATTTATAATTCATACAACGAAGGAGGGGGTGTTTACCAATCGCAGTCGAGGGGTGCTTGTCCAGTCGATGTCAGCCTTCGGCGCGGTGGCTCCGGCGTCGTGCGGCAACTCCGGCAGCAGCAATAACATAACGACAGGGGTCGCAGCAACGGCTATGGCCGTTCGGTCGGCGGGGAAGCAGCATCTGGATGGAGGTCCAGCCGTGGGGGGTCGGGGTTGGTCTGTAGAGGTTGGGCGATCGGGATCGGACGTGCAGGCGGGTGTGGGCGGTCGGGATTTGAATGCACAAGCGGTCGGGTTTTGAATGTGGGGCGGTCGGGAAGGATGTGCAGGCGGTCGGGTTTTGAATGTGGGGCGGTCGGGGTTGAATGCAGGCGGTCGAGATTGAATATGGGGTGGTCGGGAAGGATGTGCAGGCGGTCGGGTTTTGAATATAGGGCGGTCGGGGTTGAATGCAGGCGGTCGTGGTCGGTCGGAAAGGATGTGCAGGCGGTCGGGGTTGAAGTGCAGGCGACTGGCGGTGGGGGTGGGGATGTTGGTGTAGTCGGAGTCGGCGTGGCCGGTTGGGAGGGATGTGGGGCGGTCGGGATTGATCGACTAGGGTTTGGGGAAGATGAATGAATAGTAATTACTTAGGGTTTTGAGGTTGAATATATATATTTATATGTGGAAAGTTTGTGGGCTGGCCTTGAGGCTTGGGCCGATCAGGACTCATGGAAGTGGGGGCTGGTCCACATGAAAGGGAGCACGTGGGCTGGGTTAGGTCCTGCTTGAGGTAGAATTTGCCTATAATTTAAATTAATTTAATAATTAAACATGGTAATCCCTAATGCGTCAAAACATATAGAACTAGATTTGGGGTGGTATACAAGAGTCGTGGCATAGCAGGCTTGGTATAGACTGATACCCTAATTTGGGTACTTAGGATTTTGGTTATGGTTGTTCCTTAATTTAAATAAATCCTACATTTGACGAGGGGGTTTATAGATGGGTATAGAGTTTGTTATGCCCGGAGTAGACGGATAATTATCGAGTTTCCAGTTGCAGTCGACATTAGTGGAGAGGATCAAGGCTGCTTTGCCGACAGACGTCAGATTTTAGAGGCTTCGACAAAGGACAAAGGCTAGATTACAGACAGGACTGCGTATACATAAAGATGGAACCTTAAGATGTGGATATCGTCTCTATGTTCCAAATGGAGAGCTTCGTCAGGAGCTGATGGCAGAAGCACACAGTTCAACCTACTCTATCCATCCAGGAGGCACGAAGATGTATAGGAACTTGAGACAGTACTACTGGTGGCATGGAATAAAGAGGGAGATAGCACGCTTTATGGCGAAGTGCCTGGTGTGTCAGCAAGTCAAGGCTGAGCATCAGAGATCAGCAGAATTGCTTCAACCGCTCCCTATACCGGAGTAGAAATGGGAGCACATTACTATGGACTTTGTTACGACTTTCCGAGGAGTCCTAGTGGTTGTAATACAGTATAGGTAATCATGGATAGACTCACAAAGTCCGCACACTTTCTACCCTTCAGAGTTGGACAATCTACAGAGGTCTTAGCATATATGTACATGAGGGAGATTGTGTGCCTGCATGGAGTGCCAGTTAGCATCGTATCTGACAGGGATACGAGATTTACATCTTACTTTTAGTGGAGTATGCAAGAGAGTCTCGGTACCCGCCTAAAATTTAGCACAACATATCACCCCCAGACAGATGGCCAGTCGGAGCGCACCATTCAGACCTTGGAAGATATGTTAAGAGCGTGCATGCTAGATTTCGGAGGATCATGGGAGGACCATCTGCACTTGGTCGAGTTTTTCTATAACAACATCTATCAGGCGAGCATCCAAATGGCTCCCTATGAAGCGTTGTATGGAAGGAAGTATCGTTCCCCGGTATACTGGAGCGATATAGGGAAAAGACAGATTCTTGGCCCCGATTTGGTTGTTCATACAGTAGAGAAGGTAAAGAAGATCCAAGGGCACCTACGAGCAGCACAGGACCGACAGAAGCATTGGGCGAATGCTCATCGTCGACCCTTAGAGTTCCAGGTTGGAGATCACGTATTCCTAAAGATCTCACCTACTCGAGGGACTATTAGATTCAGAGGCAGAGGAAAGCTGAGTCCGAGGTACATCAGACCATTCGATGTGTTAGAACGCGTCGGAGAGGTTGCTTACAAATTAGCCTTGCCGCAGACTTTGGAAGGAGTCTATGATGTCTTCCATGTATCTCAGCAAAGGAGGTACATACCGGATCCGAGTCATATACTTGACCATTCCGAGATCACAGTCGGCCCGAGCTTATCGTACCAAGAAGAGCCTGTTGAGATCCTGGACAGGAGCGAGAAGGTATTGCGAGGTCAGACTATCCCTCTAGTTTGCGTCATATGGAGGCATCACGCACCAGGTGAGTCGACCTGGGAATGCGAAGAGGATATTAGACAGCACTATCCTCACCTTTTCGAAGGACTAGGTACGTATTAGCATTTTTTATTTAGTCCGTAGTTCTTACCATACGTATATTTTAATTTCGAGGACAAAATACTCTAAGGAGGGTAGATTGTAAACCCCCTCGACCAATTTAGGGTCCAAATTCGAGTTAAATTGAGAGACTTAGATTTAATTGGACATAATTAGAATAATTGTGTATTAATTATTTGTCCGAATACACCTTGCCATTGCTTCGAGAATGGAGCACCACACCAGTAGTTATATTCCACCCAAGGTCACGAACATCTCTTAGACATGCCAGGCTACCCCTCTGAGCATTGTGCAAACTTAGATACCCGTCATTGCATCTCACCTTAGTTTCACAATATTCGTAAGTGAGCGCCTTGCGCATTAATTGGTAATTTAATTAAGTTGAGGCCAAGTTCACCTAAAACAGGACTAGACCAAGCCGTGTATACCTTAAATATGGACCAGCCCCACCCTAGAACCCTGGCTGGCCTAAATATCAAGGATAGCCCACGAGAGCCAATATCTATAAATATACATACTCCTATATGAAACCCTAGTTTTTACTATTCATCAAAACCCTAGCCGTTCTCCCCCTTGAACCCGAGCCCCCCCGACTGCCGACTTCACCGGCCACCGCCAGCCACAGCGGTTACCGAACCCCCTCGACTGTCGACTTCACCGGCCATCGCCTGCTACCACTGGCACCGGCGCCAACCACCACCATCCCAACCTCCCAACCAACCCGACCCCTTAGCCGCTGCTCCTGAGCGACCCAGCACCACCTTCAGTCGCCCCTACCGCCTCGGTCATCGCCCACCACCACTCCCAGCCTACCCCGACCGATCCTCCACAACCGGTCAGTCACCCCCGCCGCTGCCTAAGCCACCACCGTCGCTGTTACGTCCGATGTGACTACTGCTGTTGCCGCTGCCGCTGTTGTCTGCCGTCGGCCGACGCCGGAGCCCACCACTCGCCGGAGGACGAACGTCAGCGAGGAGACCCTCGTCCTGTCAACTAGGATTATTGGATCAGCCAAAAGACGCTGCAGGAGCAGGCTATTTGCTTTTACAGCTTCAGGACCCAGGCAAGATACCTTGCCATATTTACTGTTTAATTTAGATTATGCATATGTTGTATGATTCTTGTTGCTTTACTTTATATGACTGTGTGCGTCCGAGATTGACTCGGGTGCATCGACGATTTTGTCGATGATTTGTATACTTGACCTAGTTGTTAGCAGACTCACTCCAGTTAGGAGGATACGTTGATATCTTCCAAAACCTGACACTTACACGTATTCACTGTGACATTCATATTGGGATACGGGTCCGCGTATTCGACTAGCTATCGATGCGTGTGACATGCATCACGGTTAGTACGTAACTCAGGATATTTATTTGTAGAGACTGGCATATAGATACGTGGTATGCACTTCGAGTATTCGACTGGTGTATTTATATTGGGCGGGGAGGACAACTAGTAGGCGTATGGGGTACACACATTGGAGTCATGATTTCGGAGAAACCTCGGATCCAATGACTTCCTTTATACTGATGCCATGTTCTTCGGAGCAATATGGACAATATACTATACTGATGCCACGTTCTTCGGAGCATTATGGTTGATATACTGTACTGATGCCACTCTCTTCGGAGTATGGACGTTATGCCTACACCTACCTATACGTATCAGCGTTGTTCTCACATTGTATTCACTTAGATGGTTAGCACACCCTTATTGTATTTATCTTATTTATTATTATTTATATAGTATGTTTCTATGTATCTTGTTACGTCCCTCTGAGGACCTGGTACCTTTCCAGATTTGGACGAGGCATATTACCCCACAGTGTACGACCCAGGACAGGAGACGAGTTTCGCTACAGCTGAGGAGTTAGAGGTGCTACCGTCAGAGTTCCCGTGATCAGTTGGTAGGCTTCCTGCCTAGGATTGGGTGCATTATTATCTATTCCGCCGATGCCCTAGTCATTACTCTTTTATCTACCATTTCAGTATATTTATTCTGTCATAGTAGTGGGTTTGTTTCCACCAGACTTTATTGGTTGTACTATAATATCTTGAGACTGGTGTTTATCTTCTAGCAGTTTATTTAGTACTTCTTACTGTTTTATAATATGGATGAGATTAGATTACTTGTAGTTGAGTTATATTGGACATGTTAGTATTTAGGACAGCGTATCACTCTTTGTTAGGATCCATTAAATTGGGATATCCTCGAAGATGTGTCAGCTGGCTATTGCTACGTGGCTTGGTTCCATGTATTTTGGGACTGGGGCATGACAGTCTGTCTACGACAACCCAAACTGCATCCTTTCCGCTAGGGCTCCTCGGGAATCCTGTGACAAAGTCCCTGGTAATGTGTTTTCACTTCCACTCGGGAATAGGAAGCGGCTGTAATAGTCCTGCAGTTCTCTGATGTTCAGCCTTGACTTGCTGACAGACCAAATATCTCGCCACAAATCTTGCAATCTTTCTCTTCATCCTATGCCATCAGTAATGTTGTCTCAAATCTCGGTACATCTTTGTACCCCCGGGATGAATAGAATAAATCGAGCTATGAGCCTCGGTCATCAACTCCTAGCGTAGTTTGCCACTCGAAACGTATAGGCGATCTCTACACCTTAATGTTCCATCTTCATGAATCCTGAGTCTCGTCTGCATGCCGACCTCTGTCCTCTCTCTCAGTCGTCAAAATCTCGCATCTGTAGGCAGGGTTGCATTGATCCTCTCAATCAATGTGGACTGAACCTCGAGGCTGACCATCTTTCCATCCATGCCTGGCAATATAATCTCTATCCCAAGCTCCTGAAGATCCTCTAGCAATTATCGCTAAGTCGTCAAAAAGAATGCCATGGGCTTCCTTTTTAAGGCATCTGCTACTACATTCGCCTTGCCAGGGTGGTACTATAACTCTATATCATAATCTGTTATCAACTCTAGCCATCTCCTCTGTCTCATATTGAGCTCCTTCTGAGTGTAGACATACTTCAGACTTTTATGATCTGTATAAATCTTAACACGCTCTCCATAAAGGTAGTGTCGCCATAGCTATAGTATAAATATCACTGCATCTAGCTCTAGATCGTGCGTCAGATAGTTATTCTCATGAACTCTCAGCTGTCTCGATGCGTAGGCTATCACTTTGCCGTATTGCATTAGTACACATCCTAATCCGCTCCCAAATGCATCACTGTACACTACAAATCCTTCCGATCCTGAAGGAAGTGTCAAAATTGGTGCTGACGTCAGACGCTTCTTCAGCTCATCGAAAGCCATATGAAACTCTTCGGTCCAGATAAACTTCTCGCCTTTACGCGTCAGTCGCATCATAGGTGCAGCAATTCTCGAGAAATTTTCTACGAACCTCCGATAATATTCGACAAGTCCGAGAAAACTCCTAATCTCTATAACTGATGTAGGGGTAGGCCACGTCTCTACTGCAGCTATCTTCTCCGGGTTAACTGATAGTCCATCTCCGGTGATTATGTGTCCCAAGAATGGTACTCTGTCCAAGTAGAACTCATATTTGCTGAGCTTGGCATACAACCTCTCCTGCTTCAGCGTCTCCAACACAATCCTGAGATGTCTCTCGTGCTCCTCCTGGCTCTTGGAATATACCAAGATGTCATCGATGAATGCCACCATGAACTTATCTAAGTACTGGTGGAAAACATTATTCATCAGGCTCATAAATACTGCTGTTGCGTTGGTTAAACCAAACGGCATGACTAAAAACTCATAGTGTCCATACTTCGTCCGAAAAGCCATCTTCAGGATGTCCTCTCTTCGTACCTTGATATGATGATAGCCTTATCTGAGATCGATCTTCGAGAATACATATACGCCACTAAACTGATCAAATAAATCATCGATGCACGGCAGTGGGTACTTGTTCTTTATCGTTACAGCATTTGACGCCCTGTAATCGATACACAAACGCACAGTCCCGTCCTTCTTCGGCACAAATAAAATGGGTGCTTCTCCTGGAGATACACTAGCCCATATGAAACCCTTATCTAAGAGATCATCTACTTGGACTTTCAACTCAACCAACTCCTTCGGTGCTAGTCTGTAGACGGGGGAAGTAACTGGCTCAGCTCCGGAAGTCAACTCTATAGTGAACTCTATCTCTCTGTCAGGTGGCAGGCCTGGAAGATCCTCTGGAAATACGTTCTCAAGATCTGATATAAAGTAAGGGTACACTGGTTTACCTTCTGCAATATGTGTCGCTAAGGTTGGGCACCATGCTCTCGGGCTCTCCAAAAAAACTCAAACTCGGAGTGATCTGGTGGTCTAAATATAGCGCAACCACGTCGACAATCTAGTGTTGCGTGGTATTGGCTCAACCAACTCATGCTAGGATGATGTCATAGTCTAGACTTAACCTCATAATAAATTCTTCCGTTCTGTTTATAACAATAATCCTCCAAAAGAAAAATTCTTCCTTGCCTAATGTATAATTTCTTTTCTCCTCAAAATTTTCCCTAAAATTTTATTCCTCAAATTTCTTCTTTTCGTTATTTATTGCTCCGGGTCACATAGTGCAATTATAATAATGGTATCACCCAAGTATATGCTAGAATTTTTGGCATCAGATCATCATCTTCCAGGTGAGAGCCTAAAATTCTATCTCCTCTAGCTCATAATATCGTTCCTGGTATTGCTATTATATACAACAACTAATTTCTAGCATCGGGCTATGCATTTCCATAAATTATTCTAGAGGATTATGATCAAAAATCTTTCTAGCTCCCAGTACTTCCTAAATTACTGCTATCTCAAGTACGGGTAGGGTACTACTGGGTCCAATTCTCTTGCTAACCTTCCATACTAGTTCTAGAATCCAAAAAGAACCTATCAATCTATCCTACTAAGGGTAACAATATTCTTAGAGATTAGTACACGAATTCTATCTTCTGTCGTCTGAATTTGATCTTTTTCTAGAGGGAACCATCAGGCTAAAGCATTCGTCCTTTCAAAATGAAAGGAGATAAGAACAATGATAATGATATTGATAAAAAAGGAACGAATACAATTGGGAAGTCCAATGGCGGTAATCAATTATGAAGGAAGTTTTTAAAATCGATTATGGATTGAGAGCCTATTCAACAATAAATCATAATATCTATTCCTAATTTGCAGGCACGCTTGGCATAGTCAGGTGACCAAGACGATTTAAATCGGACCTATATGGGCCACCACAAAAACGTGTCACGCCCCAGTCCCAAAATACGTAGGACCAGGAATACACAACATGCCAGCTACGCATTCGACCAGACTCTGTTCCGACTTGAATACGTATAAGCTGTATAATAAGGGTCACTAACTAAATAATCCAGTAACTGTAAACATCTAAGTCTCAATCCACAATGAACAGAAATATACAAGAAAGAGTTGCATGTGCTAAAGTCGGCCGCCCAATAACACACCAACTCGAATAGACTCGAGAAGAAATATGAGTCTATAAAAACTAGGCTACAACAGCAGATGAGTACAATATGAATAAAATAACTATAACACTGGTATAAGTGATATGAGTACCTGGTACCAATGCCCGTACATCAAGCAATTCTATCAGCAGCTCCCAGGGCTCCGTAATCATCTATGCTGCAAAACTGGCTGGGGACCAGGTCCTCAGAGGGACGTAACAAGGTACAAAAATACAGCATGTCAAGTATAACAGAAAGAAGCAAGTACAACGATGGTGTAATCTAGCATAACCAACTAAGTGAGACATAGTTTAAAGACAATGTTCGACGCGTGGGCTATCCAAAATAAAACTGTATCTCCGGACACGAAAACACACGGGACGTACCGCAGCTCCGGGCAAAGAGTCACACGGGTTATACAACTACTCTAGATACATGATCACTACAGAAATAATATATATACATATATAAGCACGTGCAGAGGAGCCCAAACGTCTAGTAACTGTCTTTCCCTTCCCAAGCGATCAACGATTGTGCGCTGAACCTAAACTTCTATCTAGCAGCCTCGTCATACTAAAGTAACTATCAGTCAATGCGATCCTTAGGTCGTCCCAGGTTCCAATCATGATGTCAGTATCAGGATACATGAAATTTGGCACGATGACAGTGTCTGAATGTGTCCTAGGATTACGATATACACAGGTACGTACATCAAGGTATTACGAACATCTATCATTTGTTACCAAACGTTACCGACGAAAGTCTGCACCAGGTTGTGACCCTGACGTTAAGTAACGATTCTAATCAAACACGCGCACAATGCATATAATAAAATAATAAATATCTGGTAACTGAAATACAGGGTGGCAAGGTACACTTACCTGGGTCCGGCTTTTGAAGATGGGGATCTGGTACAACATCTAAGTCCGCAGGTCCCGTAGTACCTAGAGTCGAGATACAAGCTCAATCAATAAACTATCACGAGGCTGAAATAAGATGTGACACACGTCTAACATTTGTTCAAACTCAGCTATAACTCACATGGACACGAAGCTAGAGGGTTGACCAAGGTTGACTCGGGGTATGTTACATCTAATCAAATTAATCATCTGTACAATATCATCAAACCAAACCTCAATCTTAATATATTCATTACGATATTTCGTGGTTCAAACCATCATCAAATCCTCTGTTTCCTCCCGGTGTTCACAGGCGTCAACATGCATATTTAAATATTATCCTTGAATAATTAATTATTAATTATCCAAAACCTCGATTATTAATTCAGACAATAAATTATTTGAACACTGCTTCTCAATAGCCACTCCTTAATTAAATTCATCATAAAAAATAGCTCTCAATATTAACCAATACTTTGATATCACGACATCATTCTACGATACTTAACTTTGCTCATCATTAATATTCAATATTTTAATATCACCATCAATTTCATAACCCTTTAAAATTGCATACATAACCTCAAACCTTACTCAATGCATTTATCATAAACCCTAAACATTAACTTAGGCTATTAACCATTAATTTCATATTATGACATGTATTAATTATAAAATCTCACATGTATAATAAATCCTTAAATAAAAACTATTTCACTCATACCCTAAACTCAATGTAATACCATGAACCCTAACTAAGTTATAAGCAAAGAAACAATAAAAATACTACACTATAAGGAGAGGGGGAGAAGTTCACCCCGGGCAGCGTGGTAGTGGTGCTGGCCGGTCGCTGTGGTCGACGGTGGGTGGCGAGTTTTGCCGGAGGGGGAGGTTGTAGTGGTGTGGGTGTTAATGGTGATGATGATGGTGAAGATATTGATGATGAGGATGATAAAGAGGGAGTCAAGGTAGTCGTGGGGTGGTGGTGTTGGTGGGGTATGGTGGTCATGGGGTGGTGGTGCTGGTGGTGTAGGGTGAGGTGCTGGTGGTATGTGGTGGTCGTGGGGTGGTGGTGATGGTGGTGTGGGGTGATGGTGCTGGTGGTGTTTAGTGGGGGTGCTGGTGGTGTGAGGTGATGGTGCTGGTGGTGTATGGTGGTTGTGGGGTGGTGTGGGGTGATGGTGCTGGTGGTGTGAGGTGGGGGTGCTGGTGGTGAAGGGTGGTCGTGGGGGAGTCGGGTGCACCGGAAGTCGATGGGGACGTCGAGTGGAGGTGATGGCGACCGGAGGAGAAGTGATGGTGGTGGTGCGGGTGATGGTAGCGGGTTCTCGCCGGAGTTGCAGCGGGAATATGGGTTCGTGGCAGCTGAAGGTGGTGGACTCATGGCAGCTGGAGTTGGTGGAGTCGGCGGAGGGAGGAAGTGAGGGTGGCCGGAGTTAAAGGCCGGAGGGTGGAGTGGTCAATTTTAGAAGGAGAAGAAGAAGAAGAAGAAGAAGAAGAAGAAGAAAGGAAGAAGAAAGGAAATGGAAGAAGGAAGCTACGGTTATAGAGAAGGAGGAAGGAGAGAGAAAGGGGGATTTTCCTAGGTGTTGGGATTAGGGCCGGCTTGGGGGAAGTGAGGGGTGATGGTGATATTTTATAGGAATGGGTGATAGGTAGTGGGTGGTGATGATCAAAACCTCATTTGAATGAGTGGCTAGGATCTAACATGAAGGATTATTCATACAAAGGAGAGTAAGAGAGGAGTGAGGTTGACTAGTCAAAGAGTGGAGGGCTTCTCCATTTGGTTTGAACCAATTGGGTGATGACACCTAATGCAACTCTTGCAAATAAGTCCCTTAAATTTAGGTATTTGTACTGACACATGAAATAATGAAAAATTGGTGGAGGAATTGGTGTTTGGTGTTTTGTAGGGTGAGGGGGTGTTGTGTGTTTTGCATAGGCTTAATTAAAGGGGGTATTGGGTTAAATTAGGGTTAAGATGGGATTAGTCAAAGTTGGTATCCCCAATTTAATTAAAATAAATTATCATGTGCTCTTAAATTAAATGGGGCACATGGGATCTCAATTTGGAGTGATACAAATGTCATGAAGGGTGTAGGCTTGGTGTCAGTCTTGGACCCTTTATTTGGTCCGGCTCAACGGGTTGAGTTGGTGTCTCAAAATTGATGGCAACGACACAGGTGCACGACACAGGATTAAATAATGGGTTTCAGTTACGGAAAGTTGTGTAATTTAATTAGAGCACAAGGGATTATGATTTTGAGTGACGAAAAAGTCCAGCGCCTAAGTTGGCATGTCAAGTCTAGGATGCAACAATAAGTTAAAAATTATGTGCTAATGTTGGGCTCCGAATATTTCAACGGTAGGGCGCACCACGGGTTTAATTAAAGAAACAGACATCTGCAACCTTAAATCTATACCTCATATACCTGATGTTAAACCAAAATTTTCTAACCCAAAACCCGTCTATCTATAAAAATAAAAGAGTGGGTTTACAGTAACTTACTTAGTTAGGGTTATGTTTATGCAATGAGTTAGGGTTTAAGAAGTTGACATGAGTTTTAGGGTTTTGGAAAGCATGGATATTTATGGTTAGATGTTATAAAATATATACAAGTGGTGCATAAACGCTATGTGGATACTTAGGGTTCATGAATGCTAGGTATGTTAATTTAGGGTGTTGTTCAATTTAATTTATGCATATTAATTATTGTTGATGAGGAGATATAAATTGTTGTGAAATAATACTATGATTTATCATCGAGAAGCAGGTAATTTATTGTAAAATAGTGTATGATATCAAACCATTAATCTATGATTGAGGACTAACAATTAATGATGAGTTTAATCAAGGAGTAGTTTTTATTGTGGAATGGTAATAATTATATATATTTGAGGGTTTAATAAATAATTAATAATTTATTCGAGGATGATATTTAAAATATGCGGGATAACGTTTGTGAAGACCAAGGAAAAATTGGAGGACTGAACATACTTGAACTACTGAACATCGTGATGAATATAGTAAGATTGAGAATTTTGTCTGATAATGTTATACAGGAGATTAATCGGATGAGATGTAACCTACCTTAGTCAACCTTGGTCAACCCTCTAGCTTAGTGTCTATGTGAGTTGAAATAGAGATTGAACATATGATAGACGTGTCTCACGTCTTATTTTAGCCGGGTGATAGTCTATTGATTGAGCTTGTATCTCGTCTCTAGGTACTACAGGACCCGCGAACTTGGACGTTGTACCGGAGCCCCATCTTCAGCAGCCGGATCCAAGCAAGTGTACCTTGCCACCCTGTATTTCAGTTACAAAATATTTATTTATTTATTACATGCATTGTGCACATTTTGGATAAGAACCGTTACTTCGCGTCCGGGTCATAACCGGGTACAGACGTTCGTCGGTGACGTCTGTTAATGATTGATAGATATTTGCAATACCTTGATGTACATACTTGGTTACATCATAACCCTAGGACACATTCAAACACTGTCATCATGCCAGATTTTCTGTATCCTGATACTGACAGCATGACCGGAATCTGGGACGATCTTAGGGTCGCGTTTGTTGATAGTTTCTTCTGTATGACGAGACTGCTAAATAGAGGTTCAGGTTTAATATACACTCGTTGACCGCTGGGAAAGGGGAAGACAGTCACTAGACGTTTGGGCTCCTCTGCACGTGCTTATATATGTATATGTCCTATTTATGTAGTATTCCTATATCCGGAGTAGTAGTATCACCCGTATGACTCTGTGCATGGAGCTACGGTACGTCATGTGTGTCTCTGTGTTCGGAGCTATAGTTTTATTTTGGATAGCCTACGTGTCGAACATTGTCTTCAAACTGTGTCTCACTTAGGTGGTTATGCTAGATTATACCGGTGTTGCACTTGTTTCATTCTGTTATACTATGTCATGCTGTATTTCTGTACCTTGTTACGTCCTTCTGAGGACCTGGTCCCATGCCAGTTTTGCAGCATACACGATTACGGAGCCTTTGGAGTTGCTGATGGAGTTGATTGTCTTATAAGCATTGGTTCCAGGTACTTATATCATTTCTACCAGAGTTATGGTTATTCATATTGTTTATTCATCTGCTGTTGTAGCCTAATTTTTATAGACTCAAATTTTTTCTCAAGTCTATTCGAGTTTGTGTGTTACTGGACGGCCGACTCTAGCACATGTAGCTCATTCTTGTATATTTCTATTCATTGTGGTTTGAGACATAGATATTTATATTTACTTGATTATTTAGATAGTGACCATTATTACAGCTTATACGTACTCGAGTCAGACCAGAGTCTGGTCGAATGCGTAGCTGGCATGTTACGTCCTCCTAGTCCTACGTATTTTGGGACTAGGGCGTGACATATTTTTGTGGTGGCCCATACAGGTTTAAGAGTATATCGTTTTGGTTACGTTACTGTACCAAACGATCCTGCAGCTTAGGAGTTATTGTTGAATAGGATCTCAATCTAGAATTGATTTTTAAAAACTCCCTTTGTATTTGATTATCGCCCTTGGTCTTCCAAATTGTATTCGTCCTTTTTTATCAATATCGTTATCATTGTTTCTCATCTTCTTTATTTCGGAAACACGAATGCTTGTGCTTGACGGTTTTCTCCAGAAGAAGATCGTAGTTCAGACGACATAAGACATGATTTGTGCAATAATCTCTGAGAAGATTATTACCCTCGGTAGGGTAGGTTGATAGGTTCTTTTTAGATGCTAGAACTAGTGGAGAATATTAGCAGGAGAATTAGACCTAGAAGTACGTTCCTAGAACTGATAAAAACCTACCGGTACTTAAGATAGCATTGATTTAGGAAGTCTTGTAAGCTAGAAGGATTGTTGATCCTAACCCTCTAGAATGATTGATGGAAATACATAGCTAGACGCTAGGAAGTAGTTGTAGCCCAACATGGCGATACCAGGAACGATACTATGAACTGGAGAAGATAAAATTTTAGGCTCTCACTTGGAAGATGATTATCTGATACCAGAAATTCTAGCTTGTGTTTGGATGATACCATTATTGTAATTACCCTGTGGTGACACGGAGCAATAAATAATGGAAAGAAGAAATTTGAGGAATATAATTGTAGGAAGAAATTTGAGGAGAAGAGTAACTATACATTAGGAAAGGAAGAAATTTTTGGAGGATTAGTGTTGTAAATAGAACAGAAGAATTTATTATGAGGTTAAGTCTAGACTATGACATCGTCCTAGGCATGGGTTGGTTGAGCCAATACTACGCGATGCTAGATTGTTTACGTGGTTGTAATATATTTAGACCACCAGATTACCCTGAGTTTGAGTTTCTTCAGGGAGCCCGAGAGCATGGTATCCAACCTTAGCGACACACATTGCAGAAGGTGAACTGATGTACCCTCACTTTATAGCAGAGTTTGAGGATGTATTTCCAGAGGATCTTCCAGGACTGCCACCTCACAGAGAGGTAAAGTTCACTATAGAGTTAACTCCCGGAGCCGAGCCAGTTACTTCCCCAGTCTACAGACTAGCACCGAAGGAGTTGGTTGAGTTGAAAGTCCAAGTAGATGATCTCTTAGATAAGGGTTTCATTCGGGCTAGTGTTTCTCCATGGGGAGCACCCATCTTATTTGTGCTGAAGAAGGACGGAACGGTACGTTTGGTATCGATTACAGGGTGTTAAATGCTGTAACGATAAAGAACAAGTGCCCTTTGCCGTGCAACAATAATTTATTTGATCAGCTTAGTGGCGCATGTGTATTCTCAAAGATCGATCTCAGATCCAGCTATCATCAGATTAAGGTACGGAGAGAGGACATTCCGAAAATGGCTTTTCGAAGGAAGTACGGGCACTATGAGTTTCTAGTCATGCCGTTTGGTTTAACCAACGTACCAGCAATATTTATGAGTCTGATTAACAATAGTTTCCACCAGTACTTAGATAAGTTCGTGGTGGTATTTATCGATGACATCTTGGTATATTCCAAGAGCCAGGAGGAGTACGAAAGATATCTCAGGATCGTGTTGGAGATGCTGAGACATGAGAGGTTGTATGCCAAGCTCAGCAAATATAAGTTCTGCTTGGATAGAGTACCATTCCTGGGACACATAATCACCGGAGATGTACTATCAGTTGACCCAAAAAAGATCGCTGTAGTAGAGACATGGCCTACCCCTACATCAGTTACAGAGATTAGGAGTTTTCTCGGACTTATCGGATATTATCGGAGGTTCATGGAAAACTTCTAGAGGATCGCTGCGCCTATGACGTGACTGACGCGTAAAGGCGAGGAGTTTATTTAGACTGAGGAGTGTCAGACTGCTTTCGATGAGCTGAAGAAGCGTCTAACATCAGCACCGATTTTGATACTTCCTTCAGGATCGAAAGGATTTATAGTGTACAGTGATGTGTCTGGGAGCGGATTAAGATGTGTACGGATGTAATACGGCAAGGTGACAGCCTACACATCGAGACAGCTGAGAGTTCATGAGAAGAATTATCCGACGCATGATCTAGAGCTAGCTGCAGTGATATTTGTACTAAAGCTACGGCGGCACTACCTTTATGGAGAGCGTGTTAAAATTTACACATATCACAAAAGTCTGAAGTATGTATACACTCAGAAGGAGCTTAACATGAGACAGAGGCACTGGCTAGAGTTGATGACAGACTATGATATAGAGTTACAGTACCACCCTGAAAAGGCGAATGTAGTAGCAGATGCCTTAAGCAGGAAGCCCATTGTCACGACCCGCACCCAGAATTTGGGATACGAGTGCGTGGGTACGTCCAGCCTACGCTGCAGCATCGATGGTAGAACGCTGTCTAGGTCACACTACTAGCTAATTAATCTCACACAAATATTAAACTCCATAAGGAGACACAGATATCATAATATAATCTGAAATACTCAATCACATAACTAAAGCATGATAAGATAGCAAAGAAAATAAATAATCAAAATGAAACACAAGTCTAAACAAAAATAATCTAACTCAACAATAACATCCAAGTCTCCAATATGCCGAAAACAAATCCGGTACCATAAACTACTAAAAGAAAATCTAACTGAATAACTAGTGATCCCAGCTAGACCTTCCGGAATCACAACTGAACTACAAGATCCAAGGCTGTAGCTACTCTCCCTGTGGTCCATAAAATGTCGGACACCAGTCCTCTAAGTCGTAGTCTGGAAAAATCTTTCCAGTCAGGATGGAACGAAGTACATCTCTAATAGCAGTTCTAAATCAATGATATAAACTATATAGCAGTAAATAGATGTAAATATACCAGATGCATATATATATACAAGAGATGCACAATAAAGAAAATACCGAAAATAAATACAAGAATGAACAATATGATAATGAACAAGAATACTAATGACTAAGTGTGTGAGTACTAGCTTTAACATGTGATTTGCTTGGGAACTTGTACATGAATAATAGCCTGGTTAGTCATACGTGCAATGTATGACCAACATTAACATGAAAACAAGACTTGTACATGAAGGGTATGATCACATATCTACACTAAAATACTCTCCACCCCCGACTGGTATAGTAGATCCAACCATGGTACGCTATGGCATGGAATTCCCCAAGAAGATAGCTAGTCTTCTCAAGAATCAGTGTCTGTACATGCATAAGATAATCAATGAAATAAGACTTACACAAGATACACCATATACAAGGAATAACATATCATGACGAGATCCGAATATACTAATCCGTGTAACCATCTGTCAAAAAATATAGATATCTACACTAAATATAATGAACATATATGATATCATAAACAAGAAACTATCAGAGAATGTACTCGCCTGGGGTCCTGAGCGGGCAATACCAATGTCCTGCTCCTGAAGTCTCGCAGGATGATCCAATGGTCCTATATACATATAATATAATACAATATAGCATCAGCTATTATACTAGCACACATACAAACATAATTACACTACGCTCGGAACTACGCAAGGGTGACAACTAGTCAACTAGCAGGGTCAAGTGTGCATCTAATCTGCATGGGTGTCATATCTTTGATTGATGTGCATAATCAGACAATCAACCACTAACACATGTCTAAGCCAGTACGTCGGTGTACAAGAGGCAGACAATTCACTAATATTCGGGGTCACATGGTCATATGCAACACAGGGTACCCATAATTAACACTCATGGTCTCATACAACTACGGGATATACATAGTTAAAACCTAGGGTCATACAACATACATATATACAGTCACACCTAGTACTAGCAATTGATTACCACACAATATATATATACCAATTAATTAGCCTACACACACGCACATGCACACTAGTCACTAGGTTCACCGACACAGGGTCCTCTGTCACTAAACTGTCATGAAGCAAATTCTAATCCCTATAGCATTCACACAAGCACATATACACAACTATGAAAGAAGAGGGGACATGTTCGAACCTCGGGGTACGCGTGATCGAAGAGGGTGCTCGGGCTCCAGCGAGGGTGGTGATAATGACAATGATGTTGATGATGATGAAGGTGATGATGATGATAATGATGAAGGTGATGATGATGATGATGATGATGATGAGGATGTTGTTGTTGATGATGATGATGATGATGATGATGAAGACCAGGGATGGCCGGAGAGGAGAACTCAGGAAAAGTCGAGGGGAGTCCGGGGTAGATGGAGACGAGGTATTAAAGGTGGTGGAGCTGGTGGTTGTGGTACTGTCGGGGGCTCGGGTGAAGGAGGTCGGGGTGTAGGCGGTTCAGGCGACGGCTCAAGCGGGCTTCCGGCTGTACTGCTCGACGGGGAAGGGTGATGGTGGTAATGGTGATGGTGGCTGCTCGGGGCTCAGGCGAAGGAGAACGTGGAGTGGTGGTGGTTGGCTGACAGGGCAGAGGAAGTCGGTAAGGGGAAGCTGCTCCGATGGTCGGGTGATTGAGGTCTGCAGGTGAGAGGGGTCGATGCTGGGGCTGATCACCGGAGATGGATGGCCGGAGGAAGGCTCGGTAGGAGGAGGAAGGAGATAATGTCGGAACGGTCGGAGAAGATGGTCGGGGAATAGGCAAGTCCGGCGGGGGAAGTCTGCCAGCGGGGATGAGGAGGAAGAAGGTGGTTTAGGTTTAGGGTTGAGTTTTGATGTAGGTGGAGGATGGTGAGGAAACAATATGTAGAAACATTATATATATATGTGTGGAGAAGATGGGTTGTGTAGCCCTAGGGATTTGGGCCGCCCAAGTACACCTTGGGATGGGGTTGCATTGGAAAAAGGGTTAAATTGGTAGATTATATATATATATATATATATATATATATATATATATATATATATATATATATATATATATATATATATATATATAGGAGAGGGTGTTGTGTGGTGAGGATTTTGCTCCATTTAAAATGGAGGGCCAAGATTACTCATGAAGGAAAGTGCACAACAAAAAGGAAGAGAGAGAGAGAGAGAGTTGACCGGTCAATGAGGGAGGGGGTTGGTTCTTCATGTGCCTTGACCAATAGGATAGTGACACCTCATTGCATTTTTTTAATAAAGTCCCCAACAATTGGAAAATTGCACAAAAGTGGGTTTTTGGGATTTAATGAGGGAAAATACCATGTTTGGTATGATGTAAAGGATAAAAATGGTGTTTAGTATTTAGTATGAAGCTTGAGGGTGTGAATGGAGTTTTGGTTTGGTGTTGGGTCTAGTTTTGGGTCAAGTTGGGTCCTTACACAAATTTAATTAAAATTAATGTAAATGATGTTCTAAAATTAATTGGAAGTACATGGGATTAAAATTAGGTAGAACACAAATATCATGGACATAGAGGACTCAGAATAGAATATTATCATAATTTGGGTTGCACAAAATGGGTCGAGATTGTGTCTCCAATTTCGATTGGAACGCACAAAGATACAAAGTTAGAATTATTTAGAATTAAATATAAACGTCCGTAATGAACATTGTGCGACTAAAATGAAGCACAAGAGAGCATATTTATGAGTTACACAAATATCAGAATGGAAGGCGGGCACGTCTAGGACAAGGGTGTGAAATTTGTTGGAAGACAAAAGCTAGGGTAGCGATCCAAATATCGAAGCAATGGTAAGGCACAACAATGAATAAAAATCCTAATAATAAATATAATCCCCAATAATTAATTTCCCAAGATGTTAATTAAATCCATAATCCTATAATTTGGTCAGGGGTTCAACTAGTGGGCTTCTAGGTCTAGTCCACTAACTCATGCATTAAAGAATACTATACATATAATATATATATATATACACATATCATGCAATTATTTAAAAAAATACATACAATACTTATAATAAATAAAAATATTAAAATTACCCCTATTTTAGGATGTGGTAGTGACACCCAAGACATACTTTTTGACGACTCAGCGACAATTGTTAGAGGATCTTCAGGAGCTCGGGATAGAGATTGTATTGCCAGGCATGGATGGACATATGGCCAATCTCGAGGTTCAGTCTACATTGGTTGAGAGGATCAAGGCAGTCCTGCCTACAGATGCGAGATTTCGACGACTGCGAGAGAGGACAGAGGCCGGCATACAGAGGGGACTCAGGATTCATGAAGATGGAACATTGAGGTGTGAAGATCGCCTATATGTTCTGAGTGGCGAGCTACGCCAGGAGTTGATGACCGAGGCTCATAGCTCGATTTATTCTATTCATCCCGAGAGTACGAAGATGTACCGAGATTTGAGACAATACTACTGGTGGAATGGGATGAAGAGGGAGATTGCAAGATTTATGGCGAGATGTTTGGTCTGTCAGCAAGTCAAGGCTGAACATCAGAGGACTGCAGGACTATTGCAGCCGCTTTCCATTCCCGAGTGGAACTGGGAATACATTGTCATGGACTTCGTTACAGGATTCCCGAGGAGCCCTAGCGGGAAGGATGCAGTCTGGGTTGTCGTAGACCGACTCACCAAGTCTGCACATTTCTTGTCCTTTAGAGTTGGGTAGTCTACGAAGATATTAGCTGACATATATATGAGGCAGATAGTACGACTACATGGAGTGCCTGTCAGTATTATATCGGATCGTGATTCCAGATTTACGTCATATTTTGGCAGAGTATGCAGGAGAGTCTAGGAACTCGTCTCAAGTTCAGCACTGCATATCATCCACAGACTGATGGTCAGTCAGAGCGCATGATTCAGATACTAGAGGATATGTTGACAGTGTACATGATCAACTTTGGAGGATCTTGGGAGGACCATCTACACTTGGTGGAATTCTTCTACAACAACAGCTACCAGGCCAGCATACAGATGGCACCTTATGAGGTACTGTACGACAGGAAGTATAGGTCACCGGTATGTTGGAGTGACGTGGAAGAGCGTCAGATACTTGGTCCAGAGTTGGTGACACAGACAATGGAGAAAGTAAAGCAGATTCAGAGCCACCTGCGTACAACACAGGACAGACAGAAGCATTGGACAGATGCGCACCGCAGACCCTTAGAGTTCAAGGAGGGTGACCATGTATTTTTGAAGATATCGCCCACTCGTGGTACCATCAGATTCGGAGGCAGAGGCAAGCTGAGTCCGAGGTACATCGGACCTTTTGACATCTTAGAACGAGTTGGCGAAGTGGCTTATCATCTTGCATTACCTCCATCATTAGAAGGAGTGCACGACATATTTCATATATCATAGTTGATGAGATACGTGGCAGACCCTAGCCACGTACTGGATCATTCAGAGATTACAGTCGGGCCCAGTTTATCTTACGCGGAGCAGCCAGTGGAGATACTCGATCTCAGTGAGAAAAATTTGAGAGGTCAGACTATTCGACTGGTCAGGGTTGCATGGAAGCATCATTTGCTAGGCGAGTCTACCTAGGAGCGCGAGGATTCCATTCGGCAGCGGTTCCCATATTTATTTGAGGACCAAGTACAGAAGCATAAAAAATACGCTGGATAGCTATACGCAGCATGTTGATGCTGGGCAGCGTAAAAAGATGACTTCAGAGCCATCAACGTGCAACAGAGCTTTTTCGCTGAGCACAGCGTAAAATATAAGCTTGAGGACCATCCGCGTAATACAGTATGTCCAGGCTGCTTTCGCGTAAAAATGGTGCTACATCGCCTTTATGGTGTAAAACTCATCCGTTTTCAATGCATCATTGAAGTGTACGAGGAATGCTTCGTATTCTTCGAAATGAACCTGTCAGATCATGCAGTGAACCTGACGTCTGGACTCCTGACAAAGAGTACTGTCATTTCCTTGGCGTAAACCGCTTTTACGCATACAAAGGAATATCCTGCCTAGTTTTACACAGGCAGATGTGAGCTGTTTACGTCCCGCAGAAGGCAAACAGGCTGCCATATCAAAAGCTGCTCTTCGTACAGAGCTCGAGGCACGTCTCTGCATTTAATGCGCAGAAGGGTGGCAGGCCTTCAAAATACGCCTCTGTATTTAATGCGCAGGATAATGGCAGATTTCTGCATTTAATGCAGGAGATTTGATTAATGTCACCGAACCGTTGTTTAGTGACATCCCCTTTGCGTAAACTACTTTTACGCATACAAGAGAATACGCTGCCTAGTTTTACACAGGCAGACGTGAGCTTCTTACGCTCCGCAGAAGACAAACAGACTGCCACGTCAAAAGCTGCTCTTCGTACAGGATTTGAGGCACGTATCTGCATTTAATGCGCAGAATGATGGCAGATCTTCAAGACACGCCTCTGCATTTAATGTACAGGATGCGGGCAGATCTCTACATTTAATGCAAGAGATTTGATTATATCTCAAAAGCCGTAATTTCGGCTAAAATGTCCACATCATCACTTTGACACATTATGCCATCGGGCTATTCTCAGCTATGGGAGCACGTTGTACGCTATCTCCTTGGAATACGCCAACTCAGGCCACAGTCAAGGGAGGAGGATCAGCTATCTTCTACGCCCACTCGGCTTATGCGCCCACTCGACTTCTACGCCCATTCGGCCTCTATGCCTACTCGGCTTCTATGACTACTTGGCTTCTACGCCATGGTGACAGTTATTGGCTTCTACGCCAACCTCTTCTACGCGAAGGATAACTACCTACGTGGCTTTTATGTCATGATCTTCGCAGCAGTTATACGCATTGTCTCTTAATTGGATACGCGTCACACGCTCATTCAAAAGGTCATCTATACGCGGGCAACGGTTATTGTAACCATCGTGTAAAAGGGTATTGTACTTTACATTACTCGGTTTCTACGCCGACTGAGTGGTCACTGTCACTAAAACTCTATAAATAAAGACCTCTATTGACAGAGGTCTGAGGTCAAAGATTTGAAGGTCGAAAATTGGAGGGAAAACGATCGAGAGAGAGAGAGAAGAATCCAGAGCTCAGGCAAAGAGTAGTGATCAACGACTTTGGCATCGAACATCCACTCTCTTCAGCAAACCTTCGAAGCTGCTTTCTGTCTTCTACGACACTTCTTCATCATCGTGTGGTCCAAGGGACAAAGTGATCGACTGCAGATCAGACTCCTATAGCAATATTTATCCAGATTAAAAAATTGTACTCGACATCCTCGTATAGGATTAATTGTACTGCTTGTTTGTAAACATAAAGAGCGGGTTTTCGTATAAAACCTCGTTTCCATATCTTTTGTTTATTTATCAAATAACAAGATGGCGATTCTGCTGGGGACATCTTTCTTTTCTGATGAGGAAGCAATTGCTTAACACGATACGGTATCCGTGGGATCCATAAAGAAGACACTGATCGTCCAGTTCGAACAGTCTGCCTACGAAGACATACTTCGAACAGGGGGTAGCTCTCACTCTCTCTCTGCCCAAGACAACAAGAAGCTGCGTAAGGTCGGATGCCTAAGACATCCCCTACCATTCCTGTCGACTCTCCGACCTCTCCGACCAACGAGGTGGTAGCATCGCTCCCTCCGTGCCTTGCACATAAAATTTAGTCTCCCGTCACTGACGGAATAGACAAAACTTCTGGCAATGCCTCAGTGCTAATCCAAAAGTATACATCGCGCTCTGCGCGTAAAACTCTGTCTCCCATCCTGACGGAATAGACACAACTTCGGACAATGTCTCAGCGCTAGTCCCGAAGCCTACTCCGCGCTCTGCACGTAAAATCCAGTCTCCTGTCGCTGACAGGGCAAACAGAATTTTTGATAATGCCTTAACGCCAAATCAGACATTCTAAACGCACTTCGCACGTAAAAATGCATCTGCCATCCGCAGAAAAGCAGATGATCCCTGCAATCTACGTAAGGGAAAGCAAGTGGCGGACTGCCCAACTTCTCGGCCTTTACGCCAGCAAGGAAAGAATCTGCCTGCCCTCCGGATTATGCGAGAGGCTGATGGCCGACTAAGGACATCCTCATCTTTACGCCAGCCAGAGCAGAGCTCCAAATTATGCCAGGGAAAGCCCTTAAGCGTAAAGAAGGCTCAATTTGCGGAAAGACACCCTCCTCGGGGATTATCCGCCACCCAGATGGCCAACCTGTTGTATATAGGTGGCACAGGAAAACTATGGTTCCCAACATCCGCATGCCCACTGATGTGAACAGAAGAAACAAGCCATCATCTTCTTCTTCTGTAAATCCTCCTGACCTACGTAAGTATCTGATCCAGAAACGCAAGGAGAGGGGATCTTCCAGCATGTCTATTACGCTTTCTAGCGAGCACTGTTGTAATAGTCATAGGATTATAATTAATTATTGCTGTTCTGAAGCAAAACGGTCGGTTGTTGACCGGTTGAGCTACTCTCCGTCTTTCCAGGAAGAAGAGTCCACACATGCATCAGTAAACTTGGCTTCACACATACCTAGAGGAAGGTCGGGCTCAAGACGTCATCCCTCTAGAACTCCGAGCCGAAGGAGATTCAATATGCTCCTTAGGAACACTGAAGCTGGGGTGTTCCGAAACACTCGTTCGAGGTCACGACAACCGGCTTCGTACTCTTTTGCTTCTGATGCTGGGGGTCGTCAGTCTCCCGAATCAGATGCCGAAAGTATAGAGTCAACTTCTACAGAGACCTATACTAATCTTTCAATGACACCCAGGGAGATAGGAGTTTATGCCATTGGAAATGAACGCGAGAAAGCTTCCCCATTAGGGAGCGCTGAGCAACGCATTACTATACTGGAGACATCCCTTAAAGAGATGCAATCCATAATGGAGAACATGCACCAGATGATGCTGACTCAACACACAACTGCTATGACTCAAGCATCGGTCCCTCCAACTCAGATACGTGTGGGGGTGGACTTACCACCATCCAATGCAATCCAAGAGCCTGCTCTAGATCAGGAGTTAGCAGTTCCTCCGCTCCCTCACTCGGAGAATGTATTACCTTCAGTTGGAGTCGCGATACAACCGATTCCTCACCACTCCGTGGTCTCGTTACTGGCTGAAAATCCAATACAGGTAGTACGGGAGTTGAAAGCCCAATTTGATGCCTTGAAGCACAAAGATCAGCTCAAGAAATTAGAAATCAACCAGCCTTACCTGGCTATCTGGGAAGAGGCCCCTTTCCTTCCTAAATACAAACCATAGACCATGGCTCTGTTCGAGGGAAAAACATCACCGAGTCAGTACATGAACTACTTCAGTATGATGACGGTGTTATTACAAGGGAATGACTCCTCACTCGGGTGTTCAAGGGCTGTCTCTCGGGAGTGGCTTATCAGTGGTACCGCAGCCTGGCGGACAACTGTATTACTTCCTTCGACGACTTCAAGGCTTTATTCTTCGCACGATTCTACGAGGGAGGGATGGACATGTCTATGTCCTGTCTTATCGAGGTAAAGCAGAAGAAAAAAGAGGACGTTCGCACCTTCATCGAATATTTTCGTCAAGCCACTTTACAAATGCCTCCCGGGGTTCCAGACTCGGCATTAGTCGACATTTGCAAAAAGAACCTTCTTCCCGTAATCTCGGTATTCACAGGACCATATCAGTTCCATGATTGGCCCTCGTTCATCATCTAAGCGGTAGCCGTCGAGGACAACAGTCGTAAGGCGCGTGATATGTGCCATCCCCCAACAGCGACCATCATCGTGGTTCTAAAGGAAAAGAAGCTCTGGCGATCAATACGTCCAGGCAAAAGACTGCGGCAACAGCACAGACGAAGCCTGGGAATTCCAGGCCCATTGAAGTGTACTCTTTCGACGACGACAATATTCTGAGCATATTTGAGTGTCTCGTCAAAAGAGGCAAGATTACCCTTCCTAAGGAGAAGCAGCCTAATAAAGTCGGCAGTACTAATAACCCCAAGTACTGTATCTTCCATAGATACATACACCACCCTACAAAGGCTTGTTATGTACTAAAAAGAAAGATCCAGGAGCTGATCGATGCTAAGTCCATCACTCTACGCAACAGCGAGAAGACAGTCACAGCCAACATGATCTCTCTGCAATTTGGCAATCTGCCTCCCCAAGAAGTCCCGGACGGTGTTACACCTATTTCCCGGAAGACGATGAACATCGTTAATCTTCCTCCAGCTAGGGGTCAAAATTATGACCTGCTACCCCTAACTACCCAGCGGGGCGAGATCATATGGGTTCATCCAGATCTGGTGTCAGAGATCGAGAAAGAGACTCAAGCTGCTAAGGCTAAGTCTAAGAAAAACTCAAAACGTAAACCATGTTACACGGTTACGGTACACTCAGCATCAGAAGATGAGGTCTTGGCTACTGGAACCCGTTCAGGGAAAGCTTACCTCCAGGACTATAGAGCAAATCAGGAAGATGCACCGGCAGACGCTTCAGCTACCAAGCCTTGAGAGCAAGAACCCGCCGTACCAGAGGCTGACAAAGGAAAGCAAAAAGAAGTATATTTTGATAAACCTGTGAAAAACATTCGAAACAAAGGTTTAGAGAAGCCGTACAACTTTGACATCCTGGCCCAATTGGCTAATACACCAGCCAGGTTGTTCATCTTCGAACTACTCAGGCTCTCTCAAGACACTCGTCAAGCCCTGAGTGAAGCATTGATGCAGGCGGAGGCATACTTGACTCAGCTCAAGTCCCCTGACGAATAACCCGTGGTATGTCCTCAATGCCACAGTGTGATGAAGGTGGTCCCGAATATCACTTTCACTCAAGATGACATGCTGTTAAAACATAACAAACATGACAGACCCCTTTATTACACCGGGTACGTCAGTTCCATGGAGGTCGATCAAATTCACATAGATCCGGGATCATCAATCAGCATCATTCCTCATAGTCTGCTTAGACCGCTGAGGATTCCTATCAGCGAATTGGCTTACACCACCACTACAATCGTGGATTTCAACGCAAGGAAAAGTAAGCCGTTGGGGAAAATTCGTCTGAGGATCCAGATTTGCGACCTCAGATCGGTGGCTATATGTTACGTCATTGATTTAGAGGTGTCCTACAACATTCTGCTGGGTAGACCTTGGATCCAAGACCACAATATCGTACCTTCGACTCTACATCAATATTTTAAATATGTAGATGCCCAAGGAACAGTACAAACGGAGTTTGCTGACCTAAACCCGTTTAAAGGAGTAGAATCCTACTACTCTGATGCCGTGTTGTATTCTCAAGACTACACAGAAGAGGTATCAGGCAAAGCAGAGAAGGAATCCCACCGGGACCCAGAAGAACCCTCTGCCGAGCAACCTCTGTCAATCAAGGTGAAAGGACGGACTACTCGTCCAAAAGCCATAGAGCCTTTGGCTATCCACCTGAACAAAACCAGGTCAGAAAAAGGGGGTGATCCTCTAGTGATCACTTTGAACCAGAAGCCTCCTCCCTTGGTCATCAACCTTCGGCACAACCAGTAGCCGATTGATGTAAAAGCAATCGGGAACGCAGTTTTAGATGATAATAAACATCCTCTTTTCCAGTATATTGACGCTCAAATTCCGAATCAGGAATCCTCTCCCCATGACGATATAGAACCTATAGCACAAAAATTCTTGGAAGCTATAGATTCCTATCATCCATATATGTGGGAAGTAGCATCATCATCCAATGTCACCACGACATATGGACCGCATGAGGATTCTATCTTCATTGTCCCGCCTACTTGCAGCAGTCAATATTCAATAGTCTTCGGTTGCATGCACAATGAACCGACTGTGCAAGAAAATTCTTCCGATGACGATGTCGGTAAAATGCAGGTTCACAGATACAACCCGCAAGCTTTGAAGATCATGCAAAGTATGGGTTATGACTTGAAGCTGAAACCAGGTCTCAACTACGGGAAAGGCAAACGAATGTCGCTGTATGGCGATCCCTACTATCAACGAACTCGTTTCGGGTTAGGGTATACCACCTCCCTTGCAACTCCTGAGTCAAACGAGGATATCTTTTCCTTTTCTCAAAATAGCTCAGTGTCCTCCGACTCATCTCATGCACTCGAACGAACATTATCAGTAAATATGGTAATGACGGATTCCTTCGAAGCAGATGAACAAGAATCTGAACTGTTTGAGAATAACGCTTGGGCTCAGCAAATGGATACACAATGGGAATTCTGCTTCGAGCAGAGAGAACCTCCCACTGAAGATAAAGTTATCCAGATTGACGTTGGGGATAAACTTTTGCCAAAGCCGATATTTAACAGTAACAATCTTTCCGAAGAAGAAAGGGAAGAAGTTATCCAGCTGATAAAAGAATATATCGACGTCTTTGCGTAGAATTATGAGGACATGCTAGGTCTTGATCCAAAGGTGGCTACTCATAAACTCAATATATTGTCCGATTCGAAGCCTGTGAAGCAGCACCAACGCCGGTTCCGCCCAGACATGATGGACGCCATTGAAGCTGAAATCAAGAAGTTGATAGCCTGCGGTTTCATCCGGGAAGAACAACATCCCGACTGGGTCGCCAATGTTGTCCCAGTCATGAAGAAAAATGGGAAAGTACGTGTCTGCATCGATTACCGAGATCTGAATGCAGCCTGTCCCAAGGATGAGTTTTCTCTTCCCATCACCGACGTCATGATTGACAATACATGCAGTTTTGAACGTATGTCTTTCATGGACGGATTTTTAGGATACAATCAAATCAAGATGCATCCTGAAGACGAGAAGCATACTGCCTCTCTGGGAGATGTTAGCCCTTTTCTCGTCTCATGAAGAAAGTTGTATCCTTCGTATGGGACGAAGCCTGTCAGCAAGCGTTTAATGATATCAAATGCTACCTCACTAGTCCGCCAGTTCTGGTGCCTCCCGTCATAGGAAGACCATTCGTGATGTATGTTTGAGAGATGGATCATTCTCTGGGAGCTCTTCTCGCACAAAAGAATGATATGGGTCACGAACAGGCTATCTATTACCTCAGCAGAATGATGGTCGGAGCCGAACACCGGTACAATCCAGTGGAGAAAGAATGTTTGGCTCTGATGTTCGCTATCCAGAAAATGCGGCATTATGTCACAGGCCAAACCATCCACATCATTTTTAGGATCAATCCTCTTCGGGTACTGATGAACAAGCTAAGTGTTCTTAATTCCTGACTCACAACTTGGGCGATATTATTAACACCATATGACATGGTGTACGTCCCTCAGAAGTCCGTCAAAGGCCAAGCATTGGCTGACTTCCTAGCTGCTCATCCGATCCCGGAGGCCTCCAAACTATACGAGGACATTTCCGACGAAGTTGCAGAATATAATTCCGTAATGGAAGGAGATGCATGGCAACTATTCTTCGATGGTGCCTCCAGGATTGGTCCCAGGGGAAACGTGGTCTCAGGTGTAGGGATTGTCCTGGTTACTCCTGATAAGCTCGTCATCTACCGAGAATATTCTCTTAGCGACCCCTGTTCTAACAATGTGGCAGAGTATAACGCTCTACTAATCAAGCTCCAAGTCGCTAAAGAATTGGACGTCGAATCTCTGGAAGCTTTCGGTGACTTTTTGCTGATCGTCAATCAAGTCAGAAGAATATACGAAGTCCGAAATCCAGACCTCATCCCCTATCACCGAGCAACGGTCGAGACAGCCATGACATTCAAAGGATTCTTCCTAGAATATGTGCCCCGATCTTAAAATCTGGAAGCCGATGCCCTAGCCAGTCTAGCTGCAGATTTAGCTACTCCTATAAGAAGGCAGAATTCGGTGATCCTTCTTAACAGAGATTTATTCTGTGTGAAAAATAACTTTCACATAGAACACAGCTACGCTGTGAACACAGATCCTCACAGGAGAGACTAGAGAAGTCCCTTTATAGATTTTGTAGCATACAGAATCTTGTCGGAGGACCCTAAAGAAGCAGTATCCGTCAAAAGATGATCATTGCGCTTCTATTTCGACGCATCTTCACAGTGTCTATATCGTCGGACCTACGATGGACTGCTATTGAGATGTCTCTCTGGTGGTGAAGTACAGCGAATTATCCGTGAAGCTCACGATGGCGTATGCAGAGCGCATCAACCTGGTCCTAAGCTACAGGATCGTATCAGGAGAATGGGCTATTACTGGCCTACTATGATCACAGATGCAATAAAGTATGCAAGATAATGCAGAGCCTGTCAGGTCCATGCAGACTTTATATATCAATCTAAAGAATATCTACATCCTACGGTTGTGTCCTGGCCTTTCGAAGCATGGGGTATGGATATCATTGGTCCTATTCACCCGTCTTCTTCCAGAGGTCACCGGTTCATACTGGCCATCACAGACTATTTCTCTAAATGGGAAGAGGCGATCCCTCTTGCTGAGGTGAAGGCATCTAATGTGATCAGCTTCATCAAGCATCACGTTATTTCTCGCTTCAGGATACCCCGGAGGATAATTCATGACAATGGGCCTCAATTTATCAGCCAAGCGTTTCATCGATTTTGCGATAAAAATTGGATACAAAATATGGCCTCTACGGCATATAATCCCGTTGCTAATGGTTTGGCGAAAGCTTTCAACAAAACCATTATCAAGCTCTTGAAAAAGTTTGTCTCTTCGAACAAGAGGGATTGGAATGAGAAGCTGGGAGAATGTCTCTGGGCATACCGCACAACGGTACGAGCACCGACAGGTTGTACCCCATTCTCATTAGTTTATGGGAGCGAAGCAGTTCTCCCCATCGAGATCCAAATTTTGTCACTCAGGATAGCCGTGGCTAGTGAGTTGACTCAAAAAAAGAATGACCTGTTAAGGCTTCAAGAGCTGGAAGGATTAGATGAGAAACACCTCCAAGCTCAACAGCGCATCGCGTTCTACCAAGCACGCATTTCTAGAGCTTTTAATCAAAAAGTAAAGTAAAGAGTGTTTAAAGTTGGCGAGCTAGTTTTAGCCGTGAGAAGGCCGATGATTCTTACTCACAGGAGTAAGGGTAAATTCTAGCCCAAATGGGAAGGCCCTTATGTGGTCGAGACGACGTTCTCAAACGGTGCTTACAGGTTAGCCAAGCCTAATGGAGACTTGTTGATGGCTCCTATCAATGGCAAATTCCTGAAGAGGTACTATGCTTAACCTCCTTCGCTCAAGTGGAATATGGCGAAAATCTCATTCTGACAAAACTACTTCCAAAACGAAACTAGTTGGATCGTATTCTATCATGTCCATATAACCTCTGAATAGATATGTTTAACTAATTTGGAACTTCAAGACCTATCACGTCCATATTACCTCTGATAGTATTTTTTGTACAAATTTTAGCTGAAGCGTATTCTATCATGTCCATATAACCTCTGAATAGATATGTCCTACTAAAACTTACCGAGAGTATATCACGTTCATATTACCTCTGATATCACTTTCACCCAAACCTGTCATTTATATTCCAAAATGATGGGTCCACAAAGCCAGATGCAAGCCTCTTTATTATTCCCAAAAAGAGCAAACTTACATTGGAAAGCAAAAAAAAAGTACATCATTTGGGAGGAGCAGTTAGGTCGCGAATCTGTCGTGTTAGAGCAGCCATCCTCTCATCCCTGGAGTTCAAGACGTCAGAGCGGGCATGCTCCAACCTTGCTGCATCATTGTTCAAAGCAGATAGCTCGGACCAAGTACGTACAAAACCCGTACGGATAATACCCGCTTGCGTCAGATTCTGCTGGGCGGTCTCCTTCCGATTTGTCAGCACATCTCGAGTTGCCGACAAAGAGACAGCCAGTTCCTCCGCTTGAGCAAGTTTATCTCTCAATCTGTGGACCCTTGCTGTCACTTCCTCATAGTCGACTTCGTACTGAGTCAGCTGAGGAATGACATACTCCAGTTGGGCACGCTCCTGATCCATCTCCTACTGCTGTTCCTGGAGGGATTTATGGAGAGATTCCAGTTGCCCAGCAAGCTCTGCAGTCAGGGAGTCATACCTAGCTTGAACGAGACCGTCAACGCTGCCTCAAGATAACTGCTGATATTCGTTAATGGGTTGCTCCAAACCATTAACTATCTCCTCCAGAGTGTCAGCTACCCCAGTGTTGTCGTATTCTCTGATCGGCACTATCGCAAACTAAGAGGACCTCCTCAGCGCCTCGAAGCTCAGATTCTTCTCCAACACCGTTGATATCAACGTTTTTATAGCGGTGTAGAAGATACTGTTGTACTGCTCAGTAAGCATGGCCAGATCCGAATGGACACTGGGAGTGGCTGCAATATTAGCGAATCCCCCTCCAGGAACAATCGTAGACGATGTTACCACAGCCGTCGCCTTAACAGGTGGTGCGACAAAAGAAGATGCGCCAATACCTGACGAAGTGATCGGCGTACTCAAAGGAGGCAATGTCACAACGACAGGCTCATCCTCCTCTTGAGATATCGGAACCATTTCGGGCGAGCCGGCACCCAAAAATGTTTCCTCTTGGAAGACAGGCACCTCCGTGTCATCACCAGGAGCTGACACAGTGCCAAAGGGTGTACCGACACTACCCTCCCCGAAGATGTCTTCCCCTGAAAAGAAGACAAAAGGAAGTTAATTTCAAAATGATGTTAACTTTTCTAAAAAGAGGCGTAAAAATGACGTTTATCCATGGCCGATGGTGTATATGTCGCGTCTGCGGCCAGTACAGCTAAATCATTTCTTAATGATGCTAGGCAAGCTATCATACCTGGAGAAGGTGGTGTGTCAACCGACACTGGCAAATACTCTTCCAGGTCCTCGTCAAGTTCCAACCGAGGTTCATCAGGTAGAATCTCGCTGGGCGTACCGACAGACACGGCAAGGGTTTCTCCCGATACTGACCTGGATAAAGATATCCTTGTTCGGCTCAGCCCCGAAGGCGACCTCATTCCACTACCTGAAGCGGTAGCAGCGACAGGAGCCTCCAGCAGAGATTCTCTGGCACCACCAGCCGGGACTATAGAGGTTCCCTTTCTAAAAGGCGAGGAACCTCTAATCAAAGAATCGTCCCCAATAGGGGGAGATGCAGGCTCAATTCTAGGAGCCTCGTTGTCGGGAATCCTGAGAGGACGAGTAACCGTCTTCTTCTTCCTCTTGCGAGGGGAAGTCTCCTTCGGAATAGGAGTTCTTCGCTTACCAGAGATTACCAGAGGCCCTGCAGGCGGAGGTACTTCACCCCTCGGTACCGCCAACAGAGGCTCATCTGGATTAACGGACTCTTCACCCTCGTCAGAAGAAACTGAGGGGAATTTGACTCTTCTCCCAGGCTTGGAAGAGGGCATCCTAAAACTTCCATGCATATCAAAATCGCGATGGAAGGTGTTGGTTGCCACATAGAACTGGGCATACTAGTGGAGGATGCGCAGCTTCGTGGAGAGTAAAATGATGGGCACGGTAAAAATTGCTTTAGTGCAACCCATGATGAAGTATCGCCATCCTCTCGCTCCATCAATGAGTCCGCCTCTGGACCTGAAGCTGGTGACAACATTGCCCACGTGCAACTGGTCGTACCCGAATTGCCTGGCGAATCGACTAGGCAGGTAGGGCTCAAAGAAGCAATGGTCTTCACTTCTGTACAGTAAATGGAAAGGTCTAATACAGACCAACCAATTAAAAGCCTCAGGAGAAAGAACGATCTGCCCATCGCCTACATCCTGAAGTCTGATCCCCTGTTGATTGAGATGTATAGAGGGGACAGTACAGAAAAGCTTCCAGCTGTGATTGAAGTTCAGCACCCGCCAACAGTCTAAGACTGTGGTCACGTTCCAGAAAGATTTCTTGTAGTTCAGCAAGAAACTACCCCCCGAACTACTGCCAGAGTCGGGGGACATAACCCTGGGGTTATGGAGAATTAACCATCCCTTCAAATACAGGTATAGTAATTCTACCCTGGGAAAGCTATCACGCCGAGTTTCATCGGCGAGAAGTCCATCAGTCATGGGCCTCAGGCCAGCTTGTATGCGTCACACCATGGCAGGGAGCAAGCCCAGTCTTGCCCCAAACACCAGACGCACTGCCGGCCATAGCATATTGCGGTGAATGCGGTCTGCATATGCGATGCCGGGTACCACCAATCAGCGCAGCCATACGGAGAGGAAGCCAGCCAGTTGAGCTTCCTTGGACAGAGGCTTGCGGCAATGCCTCAAATAGCTGTAGGCCTTAGTGCCTGCAGGATATTTCCCTATCCCTTCGTCGAGAATCTGGTCCGGAGCTCCAGCATCCTCCATAAGATCGTCGACTACCTGAGCAGTAAGCACGCTCAGAAGATTCAAAGGCTGATCCTTGCTATCTAAGACCTTCTCCGGCTTAGCATTTTTGGCCCGATGAAAGAAGAGGTAGGACGCCCATTTATTGGTATGAGCCAAATCTGAGGGCTCACCATAAAAAGTGGTACAAGCGAGGTAGTGGCACATTAGCTCCTGGTACACGGCCACTACCCGAGGGTCTGAATCCCCCAACTCCCGGTTCGTGGAACATACTCTTCATATGGGGTATTCCCCATCAGCAGTCTCGAGATCTCTGCCATCTCGTAGAGGGCCAATCCCAACTCCCCCAGTGGAGTGGCGAAAGTCCCGATGAGCGAGATATATCGCTCTATCAGAGCTAGAAATAGATTGGGGTTGGGAGGTAACCCAACACTGGTAGCGCTCACAGCTGCAAACAGACCAATGCTCTCCAGCTCAGTCTAAAAATGCTTCAGGGCCCAGTCAGCTAAGTGAGCCCATCGAAGATTTGTTGGGGTGATCCACCCATTGCACCGAGGATTCACCTTGGGGTATACTCTCCCGTGCCCCATGAAATTATTGCAGAAAGTCGGTAATTGCACCGGCTGGAGCACCAAACTGTCTTCACTCGGGATACTGTCCGGGTACAGTCCCCTGAACGGCATCACAGACCCGAAGGGCAGCTGACAAACGACCCCTGGTCAGCTCCTTTCAGATGAAATATCTTTCTCGTCCGGCCGTGAAGATAGGGAGTCAACGTCTACGACATCCTCCTGGGATGTGTAGCATGGAAGAATGCCGAGATGGGATAGTCTCTCAGCATCTTGGGCAGATACAGGACCAAGCCCCCGGCAGGGAAAACCTAGAGTTCTTTCTTGGGCCTTGTCTGGGACTGCTTGTCAATCATGTCCCCGAAGAGAAAAGCCGGCTTTATATATGGTCCAATTCTATGTACGTCAGGGGCTCTCCGTTGATCATGTTCAACAGCGTTCGCTCGCCTTGAGCCGATATCAGGATTCCCCTTCCTTCAGGATATTGGGGTCCAGAGATGGGAAATGTCACATGGGACAAATCCTCCAGGTAGTTGGAGTGCAGCATCCCGGCAGCGAAACCCATCACCTCAGCCAATGGAGACGCATGCAAGTTAACTGCAAAATGCAAGAAAGATAAGTCAGTTTCTATACTAGACAATCTTGCAACATATGCCAAAAAATCAACAGTTGGTGCTTTACGCCAAGACTGTAAAAACTTGATCATTACGCTGGAATCTATTTTTTAGACGTAAAATTCAAGACTGGCAGTATACGCAAAGTTTCGACAGTCTGTGTTTTACGCCAGACTGCCAAAATTTGAGTTATTATGCCAGAATTCTCATCCAGAAGCGTAACACTCAAATTTTATAGTATACGCCAAGTTTCGACAGCCTGTGCTTTTACGCCCGACTGCGAAAATATAGAGTTTTTACGCTGCTCGTCGGCGGGATACTTCGTTTAGAATGAAGTTTGCCTTGCTCGACCGAAGTCGCTCTCGCTTGGGCAGAAGAGCGAGAAGAAGAATCAACCTTCTTTCCCTTAGAGGAGGGGAGTTGTTTCGGGGCCATTACTGAAAACTTTGAAGGCTCGGAGAAGAAACGAAGAAGAACTCGAACAGTCGAAGGCTTTCTTTCGTAGAAGACGGATGAAAAGTTTTTCTCTCAAAAGCTTAGGATATATATAGAGTTCGGATGGACTCCTCGAATCCTGAACCAAATCTCACATTTAATATTCGGTTATGATTGGGGACTACGTCAGCCTATTACTCAGAGAAGACGGACAGTCAGCAAATTCAAAAAGTTTTCGTATAAAGCAGACTCGTGGTTTTACGCTAAGGAACTTTCTACACTCGACAGCTACAGATCTACGATTTTACGCTCACAGGCTACAAGTCTATGGTTTTATGCCCGGATGCTTTTATGCTCGATAGCTTTTATGCTCGAGAGGCTATAAATCTACGACTTCATGCTCAGCAGCTACAAATCTATGATTTCACGCTCGGTGGCTTTTACGCTCAGAGGCAACAAATCCACGACTTCACGCTCAGAAGATTCTCTTTTCAGAAGCTACAAATCTACAGTTTCTATGTCCGGATGCTCTCATGCTCAGCAGCTTTTACGCTCGAGAGGCTACAAACTTATGATTTTATGCTCATCTACAGTTACAGATCAATGACTTTCCACATATATGAGAATATGCAGGACAGAGTATGCGTATATCTGAATAATTCTCAAGGCGGTCAATTACAAGAGTTCACACAGAAGATACTCCTTCTTGATCTCAAAATATCCTAAGTACTCAAAGCATACAGAGTTCGACATTGAAAAATACTCTTCTTCTTGGGTCGATTGGAAGTTCATCCAGGCTCAGTCTGAATATTTCATCTACAGTTCAAGATGGCGACTCAGTTTTTTGACAGCCGTTTCTCGCCCTGTTCCAAGGAATTTTTGAGAAATCATTCTTGAAGATGATGGTCTGAACAAGAATTTTGTTTATCAGAAGTGACAGTTCAGAATTTGACACGGTTCCTCATTCCTAACAGCAGGATAGTTCGAATACTCGACTTAAATGCTAAAGCGGCTTTCTGCGCAACCTTAGTTATGCGTAAATGACAGGACGGGACCTAGCACTCTTTCTATCAGAGTCGGCTTAAAGTTACCAAACGTGTCGAAGCTACACATATTCAGACTTCACAGCAAAGTATATGGCAAAATAATTATATGCAAAGAAGAAGACGATTTTATTCATTTTTATGATTACATATGAGGGAAATCCAATCTACAAAGGGTTTTTTCTTCATTTTCATTATTACATATGAGGGAAATCCCGTCTACAAAGGATTTCCTTATCGTCGTCGGAAGGCCACCCCCAGAATCTGTTCTGCCAGGTTCTCGCATTGGTGGACTTCTTCATCAATGTTCTCCAGCAGTTAGTCAGTTTCCGCAACCGACTAACAAGAAAATGATACATGGCGGGAGGATACAGAACTGGGCCTGCATAAATCATGCAGATCCCCTGCTGCATACGCCATGACAGATTGAGTTGAGGTATTTTACCCTACTCAATACTCGAGGACCGAGCTAGTTTGTCTTCTCTCGTCCACGAACAACGGGAGAAGATACAGCTTGCAAGCTGTGTGGTCAAATATGACCCTTCCTCTCTCCCGAAAAACTGCCATACAAAGTTGCTGATTATCTCGAGCAAAGGAGGCTATGATATCCTTCCATGATCCATCGTTGCAGAGGATATTTGCTCGAAGATGCCATCTTTTTCGGCTCCTTACATGCTGGAAGAACATGATCTTCTTCTTCCTCAAGTCGACCCGACGAACTCCGACGATCATCTCTGTGTGGTGAAGGAAATGTGGGAAGAACGGGTTAAACTCCTCAGCCTTTTATAGGAAAGAGAGAGCCCACCGAATCCCAACGGATCTCCAATAACTCCGCCATAAAGTTAGCCTTGAAGGACGTGTCAGACTTGACCGTTTTATGCTTCATTCAAAGCGTTTTAAATTACGAGGAATTTAAAAGCTTTAAAGGGGGTCTTATAGAAGCATAAAAAATACGCTGGATAGCTATACGCAGCATGTTGATGCTGGGCAGCGTAAAAAGATGACTTTAGATCCGTCTACGTGCAACAGAGCTTTTCCGCTGAGCATAGCGTAAAATATAAGCTCGAGGACCATCCGCGTAATGTAGTATGTCCAGGCTGCTTTCGAGTAAAAAGGGTGCTACATCGCCTTTATGGCGTAAAACTCATCCGCTTTCAATGCAGCATTAAAGTGTACGAGGAACGCTTCATATTCTTCGAAATGAACCTGTCAGATCATGTAGTGAACCTGACGTCTGGACTCCTGACAAAGAGCACTGCACGACTACCCAGGCGATGGCTATAATGATGGCACGGCACAGCAACCCAGACTGTCATTTACTGCCATTTCTTTGGCGTAAACTGATTTTACGCATACAAAGGAATACGCTGCCTAGTTTTACACAGGCAGATGTGAGCTGTTTACGTCCCGCAGAAGGCAAACAGGCTGCCACGTCAAAAGCTGCTCTTCGTACAGAGCTCGAGGCACATCTCTGCATTTAATGCGCAAAAGGGTGGCAGGCATTCAAAATACGCCTCTGTATTTAATGCGCAGGATAATGGCAGATCTCTGCATTTAATGCAGGAGATTTGATTAATGTCACCGAACCGTCGTTTAGTGACATCCCCTTTACGTAAACTGCTTTTACGCATACAAGGGAATACGCTGCCTAGTTTTACACAGGCAGACGTGAGCTTCTTACGCTCCGCAGAAGACAAACAGACTGCCACGTCAAAAGCTGCTCTTCGTACAGGATTCGAGGCGCGTATCTGCATTTAATGCGCAGAATAATGGCAGATCTTCAAGACACGTCTCTGCATTTAATGCGCAGGATAGGGGCAGATCTTTGCATTTAATGCAAGAGATTTGATTATATCTCAAAAGCCATAATTTTGGCTAAAACGTCCATATCATCACTTTGGCACATTACGCCATCGGGCTATTCTCAGCTATGGGAGCATGTTGTACGCTATCTTCTTGGAATACGCCAACTCAGGCCACAGTCAAGGGAGGAGGATCAGCTATCTTCTACGCCCACTCGGCTTCTGTGCCCACTCGGCTTCTACGCCCACTCGGCCTCTATGCCTACTCGGCTTCTATGCCTACTCGGCTTCTATGCCTATTTGGCTTCTACGCCGTGGTGATAGTTATTGGCTTCTACGCCAACCTCTTCTACGCGAAGGATAAGTACCTACGTGGCTTTTATGCCGTGATCTTCGCAGCAGTTATACGCGTTGTCTCTTAATTGGATACGCGTTATACGCTCATTCAAAAGGTCATCTATACGCGGGCAACGGTTATTGTAACCATCGTATAAAAGGGTGCTGTACTTTTCACTACTCGGTTTCTACGCCGACTGAGTGGTCACTGTCACTAAACCTCTATAAATATAGACCTCTATTGACAGAGGTCCGAGGTCGAAGATTTGAAGGTCAAAAATTAGAGGGAAAACGGTCGAGAGAGAGAAGAATCCAGAGCTCAGGCAAAGAGTAGTGATCAACGACTTTGGCATCGAACATACACTCTCTTCAGCAAACCTTCGAAGCTACTTTTTGTCTTCTACGACACTTCTTCATCATCGTGTGGTCTAAGGGACAAAGTGATCGACTGCAGATCAGACTCCTATAGCAATATTTACCCAGATTAAAAAATTGTACTCGACATCCTCGTATAGGATTAATTGTACTGCTTGTTTGTAAACATAAAGAGCGGGTTTTCGTATAAAACCTCATTTTTATATCTTTCGTTTATTTATCAAACAACACCAAGGTACGAATTTACGTACCATATTCAATTACCAGTTTACTTTTAAATTCTCATAGCTATTATCGTGCTTTACTTTTAATTTCGGGGACAAAATTTTTTTAAGTTGGAAAGGATGTAAACTCCCTCATTTATCTTTATAGATAGACTAGTTTTGGGTTAAAAAAAATTTGTTTAGCATTAGGTATTGAGGGTTAGAATTAAGGTTGCAGATGTCTGAATCTTTAATTAAACCCTTGGTGCACCCTACCGTTGTTGTAATATTCGGAGCCCAACAATAGCCCATAATTTTCTAACTAATTGTTGCCCTCTTGACTTGACGAGCCAACTTAGGCTCTGGATATTTTTGTCACTCACAAGTGCAATCCCTTGTGCTCTAATTTAATTGCACAATTTTTTGTATCCGGAACCCATTCTTTAATCTTGTGTCGCGTACTTTTGTCGTTGCCATCGATTTTGAGACAAACTCAACCCGTTTGGCCGGACCAATTCAAGGGTCCAAGTATGACACCAAGCCTACACCTTTTATGACCTTTGTGTCACTCCAAATTGAGACCCCATGTGCCTCCATTTAATTTAAGAGCACATGATATTTTATTTTAATTAAATTAGGGATACCAACTTCGACTAATCCCAACTTAACCCCAATTTAACCCAATACTCCATTAATTAAGCCCATGCAAAACACACAACACCCCCTCACCCTACAAAATACCAAATACCACTTTTCATACCATTTTCCCCTCATTTTACATATTTGTGCAAATATCCAAAATTAAGGGGCTAATTTGTAAATGTGTTAATAGGTGTCAGCACCTCATTGGTCCAAACCAATGAAGAAGCCTCCCTGTCCCTCTTGACCGGTCCAACCCCACCCCATCTCTCCTTTGTGTGAACGATTTACTCCATATTAAATCTGAGCCATCCATTTGAATTTGGAGCTCATCCTCACCATACATTCCTCACACAATCTCCTATAAAACATCTACATCACACCCCTCTTCCCCATGTTGGCCCTAATTCCAACATATTGAAACCCCCCCTATTTCTCTCCTCCCTCTTCACAAATTCAGCCGAGCTCCATATTTTTTCTTCTCTTCTTCTTCTTCTTCCTCTTTACTTCTCCTTCTCTATGAGACCTCTGCCGAGAAACCTGCCGCTCCACATCAACTCCGTCGAGACATCTCTACCTCTGGCCTCCAGTCGACCGGCCTCCATCTCACTGCCATCACCATATCTACCACCGACCGGCCTACTTCCCGTCTCCCCACCGTCGGTCACCACTGTATCTCCTCCCCCGACCGACTGCCACCTTTCACTCCTGCGAGTCACAACCAACCTCCTCCGTGCTGCCATCACTGCCATCCCTGCCATCACTGCTATCTCCACCCAGCCTCGTAACACCACCGTCATCTTCACCTCTCGACGAACCACCACCACCTCGAGTGTCATGCCCCAGTCCCAAAATATATAGGACTAGGACACGTAAGCATGCCAGCCGCATGGATATGGCAACTCCAATATATGGAAACCAAAATCTATACATACGTTGTAATATGAATATCAAATCCTCAAGTGGTATAAAATGTATCACAAGTCACAAGGTATAATCTAAATCTCATCCACCAAAAATTAATATAAATAAATAACCAACATCTATATAACTAGATCTCAATAAGAAGTATCTAAAGATGATAGTTAGATAGAAATAAATCCACTACCAACTCGAATATAAAAGCAACACAATAAACATAATATATGAGTACCAGCTAACGATCACGGGGCTCGAAGAGAAGATATCCTCGAAACATATGTAACCATCCCAATCTGCGCTCCTGCAAATACTCAAGAACAGCGATACCTGGAAGGGCCAGGTCCTCAGAGGGACGTAACAAGATACATAGAAGCAAGCCAATTTGAATACAGTAAACATGCATAATGTTTGAAAATATATAAGTATGCTATACAAGACAATCTATATGGATGCAATGAGGATAACTTTTCGACATACGGGCAAGGGTAGGCTACTCGATCTAAGCCTCACAACTCACACACCCGTCTAGAATATCATCAGCCGACATACCTCGGGAGTAGCGACCCTCGAGACTCCATCAATCGACATACCTCGGGGGTAGCGACCATCGAATACGACCACCATAGTGCGTGCTAGTTACTACGGTTTACCAGAGTGGTTAAAGCCCATACGCCTACTGATTTTCCTCTATGATACTAAGTGTCAAGTGTGTGTCAACATATCTAATATATAGTAATGACTGAAAGAAACTAAACATGTAATAAATAAACAAAAATGTAATAAATATACAGAAATATATTAAGCATGCAAAATACTGTAAGCAATTTGGCAAGGTATCTTGCCTGGTAAGAAAGCTGCAAAGTGTAACGTCCAGAAGTCCAACACACAGGATCAGAAGCTATGGCCTTAGAACAAATATCTCCGGATGTTGAAATAGACATCACCAACGTTCCCAGAATAAACAAAATAGCTAGAAAGTACTTTCCTTTCGTCCAATTTGGACACATGGGCAAAACGGTAATTTTGGATCAAAGTAGGGTCCATATGTGGCCCACTTTGCACCAAAAAGCGTGCCAAGGGTAAAGGTCTCTAAATGGAACAAATTATAGGTCAAACAAACTGTAAATGTTGGCATGAACTCAATGGTATATCTAAATGTGGATTCCGGTGAGCCGAACACAATTTTGCCCAAAAGTCAACTGTGGGGCCCGCCAATTGGCGACTTGGTCAACTATCTCAGAATTGTATAAAAATTCGGTCACAGGACCAGCGCGTTACCACGAGTCCAGTGGTGCTAGTTTTTTCTCATTCTGACGAGCATACACAAAATGCGCAGGGCTTTCGCAAAAGTTGCGACACGGAGATTGTCCGCGAATATGGGCTGATTTCGACGCGCACACGCATCTGAATCAGTTTTCGCGAACTCTCATATATCCAAGTATAATGCGCATACCTTTCGGTATACTTGGTACACGACGGGGTGGTCCCGTTTGGCGGGACGCGCTCCGTTTCATAATTTTTGGAAATCTAGAAAAAATAGGTTTTCGGGGTTTTCCAACAAATTTATTTCTACATACAGCAGTTAAAAATTTAATATAATTAACAAAAATTAAACTAGGTCAAGTGGTCTCCGCATACCAAAAAAAAATCAAATTCGGATCTCTGTGGTGGGAGATAAGAATCCGGGAACATAGGTAGTCACTGCAGTTTTCTGCGATACCCAAAAATGATCTTTTTCCGTCAACTTGGACGATATTTTTGCCTAGGATTATGCGCTGTTCGAGGTCAACTATCATACAAATATTGAAGAGGGTTAAGTGGTGAACGTACCGGTGAAGACGGGGTCAAGTTTGGTTCAGCGAGGTGACAGAAAACAGGGCTGGAACACAGGTACCCGGCTGTAACTTTCTGCAGCGCGCGGTGTGGTGTGCGGGGTCGAGGTCGTCGGAATCGGTTTTCGGCGGCTGAAGGCGACTGAGGGCGGTGGTCTCCGGTCGAAGGCAGCATTTAGATGGTAAGGGAGGGATGAGAGTTTAGGTTTAGGGTTTTGTGAAAGAGGATGAATATATATATATAAGAAGAGAGGGGGATCGAGAGAGAGAGAACGCGGGGGGGGGGGGGGGGGATTGTGTATGGGCCGCGGGGTGGGAATGTGATTCCGAGTTGCTGCTGCTGTTTGGTTTCTTATGGGTGAGCGGGTAGGTGGGGCTAATGGGTTAGGGTAGATTCGGATCCGTTTAGAAGTTTATTTTTATTTTTTTCTCTTTCTTTCTCTTTTCTTTTTCCATTTCTTTTTCTTTCTTTTTCTTATTTCCTTTTTCCAATTCCTTTTTAATTTCTTTTTCTTTCTTCTTATATTTCTATTTAAACTATATATATATATATATATATATATATATATATATATATATATATATATATATATATATATATATAAATTCCTAGAAATTATATTATTGTATACCATTAGGCTAGCAACTGCCTAAAGGGTCTCCTACATAAAATAAATTAGAAAAAATTTATACTGGCTCCATAAATCTCCTAAGTGCACGAACACCTAAAATAAAATTAAATAAAATCTATTTCTCCTAATTAGCTCATAATTACTACAGTTCAATTAATAATTAATAAAAAATAGATTTATACGATTTTTAGGATTAGGGGTTTTACATTCTACCCAACTTATAAAAATTTCGTCCTCGAAATTAAAACTAAGCCACGGTAGAAAGTCAAGGATGGTATAAAATTTGTATTGTTTAAAATGCAAGGCTAGATTTAAATGAGGGGCAATATTGCGTGACCAAAATGTAGCACAAGGGGGCTTAATTATAAGTTTCACAAATGTCAGAATGGAAGATGGGCACGTCTAGGATAAGGGTGTGGAATTTGTAGGAAGGCTGTGGCTAGTATTGTGCTCCAATTATCGAAGCACGGTAAGGTACGCTAAGTGATATAATTATTACAAAATTAAATAAAAATATCGTGTTCTATCTCTAACTGGACTAAATCTAGCCTTATTCTCACTATCTCCGCCAAGTAGGTCTAATTTTGGGTGAGGGTTTTACAATCTACCCAACTTAAAATTTACCCATCTATCACCTAAGGCTATACATTTAGGAAAATTATTCCTCAAATTATTTAATCATGTTATTCAATCCTCAAAGTTTTAACACCAAACATATCACCTATGATATGCCCTTAATCAATTATAAAAGAGAGTTACTAAGTCATGTGATTAGCCTTATGGGGTATATCTAGTATTATCAGTGTGTCAACTTATACCAGCATGAGGTTTTGTCTTTCTGAAATAAGGGAAGATGGAGAGCAATAATAAATAATTCAAGGTGAAGGTAATAGAATACAAGTACGAGGTTCAAAGAGATTAAAGAATTCCAAAAGAGAGTTGTCAGGGCAGTTGTGGATTGAAATCCTATTTTGGTAATTTCCTATTTACATGCTCGTATCAGTACAGTTATGTAACCGATACGATATGTCAGACATATCTAGGGACAAGTATATTCGTCTACTATCCTATATCTCAATCCACGTAAAGTAGTCATGTGAAGAGCGAACCAAGCGCACTAAGGTTAGCTAGACCTTAATACACCGATTCTGATTAGGCAATTGTATCATTGTGTGCACCCAATAATACATATGTCATAAGCAAGCTCGATAAAAGAATAAGCTTGCAAAAACTAGGCTATAATAGCAGCATAAGTCAAGGTAGTACAAAAATATAAGTACACTGGATTATGATGAGAGAAAGTACAAATAATTCAATTCTCAAAGAAGATAAGACTCTTACAATCTCTACAGTTGTCATACTAACTCCTTGTCTAAGTCGATAGTCGACCAAATAGGGGTATGGGCTTCTAATTTCTACAGTCTGATGAAATATTATCTTTTTATTCTAGCACACAGTTAATGTCATTCAGTTACACTTCAATAATGGGTCAAAAGACTATGTGATACTAGGTTGTGTGGCATACTACCCAACTTATAACAATAAACTAATACTGTAATTGTCTTAAGGATACCGTAGAACTCATGTTAAGGTCTACGAGAAAGGGGTCTTGGTACTTATTAGGATATCCTCTTATATTACATAGGTCATGGTCGTCTTAAGTCTTAGTCATAGTGCTTATAGAACAAGTGTCAATAGTAAGAATAGAAAGTTACTGGCCTTCAAGGGAAAGGGGATATAACTCATAACGAGGTGGGGGTACATGTTATTCGATTTAAAAACTAAGAGATAATCATCAGGTCGCAATCTACAATAATAACTTAAAACTATCAAGTTCTAACTACCAAGCACAAAAATTTTCAAATTCAAGACTACAACTATAATCCTAGCAAACTATGTGTCCTTAACACAGAATAAAATTACTTGGCCTACTATCAGAAGTGTCAGGTGGCACGAATTGAAAGATGGAGAAAAGAAGAACATAATTTAGTCGTTGCACAATTAGCGAACGTTAAGGTTTTAGAGGAACTAGCCATGAAATAAAATAGAGAGGCTATTGATAATATCATAGTTTTCTAAGGGAGGATGCTATGCTAATCTCTGTGTTTGAGGTATGATCAAGAAAATATTCTATACATTGCTCTTGGCTTTCTAAGGTACTATTTGCTAATCTCAAGACAAGAATCTAAATTTATAGTTCTCCAATACTATATAACTATGAAGGTTAGGTTCAGTCCTAATATTTAATTTTGGTTTTCTATTGGTTCCTCAATACTAGGGTCAAACATTATGGTAAAACTTCTAACTAACTCTAGTAGTGTCTATATGTCACGCCCCAGTCCCAAAATGCCGAGGGACTGAGCACGTGCGCAATGGCCAGCAGCACGCACCGATGGACAACCCAATTTAATGGATCCATCAGGGCATGCTTAAGCTGTAGTCTAGCAATACTAAGTTACAGTCTCAGGTATTTCTAATCTCATCCACAGATAACACAGATTAATAGCCAGGAAATAATGCATTGGAATTAAATAAGCAATATGAAATAAGGTTATCTCGGGAAACAAATCCGAGAATTATTCTGTTACAATTAAGAAAAGACAGGAAATAAAATGCTGGAAAATGGAAATACTGTGTAGCTGAAGCAGGTGCTCAGGAGAAGTCTTCGGCCACTACTTCGTCCTCTGTTCCTGGTTCTGTTCCGAGGAGTGCTCCGGTACCGTACACTTCTGGGTAGTTCTCTTCAGCGGTACCTGGGGACATCATCCATTCCAGGTCCTCAGGGGACATAGCAAGGTACAGAAATATCTTAAGCCATAATGAATATCAGTGCAGCAATGAAATAAACAGCAGGGTAACTATGTAAACCAGCTAAGTGATATGCAAGTGAGAGTTCTAGTCATACTCAGGCTGAGACTACTACAGGATAAGTGTTGGAGAAACCATAGCAGTATTTCTCGAGAGGGCCAGTACTTGTGCCAGAGCTCTGTATCAGAGACTAAGACACCTCCAGATAACCATGTTTTCATTATATTATTTTCAGCCTTGATATGATAATCCTCTCCCCACCCCATGTAATCTCACGTCACAGTTCCAGAATATCAGGTACAAGTCACGCAAGATATAACTAATGCAATTAGTCAGGATAGAATCTACGCATGTAAACTGTAAATATCATGAAATGTAACCTATACGGAATCACCAGGTATATCTCAGGCAATTCCGTTCCATGATAGTGTCAGGTGTCCTGGGTTGAGCAGTTAAACAAGTTTTCATAAAAAGCTACCAGAAAATCAAGTAAAATACTATAACCAGAAATATCTGAGAATTGGCAAGCTTTACTTGCCCACTGATGTACAACCAAGTTCAGGAAATATGTAGCAAGCTGCAAGTTTTGGCGAGGTACACTTGCCTGTGGTTCTGGCTATGTTCGCGGTTCTGATCTCGGCGGGAATTGCAGGCGGTACTCCGGTTGCTGAAACAAACATCACCATCAGATCCAGAAAATATCAATCAGCTAGAAATGCCTGTCCTTGGGTCCAATTTGGGGACAAGGGCAAAAACGACAGTTTTGGGCCAAAACGGGGTCCACCGGTGGGCCCGCTTTGCACCGAAAAACGCGTCAGGGTCAACGGTCTCCAAATTCACCAAACTCAGTGTCAACAGGTCAGTAACGCTGATACGAACCCAACGGAACTTCCAGAATTGGATTCCGATGAGCCGAACACAAAATCGCCCGTCGAGCGGGGCCTGTGGGGCCCACGACACGCGATTTCGTCAACGTTCTCAGAATCGGACCAAACTTGATCCACAGGACCAGCGTATCGCTACGAGTCCGATGGTGCAAGTTTCGTCTCGATCCGACGTGTGTGCACAAAGTTAGGTCGAATTGCAGAAAAGGCGGGTACGGGGCGATGTCCGCGGATACGCGTTGATTCCGGTGTGCACGCACACCCGAATCAGCTTCCGCGAAAACCCACACGTCCGTATCGACGAGGCGCACGTATCTGTGAAGACCGCGCGCGACCAAGTCGTCCCGTTTGGCGGGGCGTACTCAGTTCCGGGGTGAAACAGGGTCTGGGTTTTTCCTGTTTTTGGATCGCGGTGTGCGATCACCACAGGACGCGATGTCCCGAACAGTTTGTCCGGACACCGAGAGGGTCATACAGGTTTCGTAACGCAATTTGCGGAATCGAAAACGGAGCAACGAATAAAAAGTTACACGCACCTGAAGGGGACCCGAAAAACAGGTTCGAGCCGTGTCCGACTCGTGTCGGACACGCGGGTGAATTAGGGTTAGGGTTAGGGCTACTGTTCACTGGCCGGCGGAGGGCGGCGGCTCTGCGGCGGATCTGCGGCGGGGAGGCCGGGGCTCTGCGGCGGCGCGCTGGGCGAGTCACGGCGGAGCGGCGGAGCGGCGGCACGGCGTCGGGCGGGGCAGCTGCGGCCGCTGGAGCTGCTGTTGTCGAGCTGCGGCTGCTGACGGTGGCCGCCGGAGGGGCGAGGCGGGAGACGGCGAGGCGGGGGCTGGCTGCGGCGGGGCAGCGCGGTGAGGTGGTCGACGGCGGCGGCGACGAGGTGGGGGCTAGGGCGGAGCACGGTGGTGGTCGGGGCCGAGAGGGGGAACGGGGGGGTTCTTTATAGGGCGGACGGAGGGGGGTCAGGGCCGAGATGGGCGGGCGACGGGGTGGACGTGGGCGCGAGCGGGCGGAGCGGTGCCGGACGCGGCGGAGGCGCCTCACGACGCTGGGGCGGGGCTGGGTCGTGGGTGACTGGGGGGTGCGGGTCGGTGGGTTCGGGTCGGGCGACGGATCCGACCCGACCCGCTGGGGAAGTGGGCTGGGTTCGGGTCCGTTGGGCTGGGCCGGCCCAACGGGCCGCGGGCCGGGCTGGGGGTTTAATAAAAAGAAAATAATAATAATTTTATTTAAAAAAATCAGTAAATTTAATAAATAAATAGGTAATTAACTAAAATACTTTTTAGGCATTTAAAAATAGGTCCGGGGTCCGATAAATTCCAGAAAAATTGCCCTAAGTCCAGTTTTTCATTTTACATCCAAAAATATTATTTTCATAATATTTTAATACTGTTTATTATCATTTAAAATCATTTGAATAATTACAATCCTGCTTTTAAATTACAGAAAATTCCCAGAAAATTCCAGAAAATTTATGAAAAATCCAGTTTTGAAAATTTTGAAAAATCAGGGGGTTTACACTATACTACTCTCAAGTCCTCATAATACATCAAGGGGTAATGGTAAACCAATCTATAGATAAAGAATTTTAGATAGATATTCTAAACTTAGTGGTGTGTTAACATTCTAGTCGTATTCTTAATAGGAAGGTTACCCTACTTATCATCTAACAACAGGGACTTCTATATTCTAGGAGGGGGCTATACTCAAGGAATTATCAGGGAAGTACAGGAATCAAGCAGGATACAATTATTCAGATATAACGGATTAGAAGAATGCGAGTCATAGTCAATAGTGGATGAGATTCTATACTCTATCCTAGGTGTAGGCTTGTTCGGTACAGTAACGTAACCTAGACAATATGCTCTTGACCTGCATGGGCCGCCACTAAAACATGTCACACCCCAGTCCCAAAATATATAGGACTAGGACACGTAAGTATGCCAGCCGCATGGATATGGCAACTCCAATATATGGAAACCAAAACCCATACGTACGCTGTAATATGAATATCAAATCCATAAGTGGTATAAAATGTATCACAAGTCACAGGGTACAATCTAAATCTCATCCACCGAAAATCAATATAAATAAATAACCAACATCTATATAACTAGATCTCAATAAGAAGTATCTAAAGATGATAGTTGGATGGAAACAAATCCACTACCAACTCGAATATAAAAGCAACACAATAAACACAATATATGAGTATCAGCTAACGACCACGGGGCTCGAAGAGAAGACATCCTCGAAACATATGTAACCATCCCAATCTGCGCTCCTGTAAATACTCAAGAACAGCGATACCTGGAAGGGCCAGGTCCTCAGAGGGACGTAACAAGAAACATAGAAGCAAGCCAATTTGAATACAGTAAACATGCATAATGTTTAAAAATATATAAGTACGTTGTACAAGACAATCTATATGGATGCAATGAGGATAGGCTACTCGATCTAAGCCTCACAACTCACACACCCGTCTAGAATATCATCAGCCGACATACCTCGGGGGTAGCGACCTTCGTGACTCCATCAATCGACATACCTCGGGGGTAGTGACCATCGGACACGACCACCATAGTGCGTGCTAGTTACTACGGTTTACCAGAGTGGTTAAAGCCCATACGCCTACTGATTGTCCTCTACGATACTAAGTGTCAAGTGTGTGTCAACATATCTAATATATAGTAATGACTGAAAGAAACTTCACATGCAATGAATAAACAAAAATACAATAAATATACAGAAATATACTAAGCATGCAAAATACTGTAAGCAATTTGGCAATGTATCTTGCCTGGTAAGAAAGCTGCAAAGTGTAACGTCCAAAAGTCCAACACACAGGATCAGAAGCTATGACCTCAGAACAAATGTCTCCAGATGCTGAAATAGACATCACCAACATTCCCAGAATAAGCAAAATAGCAAGAAAGTACTTCCCTTTCGTCCAATTTGGATACAGGGGCAAAACGGTAATTTTGGGTCAAAGTGGGGTTCACATGTGGCCCACTTGGTACCGAAAAGCGTGCCAAGGGTAAAGGTCTCTAAATGGGACAAATTATAGGTCAAACAAACTCTAAATATCGGCACAAACTCAACGGTATGTCCAAATATAGATTCCGGTGAGCCAAACACAATTTCGCCCAAAAGTCAACGTGGGGCCCGCCAATTGGTGACTTGGTCAACTATCTCAGAATTACGTAAAAATTGGGTCATATGACCAGCGCGTTACCATGAGTCCAGTGGCACCAATTTTGTCGCATTCTGACGAGCGTGCACAAAATGTGCAGGGCTTTTGTAAAAGTTATGACACGGGAATTGTCCGCGGATACGGGCTGATTTCGACGCGCACACACGTCCGAATCAGTTTTTGCGAACTCTCACACGTCCGGGTATACTGCACGCACCTTTTGGTACACTTGGTACACAGTGGAGCGATCCCGTTTGGCGGGGCACGCTCCGTTTCACAATTTTTAGAAATCTGAAAAAAGTAGATTTTCGGAGTTTTCCAACAAATTTAATTCTACATACAGAAGTTAACAATTTAATATAATTAACAAAAATTAAACTAGTTCAAGTGGTCTCAGCATACCAAAAAGAAAAATCGAATTCGGATCTCTGTGGTGGGAGATACGAATCCGGGAACATAGGTAGTCACCGCAGTTTTTTACGATACCCAAAAGTGGTCTTTTTTCGTCAACTTGGATGCTATTTTTGCCTAGGGTTACGCTCTGTTCGAGGTCAACTATCATACAAATATTAAAGAGGGTTAAGTGGTGAACGTAATGGTGAAGACGGGGTTAAGTTTGGTTCAGCGAGGTGACAGAAAACAGGGCTAGAACACAGGTACCCTGCTGTAACTTTCTACAGCGCGCGGTGTGGTGTGCGGGGTCGCGGTCGTCGGGATCGGTTTCCGGCGGCTGGAAGCGGCTGAGGGCGGTGGTCTCCGGTCGAGGGCGGAGTTTAAATGGTAAGGGAGGGATAAGAGTTTAGGTTTAGGATTTTGTGAAAGAGGATGAATATATATATAAGAAGAGAGGGGGATCGAGAGAGAGATAACGCGGGGGGGGGGGGTAATTGTGTATGGGCCACAGGGGGGAATGTGATTCCGAGTTGCTGCTGCTGTTTGGTTTCTTATGGGTGGGCGGGTAGGTGGGGCTAATGGGTTGGGGTAGATTAGGATCCGTTTAGAAGTTTATTTTTATTTTTATTTTTATTTTTTTTCTCTTTTCTTTTTCCATTTCTTTTTCTTTCTTTTCCTTATTTCCTTTTTCCAATTCCTTTTTAATTCTTTTTTTTCTTCTTCTATTTCTATTTAAACTACGTATGTACATATATATATATATATATATATATATATATATATATATATATATATATATATATATATATACATAGAAATTCTTAAAAATTATATTATTGCATACCATTAGGCTAGCAACTGCCCAAAGGGTCTCCTACATGAAATAAATTAGAAAAAATTTATACTGGCTCCATAAATCCCCTAAGTGCACGAACACCTAAAATAAAATAAAATAAAATTTATTTCTCCTAATTAGCTCATAATTACTACAGTTCAATTAATAATTAATAAAAAATAGATTTATACGATTTTTAGGATTAGGAGTTTTACATCGAGCCCCCATCGACCCCGGCCTCCAGTCGACCGGCCACCCTGCCGCTCCCCTCCGACAATAGCACATCATCACCATCATCACCTTCATCATCACCATCATCACCTTCATCATCACTATCATCACCTTCATCATCATCACCATCAACCCCCACACCACCACGACCTCCCCCTCCGGCCAGCAACCACCATACACCGCCAGGGTAAACTTTCACCCCTTCCCTTGTGTTTTGTATATTGTTATGTGTAACTTACTTACTTAGGGTTATGTTTATGCAATGAGTTAGGGTTTAAGAAGTTGATATGAGTTTTAGGGTTTTGGAAAGCAGAGATATTTATGGTTGGATGTTATAAAATATATACAAGTGGTGCTTAAACGCTCAGTGGATACTTAGGGTTCATGAATGCTAGGTATGATAATTTAGGGTGTTGTTCAATTTAATTTATACATATTGATTATTACTGATAAGTAGATTTAAATTATTGTGAAATGATACTATGATTTATCATCAAGGAGGAGGTGATTTACTATGAAATGGTGTGTGATATCAAACCATTAATCTGTGATTGAGGACTGACAATTAATGATGAGTTTAATCGAGGAGTAGTTTTTATTGTGGAATGGTAATGATTGTATATATTTGAGGGTTTAATAAATAATTAATAATTTATTTTGGATGATGTTTAAAATATGCGGGATAACGTCTGTGAAGACCAGGCAAAAATCGGAGGACTGAACATACTTGAACATCGTGATGAATATAGTAAGATTGAGGATTTTGTCTGATGATATTATACAGGAGATTAATCGGATAAGATGTAACCTACCTTAGTCAACCTTGGTCAACCCTCTAGCTTAGTGTCTATGTGAGTTAAAACAGAGATTGAATATATGCTAGACGTGTGTCACATCTTATTTTAGCCGCGTGGTAGTCTATTGATTGAGCTTGTATCTCGTCTCTAGGTACTACGGGACCCACAGATTTGGACATTGTACCAGAGCCCCATCTTCAGCAGTCGGATCCAGGCAAGTGTACCTTGCCACCCTGTATTTCAGTTACCAGATATTTATTTATTTATTATATACATTATGCGCATTTTGGATTAGAACCGTTACTTCGCGTCCGGGTCACAAACGGGTGCAGACGTTCGTCGATGACGTCTGGTAACGATTGATAGATGTTCCCAATACCTTGATGTACATACTTGGTTACATCATAACCCTAGGACACATTCAGACACTGTCATCGTGCCAAATTTCTTGTATCCTGATATTGACAACATGACCTGAATCTGGGATGACCTTAGGGTCGCGTTTGTTGATAGTTACTTCTGTATGACGAGACTGCTTGATAGAGGTTCAGGTTCAGTGAACACTCGTTGACCGCTGGGGAAGGAAAAGATAGTCACTAGATGTTTGGGCTCCTCTACACGCGCTTATATATGTAGATGTCCTATTTATGTAGTGTTCCTGTATCCGGAGTAGTAGTATGACCCGTGTAACTCTGTGCTCGGAGCTACAGTACGCCCCATGTGTCTCTGTGTCGGAGCTACGATTTTATTTTGGACAGCCCACGTGTCGAACATTATCTTCAAACTGTGTCTCACTTAGGTGGTTGTGCTAGATTATACCGGCGTTGTACTTGTTTCATTATGTTATATTATGGCATGTTGTATTTCTGTACCTTATTACGTCCCTCTGAGGACCTGGTCCCCTGCCAGTTTTGTTGCATAGATAATTACGGAGCCTTTGGAGTTGCTGATGGAGTTGCTTGTCTTGCAGGCATTGGTTCTAGGTACTTATATCATTTTTACTGGAGTTATGGTTATTCATATTGTTTATTCATCTACTGTTGTAGCCTAGTTTTTATAGACTCATATTTCTTCTCGATTTTATTCGAGTTTGTGTGTTACTGGGCAGCCGACTTTAGCACATGTAGCTCATTCTTGTGTATTTCTATTCATTGTGGTTTGAGACATAGATATTTATATTTACTTAATTATTTAGATAGTGATCATTATTACAGCTTATACGTACTCGAGTCAGACCAGAGTCAGGTCGAATGTGTAGTTGGCATGTTACGTCCTCCTAGTCCTACGTATTTTGAGACTGGGGCATGACATATTTTTATGGTCGCCCATACAGGTCTAAGAGCATATCGTTTTGGTTGCGTTACTATACCAAACGAGCCTGCAACTTAGGAGTTATTATTGAATAGGATCTCAATCCAGAATTGATTTTTTAAAACTCCCTTTGTATTTGATTATAGCCCTTGGACTTCCAAATTGTATTCATCCTTTTTCATCAATATCGTTATCATTGTTTCTCATCTCCTTTATTTTAAAAAGACGAATGCTTGTGCTTGAAGGTTTTCTCCAGAAGAAGATCGTAGTTCATACGACAGAAGACATGATTTGTGCAATAATCTTTGAGAAGATTGTTACCCTCAGTAGGGTAGGTTGATAGGTTCTTTTTAGATGCTAGAACTAGTGGAGAATGTTAGCAGGAGAATTGGACCTAGAAGTACATTCCTAGAACTGATAAAAACCTACCCGTACTTAAGATAGCATTGATTTGGGAAGTCTTGGAAGCTAGAAGGATTGTTGATCCTAACCCTCTAGAATGATTGATAGAAATACATAGCTAGACGCTAGGAAGTAGTTGTAGCCCAATATGGCGATACCATGAACAATACTATGAACTGGAGAAAATAAAATTTTAGGCTCTCACTTGGAAGATGATTATCTGATACCAGAAATTCTAGCTTGTGTTTGGATGATACCATTATTGTAATTACCCTGTGGTGACACGGAGCAATAAATAATGGAAAGAAAAAATTTGAGGAATATAATTATAGGAAGAAATTTGAGGAGAAGAGTAAATATACATTAGAAAAGGAAGAAATTTTTGGAGGATTAGTGTTGTAAATAGAACGGGAGAATTTATTATGAGAATTAATTAAATGGTTATCCATACAATAGAATAATAGTAAATAATATGAAATCTTACAAAAAAAGGGAATTTGCCTAATCTTGGCACGGAAAATTATGGGATGCTAATTGTTGTAAGTTGGGATTAGAAAATAACCACAATTAAATTATATATATAAATATCTAAATATCTAACAATTAATCTATGGTCGTTACACTAATGTCATATTTATATTAAGGGATCGAATTTCTGTGCCACGAAAAGATTTTACAGGTAGTGTCTCCTGTGTAGGCTACTTTCTATGAAGAAAGATATAGATTTTGGGGCCATCCTATATTATTAACGTCCAAACCACGGTGAAGTGTCTTAATAATATTATTGGGTTTTATTTGATTAAAAAAATAATCTAAAATAAATACAAGAAATACAAAATACACACAAGATACCTATTTTTGGGTGAGGGAGTTTACAGTGGTCACCATCCAGTGGAAGATAGGAAAGATCATTTGGTTCCGCTACGAGATCTGGCAATGCAAAACTAGTAGGGTCAGACCCCAATAGCAAGTACCACAAAAGAGGCCAAACTAAGAACTAAAACCAACATGCAAGCAAAACAACAATATACTACAGGAAACAAATAACTACCTGATAATATAAAAAGCACCAGAAAATATGAAAGAAAACTGGAAACATGTAAAGTAAACAGAAACATGTGAGCATGTACATGATCATGTCAAGTAAACATGAGTAGCATATAAGTACATGATTAGGAAACATGACATAGACAGTAAACATGTAAATAAACCAAAGCAAGATCAAGTATAAGGACAAGAACTGACATAAGCAAAAAATGGACTCCATCCATCAATCATGGACAATCAAGAAGTACGGCTTGCTATATTAGCTAACTTGCTAGGGTTATCACACATCCTAATTACTAACAAATGTAATATGAAAATTTTTATATGGTTACATGCCCTGCAGACTGTCTAAGCTATCCAACCGGAACTAAGCAAGTATTTATAGCAGATGCACCACCAACACAGCCTGCATCCTAATGAAGTAGCATCACACAACAGTAAGCTTGAGTATGCATCACACAACGACGTGCCATGTTATCTCCACATGACGGTGAGCTAATAATAATGACAGAAAAATAATACACATGTACATGATTGCCCCACTCAACGGTGTGCTAGAAATGTGCCCCTCACGACCGAGTGCTCCAAATCCATTTAGAAAAGCGACAAGATAACGTGACTGCATCCAACTTGGAGATTCTTCCCACCCGATGTTCTAATTATTTCAAGCTAGTTATTTTTATCCTTAACATATTCGTTTATGATTCTGGGTATGGCATTCCGCAGAATTCATCCTAGATATGGTACTCCCCTCGAGGATATGCAAGACTGGACAATTATTTGACAAGTACAAGAACAAGACAAAAAAATTACCATGTTATTCTAGACAGAAAAAGTGTGGCACTATAACAACCCACAACAGGAAAAATATATAAGTCAAGAATCATGAGTGTGCTACTATGAGCCACTCTCAAACATGTAAAAGAATCAGGAATCACGAGTGCGCTACTACGAGCTACTATCAGGATTCAGGACAATGTATATGTAAACTCCCTCGACCAGATTTCAGCATTAAATAATAAATTAGGATTATTTTTATTTAATTTGGATTTATTATAACTTTTTTAAAATTTATTTTGCTTACATATCCTATTAATTTGTGCACCTGTCCATCACATCAAAATTTAGAGCATTATACTGACTGTTATCCCCAAACAAAGTTCACATACCTCTCCTGGACATGCCAGTCTACTATTCTGAACTTTGTGCAACTCACAGATATGCTGGCATGACTCTCGTTTTAGTCGCACAAATATCGTTACAAACGTCCGTATTAATTTTTAATTAATTTCCAGACCTGTACCCTTATCCATTCCAATAGAAATTAGAGGCCCAACAGGAACCTGTTTTGTCCAAACAAAATTACCTTATTATTATACTTTGAGTATACTACAACTAGTATATTTACACCGCACTAAAATTTTGGCCCTACCTATTTTTAAATAATTAGAAAATATCGTGCGCATTAATTTCTAATTAATTAATACGGTGACTCGTATCACCCAAAACCAGGCCCAGCCCCTGCCCAGACTCACCCCCACACCCTCAAGGCCCTCACACGACATCCCCCCCTCAGTTCTGTACATTTCAGCAATAAGGTATTTTTCACAAACAATTGCGTAATTGCACAATTTTCTTATTTTATAGGGCCTCTGTGCAAATTGTAAATCTGTAGGGATTTATCTGCAAAATTGTATGTGCGAGGTGTCAACCTCCCATTGGAAGATGAACCTAGACCGTTCATTCAAACGTGGGCCCCATACAATGCATTATTGGTCCTAAAATATCTAGAAAATATCTAGATATTTATTAAATAGAAAATACCAAAAATGCCCTCCCCCTAAACCCTAAATTACTAAATTACCTAAAACCTAAACCCTATTTAAACCCCCCACCTGAACCCCATTCTCTCCCATCTCAGCCACCCTCCGCCCCCGACCCCTAACCCTCAGCCTCGCCGCTCCCCCAGCTCCTCCCCGGCCGTCGCAGCGCCGCCCTAGCCGCCATAGCCGCCGTCGGCAGCCCCCGCAGCACCCAACTCCCCCCTTCCTCACACAGCACCCCAATCCCGACTACCCTAACCCGCCACCACCCGCCACCTCAGACCACCGCCACCGCCCCCATCCTCTTCGCCGTCGACCCCTCTACAGAACCATCACCTCCCCGCCGCCCCACGACCACCGCCAGCTCTGCCACAGCGCCCCACCGACTCCCCCCGACCACAGCCACCCGAGCAACCCGACCGTCCTAAACCACCACCCCGGCCACCACTGACCTCCGCCACCACCACTACCACCTTCGCCAACATCTCCTCCGCCACCCTAACACCCTGCACCGCCACCTCCGCCGCCGCCTCCGTCGCTGTAGCCGCCACAGCTACTGCTGCTGCTACTGACTGCAACAGCTGCTGTCGTTGCTGTCCCGGCCAGCCGCCCGCCGGACTACCGCCCTCCTCCCGCCGGCGACGAGGGCGTGGGTCCCCCTACCTGTCAGGTATAATACCCCCTATTATACGTATATACGTATATATTTATATATGTATGTATATATGTATATATATGTATATTTATATATATATATATATTAATATATATATTATAATATATATATAATAATATATATTAATTATTATATATAATTATATTATAATTATTGCAGTATATATATACAGTATATATATACTATACTATTATATAATATGTATATATATGTATTTTTATTTTATATATATATATATATATATATATATATATATATATATATATGTATATTATTAAATATATAATTATATATACTATATAATTATATTATAAATTACTATATGTATTTATATATACAGTATATATAATATACTATTATATATTTAAATACGTATATATGTATATGTATTGTTTTTGTATTTTATATATATATATATATATATACATATATATATATATATATATATATATATATATATATATATATATATATATATATATATATATGAATATCTATATATATGAATATCTATATATAATATATATATATATATATGAATATCTATATATATATATCTATATATATTTATATATATAATGTATTATATATAATTATGTATATTAACTATATATAATTATATTATATTATTATATATACACATAATATAAAATATATTATTATATATTTAATATTTGCATTTTATGCATATATAGTATATATGAATATATATATATATATATATATATATATATATATATATATATATATATATATATATATATATATATATATATATATATATATATATATATATTATGTATTATGTATTATACATATTATTAGTATATATTATTTATATATTATTAAATATTATGATATATGTAGTATATATAATCATATTATATATATATACATACTATTATTATTATATACATGTATTATTTATATATATATCTATCTATGTATATTTATATATAATTATATTAATTATTTATATATATTATATTATATATATATATAAATACTATTATGTATATATATGTATATGTATATTTTATATACTATTATATATAAAGTGTATGTATGCATATTATATATTTATATAGTATACATATATTTAAATTATGAATATAAATACTATATTTATAATATTATGCTCTAAATATGTATATATATATATTATACATATTAATATATATATATATATATATATATATATATATATATATATATATATATATATATATTATGTATTATGTATTATACATATTATTAGTATATATTATTTATATATTATTAAATATTATGATATATGTAGTATATATAGTCATATTATATATATATACATACTATTATTATTATATACATGTATTATTTATATATATATCTATCTATGTATATTTATATATAATTATATTAATTATTTATATATATTATATTATATATATATATAAATACTATTATGTATATATATGTATATGTATATTTTATATACTATTATATATAAAGTATATGTATGCATATTATATATTTATATAGTATACATATATTTAAATTATGAATATAAATACTATATTTATAATATTATGCTCTAAATATGTATATATATATATTATACATATTAATATATATATATATATATATATATATATATATATATATATATATATATATATATATATATATATATATATATATATATATATATATTATGTCTTTTATATATATACATAAGTAAATATATCCTATACAATATTATGCCTTATTTAAATGTTAAATTTACGAACCCTGTGCGTCTTGAACAGAGTGCACCTTCAACGCAGTCAGTGACCCCAGGTCACAGGACCCCTCAGACCCGACTGCAGGAACAGGTTTTTGGCACACCCAGCTCAGGGACGTAGGCAAGTATACCTTGTCAAGTTTTACTGTTTAATTATAAAATTATTGTATGATATTTCTCCTGAATTGACATATAACTGTGTGTGTCCGAGATTGCCTCGGGTACCGTCAACGAATAAGTTGACATGTAGTGTAACTGACTTAGACTTTAGCAGACTTACCTATGTAGAAGCATGAAAAATATGCTGGATAGCTATATGCGGCATGTTGATGCTGGACAGCGTAAAAAGTTGACCTCAGAGCCATCAACGTGCAAACAGAGCTTTTCCGATGGGCACAGCATAAAGTATCACTACCAAAAAAAGTCAAATTAGCGACGCCAAAAAACGTCGCCAAATGACAATAAAACGTCGCTAAACTCGTTTAGCGACGTAATTAGCGACGTTTTAACGCAGTCGGAAGAAACCAAGTCACTGAACGGAAAAACGTCGCTAAACGTCGCTATGCCGACGTTTTTTAGCGACTTTATTGAGTCGCTAAATGTAGCGATGTTTAGCGACGCGGCATCACGAAATAGCGACATTTATTAAAGTCGCTAAACGTCGCTCATTAGCGACTTTTATAGCGACGTAACAGCGACGTCTTTAATGACCTGGCAGTACTGCCATGTCAGCAATTTGCGACGTACAGCGACATATTTTTAGCGACGTTTAGCGACGTCGTTAGCGACGGTTACTGACACGTCGCTAATTAGCGACTTGATTAGCGACTTATAAAAATGTCGCTAGACGTCGCTAAACGTCGCTAACTACGTCGCTAAATTTACAAAAAAATTAAAAAAAAACTGAATTGTTCTAAACTATTATTCCTCTAATTTATAAATTTGTAATTAAAAATAGACCCGGAGCAACCCTCCGTTGAATTCTATGGGTTGCCGATCCCTTCGATGGAACACAAACATTATAGACAGACAATAAAAGTATCACAGTTATAAAAGTATCACAGTATCACAGTCACACAAAATGGGCATAAACAGCATCACAAAATACATAATATATAAGTATCAGAGTATCACAGTAACACAAAATGCATAATATATAAGTATATGAAACATTATAGTATCAATCTCGAGGATTTCCAAAACGGGGCTGATACCAGTCCCTCAAATACTGCGCATAAACAGCGTTTATGTTATCAAGCTCCGCTATGGGTGCTGGGTGACTGGAACTCCCCGTCTGAGATACAGCCGCGATAGGTGCTGGGTGACTGGAACTCCCCGCAGGTGGTATCTCTTCCTCCTTAACAGTAGGAGGTATCACTTCCTCCTTAACAGTAGGAGGCATCACTTCCTCCTTAACAGTAGGAGGTGTCGCTCTCTTGGGTGCCATCTGGTAAGATAGATGAAAACAAAGAATTAGCAGTATAATAATGATACCATAATATCTTATAATAATGATAATTCTTTGCAATTGAAAATGAAATTGAATTATGAGATTTGGATGATAAAGATTAAAGTAAATAGTAGTATCTAAGACACACACACAAAACCAGTGGCTCGACTGATACACTGAGACACAGTGGTTGAGGCACACTGTGCACACACACAAAACCAGTTTTCACAGTGTGCACTGACTGAGGAACCCGACACTCTCACATCCCCCAAATGCAAATACCCAAACTCACACTACAACTAACAATTGATGCCTAGGTCTTATACACCTACACACA